>JAXCHB010000195.1:600000-1002500 GCA_036926305.1 Uropetala carovei
TTTCGAAACTTTTTTTCAAAATTTTTTTCGAAAACTTTTTTTTGAAATTTTTTTTCAAAATTTTTTTCGAAAATTTTTTTTTGAAATTTTTTTCGAAAATTGTTTTTCGAAATTTTTTTCGAAATTTTTTTTCAAAATTTTTTTCGAAAATTTTTTTTCGAAATTTTTTTCGAAAATTTTTTTTCGAAATTTTTTTCGAAAATTTTTTTAAAAATTTTTTTCGAAATTTTTTTTCAAAATTTTTTTCGAAAATTTTTTTTCGAAAAATTTTTTTGAAAATTTTTTTCGAAAATTTTTTTGAAAATTTTTTTCGAAAATTTTTTTGAAAATTTTTTTCGAAATTTTTTTTCAAAATATTTTTCGAAAATTTTTTTTCGAAGTTTTTTTCGAAAATTTTTTTAAAAATTTTTTTCAAAATTTTTTTTCAAAATTTTTTTCGAAAATTTTTTTTCAAAATTTTTTTCGAAAATTTTTTTTCGAAATTTTTTTCGAAAATTTTTTCCAAATTTTTTTCGCAAATTTTTTCGAAAATTTTTTTTCGAAATTTCTATAGAAAATTTTTTTAAAAATTTTTTTCGAGATTTTTTTGAAAATTTTTTTCGAAACTTTTTTTCAAAATTTTTTTCGAAAATTTTTTTTCGAAATTTTTTTCAAAATTTTTTTCGAAATTTTTTTCGAAAATTTTTTTCAAAATTTTTTTCAAAAAATTTTTTTAAAAAATTTTTTCGAAAATTTTTTTGAAAATTTTTTTAGAAAATTTTTTTTCGAAAATTTTTTTCAAAATTTTTTTCGCAAATTTTTTTGAAATTATTTTTCGAAAATTTTTTTCGAAATTTTTTTTTCGCAAATTTCTTTCAAAATTTTTTTCGAAAATTTTTTCCAAATTTTTTTCGCAAATTTTTTTAAAATTTTTTTTCGAAAAATTTTTTTGGAAATTTTTTTCGAAAATTTTTTTGAAAATTTTTTTCGAAACTTTTTTTCAAAATTTTTTTCGAAAATTTTTTTTCAAAATTTTTTTCGAAAATTTTTTTTCGAAATTTTTTTCGAAAATTTTTTCCAAATTTTTTTCGCAAATTTTTTTGAAAATTTTTTTGAAAATTTTTTTCGAAAATTTTTTTTCGAAAATTTCTTTCAAAATTTTTTTCGAAAATTTTTTTCCAAATTTTTTTCGCAAATTTTTTTTCGAAATTTTTTTCGAAAATTTTTTTCAAAATTTTTTTCGAAAAATTTTTTTTCCAAAATTTTTTCAAAAATTTTTTTGAAAATTTTTTTCGAAATTTTTTTTCAAAATTTTTTTCGAAGAATTTTTTTCAAAATTTTTTCGAAAATTTTTTTGAAAATTTTTTTCGAATATTTTTTTCAAAATTTTTTTCAAAATTTTTTTCGAAAAATTTTTTTTCCAAAATTTTTTCAAAAATTTTTTTGAAAATTTTTTTCGAAATTTTTTTTCGAATTTTTTTTTCAAAATTTTTTTCGAAAAATTTTTTCAAAATTTTTTCGAAAATTTTTTTGAAAATTTTTTTCGAATATTTTTTTCAAAATTTTTTTTCGAAATTTTTTTCGAAAATTTTTTTGAAAATTTTTTTCGAAAAATTTTTTCAAAATTTTTTTCGAAAATTTTTTTGAAAATTTTTCCGAAATTTTTTTTCGAAATTTTTTTTCGAAATTTTTTTTAATTTTTTTTCGAAAATTTTTTTGAAAATTTTTTTCGAAACTTTTTTTCAAAATTTTTTTCGAAAATTTTTTTTCAAAATTTTTTTCGAAAATTTTTTTTCGAAATTTTTTTCGAAAATTTTTTCCAAATTTTTTTCGCAAATTTTTTTGAAAATTTTTTTGAAAATTTTTTTCGATATTTTTTTTCAAAATTTTTTTCGAAAATTTTTTTTTGGTATTTTTTTCGAAAATTTTTTTTCGAATTTTTTTTCGAAAATTTTTTTAAAAATTTTTTTCGAAAATTTTTTTAAAAATTTTTTTCGAAATTTTTTTTCAAAATTTTTTTCGAAAATTTTTTTTCGAAATTTTTTTCGAAAATTTTTTTTCGAAATTTCTATAGAAAATTTTTTTAAAAATTTTTTTCGAGATTTTTTTGAAAATTTTTTTCGAAACTTTTTTTCAAAATTTTTTTCGAAAATTTTTTTTCGAAATTTTTTTCAAAATTTTTTTCGAAATTTTTTTCGAAAATTTTTTTCAAAATTTTTTTCAAAAAATTTTTTTAAAAAATTTTTTCGAAAATTTTTTTGAAAATTTTTTTAGAAAATTTTTTTTCGAAAATTTTTTTCAAAATTTTTTTCGCAAATTTTTTTGAAATTATTTTTCGAAAATTTTTTTCGAAATTTTTTTTTCGCAAATTTCTTTCAAAATTTTTTTCGAAAATTTTTTCCAAATTTTTTTCGCAAATTTTTTTAAAATTTTTTTTCGAAAAATTTTTTTGAAAATTTTTTTCGAAAATTTTTTTGAAAATTTTTTTCGAAACTTTTTTTCAAAATTTTTTTCGAAAATTATTTTTCGAATTTTTTTTCGAAAATTTTTTTTCGAAATTTTTTTCGAAAATTTTTTTGAAAATTTTTTTCGAAAATTTTTTTTCGAAAATTTCTTTCAAAATTTTTTTCGAAAATTTTTTTCCAAATTTTTTTCGCAAATTTCTTTTCGAAATTTTTTTCGAAAATTTTTTTCAAAATTTTTTTCGAAAAATTTTTTTTCCAAAATTTTTTCAAAAATTTTTTTGAAAATTTTTTTCGAAATTTTTTTTCAAAATTTTTTTCGAAAAATTTTTTTCAAAATTTTTTCGAAAATTTTTTTGAAAATTTTTTTCGAATATTTTTTTCAAAATTTTTTTTCGAAATTTTTTTCGAAAATTTTTTTGAAAATTTTTTTCGAAAAATTTTTTCAAAATTTTTTTGAAAATTTTTTTGAAAATTTTTCCGAAATTTTTTTTCGAAATTTTTTTTCGAAATTTTTTTTAATTTTTTTGAAATTTTTTTAGGAAAATTTTTTTGAAAATTTTTTTCGAAAATTTTTTTTCGCAAATTTCTTTCAAAATTTTTTTCGAAAATTTTTTCCAAATTTTTTTCGCAAATTTTTATGAAAATTTTTTCCAAAAAATTTTTTTGAAAATTTTTTTCGAAAATTTTTTTCAAAATTTTTTTCGAAAATTTTTTTTCAAAATTTTTTTCGAAAATTTTTTTTCGAAATTTTTTTCGAAAATTTTTTCCAAATTTTTTTCGCAAATTTTTTGAAAATTTTTTTCGAAAATTTTTTTTCGAAAATTTTTTTGAAAATTTTTTTCGAAAATTTTTTTGAAAATTTTTTTCGAAAATTTTTTTGAAATGTTTTTCGAAAATGTTTTTGAAAATTTTTTTCGAAATTTTTTTTCAAAATTATTTTCGAAAATTTTTTTTCGAAAATTTTTTTGAAAATTTTTTTCGAAATTTTTTTTCAAAATTTTTTTCGAAAATTATTTTTCGAATTTTTTTTCGAAAATTTTTTTTCGAAATTTTTTTCGAAAATTTTTTTGAAAATTTTTTTCGAAAATTTTTTTTCGAAAATTTCTTTCAAAATTTTTTTCGAAAATTTTTTTCCAAATTTTTTTCGCAAATTTCTTTTCGAAATTTTTTTCGAAAATTTTTTTCAAAATTTTTTTCGAAAAATTTTTTTTCCAAAATTTTTTCAAAAATTTTTTTGAAAATTTTTTTCGAAATTTTTTTTCAAAATTTTTTTCGAAAAATTTTTTTCAAAATTTTTTCGAAAATTTTTTTGAAAATTTTTTTCGAATATTTTTTTCAAAATTTTTTTTCGAAATTTTTTTCGAAAATTTTTTTGAAAATTTTTTTCGAAAAATTTTTTCAAAATTTTTTTGAAAATTTTTTTGAAAATTTTTCGGAAATTTTTTTTCGAAATTTTTTTTCGAAATTTTTTTTAATTTTTTTGAAATTTTTTTTCGAAAATTTTTTTGAAAATTTTTTTCGAAAATTTTTTTTCGCAAATTTCTTTCAAAATTTTTTTCGAAAATTTTTTCCAAATTTTTTTCGCAAATTTTTATGAAAATTTTTTCCAAAAAATTTTTTTGAAAATTTTTTTCGAAAATTTTTTTGAAAATTTTTTTCGAAACTTTTTTTCAAAATTTTTTTCGAAAATTTTTTTTTGAAATTTTTTTCGAAAATTTTTTTTCGAAATTTTTTTCGAAAATTTTTTAAAAAATTTTTTTCGAAATTTTTTTTCAAAATTTTTTTCGAAAATTTTTTTTCGAAATTTTTTTCGAAAATTTTTTTCAAAATTTTTTTCGAAATTTTTTTCGAAAATTTTTTTGAAAATTTTTTTCGAAATTTTTTTTGGAAATTTTTTTTCGAAAAATTTTTTTAAAATTTTTTTCGAAAATGTTTTTGAAAATTTTTTTCGATATTTTTTTTCAAATTTTTTTTCGAAAATTTTTTTTTGGTATTTTTTTCGAAAATTTTTTTTCGAATTTTTTTTCGAAAATTTTTTTAAAAATTTTTTTCGAAATTTTTTTTCAAAATTTTTTTCAAAAATTTTTTTTCGAAATTTTTTTCGAAAATTTTTTTTCGAAATTTCTTTAGAAAATTTTTTTAAAAATTTTTTTCGAGATTTTTTTGAAAATTTTTTTCGAAACTTTTTTTCAAAATTTTTTTTGAAAATTTTTTTTTGAAATTTTTTTCGAAAATTTTTTTTCGAAATTTTTTTCAAAAATTTTTTTAAAAATTTTTTTCGAAATTTTTTTTCAAAATTTTTTTCGAAAATTTTTTTTCGAAATTTTTTTCAAAATTTTTTTCGAAATTTTTTTCGAAAATTTTTTTCAAAATTTTTTACAAAAAATTTTTTTAGAAATTTTTTTTTCGAAAATTTTTTTCAAAATTTTTTTCGCAAATTTTTTTGAAATTATTTTTCGAAAATTTTTTTCGAAATTTTTTTTTCGCAAATTTCTTTCAAAATTTTTTTCGAAAATTTTTTCCAAATTTTTTTCGCAAATTTTTTTGAAATTTTTTTTCGAAAAATTTTTTGAAAATTTTTTTCGAAAATTTTTTTGAAAATTTTTTTCGAAACTTTTTTTCAAAATTTTTTTCGAAAATTTTTTTTCAAAATTTTTTTCGAAAATTTTTTTTCGAAATTTTTTTCGAAAATTTTTTCCAAATTTTTTTCGCAAATTTTTTTGAAAATTTTTTTCGAAAATTTTTTTTCGAAAATTTCTTTCAAAATTTTTTTCGAAAATTTTTTTCCAAATTTTTTTCGCAAATTTTTTTTCGAAATTTTTTTCGAAAATTTTTTTCAAAATTTTTTTCGAAAAATTTTTTTTCCAAAATTTTTTCAAAAATTTTTTTGAAAATTTTTTTCGAAATTTTTTTTCAAAATTTTTTTCGAAAACTTTTTTCAAAATTTTTTCGAAAATTTTTTTGAAAATTTTTTTCGAATATTTTTTTCAAAATTTTTTTCGAAAAATTTTTTTTCCAAAATTTTTTCAAAAATTTTTTTGAAAATTTTTTTCGAAATTTTTTTTCCAAATTTTTTTTTCAAAATTTTTTTCGAAAAATTTTTTCAAAATTTTTTCGAAAATTTTTTTGAAAATTTTTTTCGAATATTTTTTTCAAAATTTTTTTTCGAAATTTTTTTCGAAAATTTTTTTGAAAATTTTTTTCGAAAAATTTTTTCAAAATTTTTTTCGAAAATTTTTTTGAAAATTTTTCCGAAATTTTTTTTCGAAATTTTTTTTCGAAATTTTTTTAAATTTTTTTTCGAAAATTTTTTTCAAAATTTTTTTCGCAAATTTTTTTGAAATTTTTTTTCGAAAATTTTTTTGAAAATTTTTTTCGAAAATTTTTTTTCGCAAATTTCTTTCAAAATTTTTTTCGAAAATTTTTTCCAAATTTTTTTCGCAAATTTTTATGAAAATTTTTTTCGAAAAATTTTTTTGAAAATTTTTTTCGATAATTTTTTTGAAAATTTTTTTCGAAACTTTTTTTCAAAATTTTTTTCGAAAATTTTTTTTTGAAATTTTTTTCGAAAATTTTTTTTCGAAATTTTTTTCGAATATTTTTTTAAAAATTTTTTTCGAAATTTTTTTTCAAATTTTTTTCGAAATTTTTTTTGGAAATTTTTTTTCGAAAAATTTTTTTAAAATTTTTTTCGAAAATGTTTTTGAAAATTTTTTTCGATATTTTTTTTCAAAATTTTTTTCGAAAATTTTTTTTTGGTATTTTTTTCGAAAATTTTTTTTCGAAATTTTTTTCGAAAATTTTTTTGAAAATTTTTTCGAAAATTTTTTTGAAAATTTTTTTCGAAACTTTTTTTCAAAATTTTTTTTGAAAATTTTTTTTTGAAATTTTTTACGAAAATTTTTTTTCGAAATTTTTTTCAAAATTTTTTTCGAAAATTTTTTTTCGAAATTTTTTTCGAAAATTTTTTTCAAAATTTTTTTCGAAATTTTTTTCAAAATTTTTTTCAAAAAATTTTTTTAAAAATTTTTTTCGAAAATTTTTTTGAAAATTTTTTTCGAAAATTTTTTTTCAAAATTTTTTCAAAATTTTTTTCGCAAATTTTTTTGAAAATTTTTTTCGAAAAATTTTTTTGAAAATTTTTTTCGAAAATTTTTTTGAAAATTTTTTTCGAAATTTTTTTTCAAAATTTTTTTCGAAAATTTTTTTTTGAAATTTTTTTCGAAAATTGTTTTTCGAAATTTTTTTCGAAATTTTTTTTCAAAATTTTTTTCGAAAATTTTTTTTCGAAATTTTTTTCGAAAATTTTTTTTCGAAATTTTTTTCGAAAATTTTTTTAAAAATTTTTTTCGAAATTTTTTTTCAAAATTTTTTTCGAAAATTTTTTTTCGAAAAATTTTTTTGAAAATTTTTTTCGAAAATTTTTTTGAAAATATTTTTCGAAAATTTTTTTTCGAAGTTTTTTTCGAAAATTTTTTTAAAAATTTTTTTCGAAATTTTTTTTCAAAATTTTTTTCGAAAATTTTTTCCAAATTTTTTTCGCAAATTTTTTCGAAAATTTTTTTTCGAAATTTTTTTCGAAAATTTTTTTGAAAATTTTTTTCGAAATTTTTTTCGAAAATTTTTTTCAAAATTTTTTTCGAAATTTTTTTCAAAATTTTTTTCAAAAAATTTTTTTAAAAATTTTTTTCGAAAATTTTTTTGAAAATTTTTTTCGAAAATTTTTTTTCAAAATTTTTTCAAAATTTTTTTCGCAAATTTTTTTAAAAATTTTTTTCGAAAAATTTTTTTGAAAATTTTTTTCGAAAATTTTTTTGAAAATTTTTTTCGAAATTTTTTTTCAAAATTTTTTTCGAAAATTTTTTTTTGAAATTTTTTTCGAAAATTGTTTTTCGAAATTTTTTTCGAAATTTTTTTTCAAAATTTTTTTCGAAAATTTTTTTTCGAAATTTTTTTCGAAAATTTTTTTTCGAAATTTTTTTCGAAAATTTTTTTAAAAATTTTTTTCGAAATTTTTTTTCAAAATTTTTTTCGAAAATTTTTTTTCGAAAAATTTTTTTGAAAATTTTTTTCGAAAATTTTTTTGAAAATTTTTTTCGAAAATTTTTTTGAAAATTTTTTTCGAAATTTTTTTTCAAAATATTTTTCGAAAATTTTTTTTCGAAGTTTTTTTCGAAAATTTTTTTAAAAATTTTTTTCGAAATTTTTTTTCAAAATTTTTTTCGAAAATTTTTTCCAAATTTTTTTCGCAAATTTTTTCGAAAATTTTTTTTCGAAATTTTTTTCGAAAATTTTTTTGAAAATTTTTTTCGAAAAATTTTTTCGAAAAATTTTTTTCCAAAATTTTTTTGAAAATTTTTTTGAAAATTTTTTTCGAAATTTTTTTTTTTAATTTTTTTTCGAATTTTTTTTCGAAATTTTTTTCGAACATTTTTTTAAAATTTTTTTCGAAAATTTTTTTCCAAAATTTTTTCGAAAATATTTTTCAAAATTTTTTTCGAAATTTTTTTTCAAAATTTTTTTTCGAAATTTTTTTCGAAATTTTTTTTCAAAATTTTTTTCGAAATTTTTTTCGAAAATTTTTTTCAAAATTTTTTTCGAAATTTTTTTCGAAAATTTTTTTCGAAAATTTTTTTTCGAAATTTTTTTCATAATTTTTTTCGAAATTTTTTTTCAAAATTTTTTTCGAAAATTTTTTGCGAAATTTTTTTTTAGAAATATTTTTCGAAAATTTTTTTCAAAATTTTTTTCGATAATTTTTTTCTAAATTATTTTCGAAAATTTTTTTGAAATTTTTTTTCGAAAATTTTTTTTCGAAATTTTTTTCGAAAATTTTTTTCGAAAATTTTCTTTCAAAAATTTTTTCTAATTTTTTTTCGAAAATTTTTTTTCGTAATTTTTTTCGAAAATTTTTTTGAAAATTTTTTTCGAAAAATTTTTTGGAAAATTTTTTTTCGAAATTTTTTTTCAAAATTTTTTTCGAAAATTTTTTTTCGAAATTTTTTTCGAAAATTTTTTTTCGAAATTTTTTTCGAAAATTCTTTTGAAAAATTTTTTTCCAAAATTTTTTCGAAAATTTTTTTGAAATTTTTTTTCGAAATTTTTCAAAATTTTTTTTGAAAACTTTTTTCAAAAATTTTTTCGAAAATTTTTTTCAAAATTTTTTTCGAAATTTCTTTTCAAAATTTTTTTCGAAAATTTTTTTTCGGAATTATTTTCAAAATTTTTTTAGAAATTTTTTTTCAAAATTTTTTTTGAAAATTTTTTTTCGGAATTTTTTTCAAAATTTTTTTTTCAAAATTTTTTTCGAAAATTTTTTTTCGAAATTTTTTCCAAAATTTTTTTCAAAATTTTTTTCGAAAAATTTTTTTTCCAAAATTTTTTCAAAAATTTTTTTGAAAATTTTTTTCGAAATTTTTTTTCGAAATTTTTTTTCAAAATTTTTTTCGAAAAATTTTTTCAAAATTTTTTCGAAAATTTTTTTGAAAATTTTTTTCGAATATTTTTTTCAAAATTTTTTTTCGAAATTTTTTCGAAAATTTTTTTGAAAATTTTTTTCGAAAAATTTTTTCAAAATTTTTTTCGAAAATTTTTTTGAAAATTTTTCCGAAATTTTTTTTCGAAATTTTTTTTCGAAATTTTTTTTAATTTTTTTTCGAAAATTTTTTTCAAAATTTTTTTCGCAAATTTTTTTGAAATTTTTTTTCGAAAATTTTTTTCGAAAATTTTTTTTCGCAAATTTCTTTCAAAATTTTTTTCGAAAATTTTTTCCAAATTTTTTTCGCAAATTTTTATGAAAATTTTTTTCGAAAAATTTTTTTGAAAATTTTTTTCGAAAATTTTTTTGAAAATTTTTTTGGAAACTTTTTTTCAAAATTTTTTTCGAAAATTTTTTTTTGAAATTTTTTTCGAAAATTTTTTTTCGAAATTTTTTTCGAATATTTTTTTAAAAATTTTTTTCGAAATTTTTTTTCAAAATTTTTTTCGAAAATTTTTTTTCGAAATTTTTTTCGAAAATTTTTTTCAAAATTTTTTTCGAAATTTTTTTCGAAAATTTTTTTGAAAATTTTTTTCGAAATTTTTTTTGGAAATTTTTTTTCGAAAAATTTTTTTAAAATTTTTTTCGAAAATGTTTTTCGATATTTTTTTTCAAAATTTTTTTCGAAAATTTTTTTTTTGGTATTTTTTTCGAAAATTTTTTTTCGAAATTTTTTTCGAAAATTTTTTTAAAAATTTTTTTCGAAATTTTTTTTCAAAATTTTTTTTGAAAATTTTTTTTTGAAATTTTTTTCGAAAATTTTTTTTCGAAATTTTTTTCGAAAATTTTTTTAAAAATTTTTTTCGAAATTTTTTTTCAAAATTTTTTTCGAAAATTTTTTTTAGAAATTTTTTTCAAAATTTTTTTCGAAATTTTTTTCGAAAATTTTTTTCAAAATTTTTTTCAAAAAATTTTTTTAAAAAATTTTTTCGAAAATTTTTTTGAAAATTTTTTTAGAAAATTTTTTTTCGAAAATTTTTTTCAAAATTTTTTTCGCAAATTTTTTTGAAATTTTTTTTCGAAAATTTTTTTCGAAATTTTTTTTTCGCAAATTTCTTTCAAAATTTTTTTCGAAATTTTTTTCGAAAATTTTTTTTTGAAATTTTTTTCGAAAATTTTTTTTCGAAATTTTTTTCGAATATTTTTTTAAAAATTTTTTTCGAAATTTTTTTTCAAAATTTTTTTCGAAAATTTTTTTTCGAAATTTTTTTCGAAAATTTTTTTCAAAATTTTTTTCGAAATTTTTTTCGAAAATTTTTTTGAAAATTTTTTTCGAAATTTTTTTTGGAAATTTTTTTTCGAAAAATTTTTTTAAAATTTTTTTCGAAAATGTTTTTCGATATTTTTTTTCAAAATTTTTTTCGAAAATTTTTTTTTTTGGTATTTTTTTCGAAAATTTTTTTTCGAAATTTTTTTCGAAAATTTTTTTAAAAATTTTTTTCGAAATTTTTTTTCAAAATTTTTTTTGAAAATTTTTTTTTGAAATTTTTTTCGAAAATTTTTTTTCGAAATTTTTTTCGAAAATTTTTTTAAAAATTTTTTTCGAAATTTTTTTTCAAAATTTTTTTCGAAAATTTTTTTTAGAAATTTTTTTCAAAATTTTTTTCGAAATTTTTTTCGAAAATTTTTTTCAAAATTTTTTTCAAAAAATTTTTTTAAAAAATTTTTTCGAAAATTTTTTGAAAATTTTTTTAGAAAATTTTTTTTCGAAAATTTTTTTCAAAATTTTTTTCGCAAATTTTTTTGAAATTTTTTTTCGAAAATTTTTTTCGAAATTTTTTTTTCGCAAATTTCTTTCAAAATTTTTTTCGAAAATTTTTTCCAAATTTTTTTCGCAAATTTTTTTGAAATTTTTTTTCGAAAAATTTTTTTGAAAATTTTTTTCGAAAATTTTTTTGAAAATTTTTTTCGAAACTTTTTTTCAAAATTTTTTTCGAAATTTTTTTTCAAACTTTTTTTCGAAAATTTTTTTTCGAAATTTTTTTCGAAAATTTTTTCCAAATTTTTTTCGCAAATTTTTTTGAAAATTTTTTTGAAAATTTTTTTCGAAAATTTTTTTTCGAAAATTTTTTTGAAAATTTTTTTCGAAAATTTTTTTGAAAATTTTTTTCGAAAATTTTTTTGAAAATGTTTTTCGAAAATGTTTTTGAAAATTTTTTTCGAAATTTTTTTCCAAAATTATTTTCGAAAATTTTTTTTCAAAAATTTTTTTGAAAATTTTTTTTCAAAATTTTTTTCGAAAATTATTTTTCGAATTTTTTTTCGAAAATTTTTTTTCGAAATTTTTTTCGAAAATGTTTTTGAAAATTTTTTTCGAAAATTTTTTTTCGAAAATTTCTTTCAAAATTTTTTTCGAAAATTTTTTTCCAAATTTTTTTTGCAAATTTTTTTGAAACCTTTTTTCGAAAATTTTTTTCGAAATTTTTTTTCAATATTTTTTTCGAAAATTTTTTTTTCGAAATTTTTTTCGAAAATTTTTTTTTGAAATTGTTTTCGAAAATTTTTTAAAAATTTTTTTTCGAAATTTTTTTTCAAAATTTTTTTCGAAAATTTTTTTTCGAAAAATTTTTTTGAAAATTTTTTTCGAAAATGTTTTTGAAAATTTTTTTCGAAATTTTTTTTAAAAATTTTTTTCGAAAATTTTTTTTTGGTATTCTTTTCGAAAATTTTTTTTCGAAATTTCTTTCGAAAATTTTTTTAATAATTTTTTTCGAAATTTTTTTTCAAAATTTTTTTCGAAAAATTTTTTTCAAAATTTTTTTCGAAATTTTTTTTCAAAATTTTTTTTCGAAATTTTTTTCAAAATATTTTTCAAAATTTTTTTCGAAAATTTTTTTTCGAAATTTTTTTCGAAAATTTTTTTTCGAAATTTTTTTCGAAAATTTTTTTGAAAATTTTTTTCGAAAAATTTTTTCGAAAAATTTTTTTCCAAAATTTTTTTGAAAATTTTTTTCGATATTTTTTTTCGAAAATTTCTTTCAAAATTTTTTTCGAAAATTTTTTCCAAATTTTTTTCGCAAATTTTTTTGAAATTTTTTTTCGAAAAATTTTTTTGAAAATTTTTTTCGAAAATTTTTTTGAAAATGTTTTTCGAAAATGTTTTTGAAAATTTTTTTTCGAAATTTTTTTCCAAAATTATTTTCGAAAATTTTTTTTCGAAAATTTTTTTGAAAATTTTTTTCGAAATTTTTTTTCAAAATTTTTTTCGAAAATTATTTTTCGAATTTTTTTTCGAAAATTTTTTTTCGAAATTTTTTTCGAAAATTTTTTTGAAAATCTTTTTCGAAAATTTTTTTTCGAAAATTTCTTTCAAAATTTTTTTCGAAAATTTTTTTCCAAATTTTTTTCGCAAATTTTTTGAAACCTTTTTTCGAAAAATTTTTTTGAAAATTTTTTTCGAAAATTTTTTTGAAAATTTTTTTCGAAACTTTTTTTCAAAATTTTTTTTGAAAATTTTTTTTCGTAATTTTTTTCGAAAATTTTTTTGGAAATTTTTTTCGAAAATTTTTTTTCGAAAATTTTTTTCAAAATTTTTTTCGAAAATTTTTTTTCGAAATTTTTTTCGAAAATTCTTTTGAAAAATTTTTTTCCAAAATTTTTTTAAAAATTTTTTTGAAAATTTTTTTCGAAATTTTCTTTCAAAATTTTTTTTGAAAATTTCTTTCAAAAATTTTTTCGAAAATTTTTTTCAAAATTTTTTTCGAAATTTTTTTTCAAAATTTTTTTCGAAAATTTTTTTTCGGAATTTTTTTCAAAATTTTTTCGAAAATTTTTTTTCGAAAATTTTTTTGAAAATTTTTTTCGAAAATTTTTTTCAAAATTTTTTTCGAAAATTTTTTTTCGAAATTTTTTTCGAAAATTTTTTTGAAAATTTTTTTCGAAAAATTTTTTCGAAAAATTTTTTTCCAAAATTTTTTTGAAAATTTTTTTCGATATTTTTTTTCAAAATTTTTTTCGAAAATTTTTTTTCGGAATTTTTTTCAAAATTTTTTTCGAAAATTTTTTTTCGAAAATTTTTTTGAAAATTTTTTTCGAAAATTTTTTTCAAAATTTTTTTCTAAAATTTTTTTTCGAAATTTTTTTCGAAATTTTTTTTGAAAATTTTTTTCGAAAAATTTTTTCGAAAAATTTTTTTGAAAATTTTTTTGAAAATTTTCTTTTTTAAATTTTTTTTCGAAATTTTTTTAAAATTTTTTTTCGAAAATTTTTTTCCAAAATTTTTTCGAAAATTTTTTTCAAAATTTTTTTCGAAATTTTTTTTCAAAATTTTTTTTCGAAATTTTTTTCAAAATATTTTTCGAAATTTTTTTCGAAAATTTTTTTCGAAAATTTTTTTTCGAAATTTTTTTCAAAATTTTTTTCGAAATTTTTTTTCAAAATTTTTTTCGAAAATTTTTTTTTGAAATTTTTTTCGAAACTTTTTTTTTGAAATATTTTTCGAAATTTTTTTTCAAAATTTTTTTCGAAAATTTTTTTTCGGAATTTTTTTCAAAATTTTTTTCGAAATTTTTTTTCAAACTTTTTTTCGAAAATTTTTTTTCGAAATTTTTTTTCGAAAATTTTTTTCAAAATTTTTTTCGAAATTTTTTTCAAAATTTTTTTCGAAAAATTTTTTTCCAAAATTTTTTCAAAAATTTTTTTGAAAATTTTTTTCGAAATTTTTTTCGAAATTTTTTTCGAAATTTTTTTTCAAAATTTTTTTCGAAAATTTTTTTTCGAAATTTTTTTTCAAAATTTTTTTCGAAAATTTTTTTTCGGAATTTTTTTCAAAAATTTTTTTGAAAATTTTTTTCGAAATTTTTTTTCGAAATTTTTTTTCAAAATTTTTTTCGAAAAATTTTTTTCAAAATTTTTTCGAAAATTTTTTTGAAAATTTTTTTCGAATATTTTTTTCAAAATTTTTTTTCGAAATTTTTTTCGAAATTTTTTTGAAAATTTTTTTCGAAAAATTTTTTCAAAATTTTTTTCGAAAATTTTTTTGAAAATTTTTTTCGAAATTTTTTTTCGAAATTTTTTTTCGAAATTTTTTTAAATTTTTTTTCAAAAATTTTTTTCAAAATTTTTTTCGCAAATTTTTTTGAAATTTTTTTTCGAAAATTTTTTTGAAAATTTTTTTCGAAAATTTTTTTTCGCAAATTTCTTTCAAAATTTTTTTCGCAAATTTTTTTGAAAATTTTTTTCGAAAAATTTTTTTGAAAATTTTTTTCGAAAATTTTTTTGAAAATTTTTTTCGAAACTTTTTTTCAAAATTTTTTTCGAAAACTTTTTTTTGAAATTTTTTTTCAAAATTTTTTTCGAAAATTTTTTTTTGAAATTTTTTTCGAAAATTGTTTTTCGAAATTTTTTTCGAAATTTTTTTTCAAAATTTTTTTCGAAAATTTTTTTTCGAAATTTTTTTCGAAAATTTTTTTTCGAAATTTTTTTCGAAAATTTTTTTAAAAATTTTTTTCGAAATTTTTTTTCAAAATTTTTTTCGAAAATTTTTTTTCGAAAAATTTTTTTGAAAATTTTTTTCGAAAATTTTTTTGAAAATTTTTTTCGAAAATTTTTTTGAAAATTTTTTTCGAAATTTTTTTTCAAAATATTTTTCGAAAATTTTTTTTCGAAGTTTTTTTCGAAAATTTTTTTAAAAATTTTTTTCAAAATTTTTTTTCAAAATTTTTTTCGAAAATTTTTTTTCAAAATTTTTTTCGAAAATTTTTTTTCGAAATTTTTTTCGAAAATTTTTTCCAAATTTTTTTCGCAAATTTTTTCGAAAATTTTTTTTCGAAATTTCTATAGAAAATTTTTTTAAAAATTTTTTTCGAGATTTTTTTGAAAATTTTTTTCGAAACTTTTTTTCAAAATTTTTTTCGAAAATTTTTTTTCGAAATTTTTTTCAAAATTTTTTTCGAAATTTTTTTCGAAAATTTTTTTCAAAATTTTTTTCAAAAAATTTTTTTAAAAAATTTTTTCGAAAATTTTTTTGAAAATTTTTTTAGAAAATTTTTTTTCGAAAATTTTTTTCAAAATTTTTTTCGCAAATTTTTTTGAAATTATTTTTCGAAAATTTTTTTCGAAATTTTTTTTTCGCAAATTTCTTTCAAAATTTTTTTCGAAAATTTTTTCCAAATTTTTTTCGCAAATTTTTTTAAAATTTTTTTTCGAAAAATTTTTTTGGAAATTTTTTTCGAAAATTTTTTTGAAAATTTTTTTCGAAACTTTTTTTCAAAATTTTTTTCGAAAATTTTTTTTCAAAATTTTTTTCGAAAATTTTTTTTCGAAATTTTTTTCGAAAATTTTTTCCAAATTTTTTTCGCAAATTTTTTTGAAAATTTTTTTGAAAATTTTTTTCGAAAATTTTTTTTCGAAAATTTCTTTCAAAATTTTTTTCGAAAATTTTTTTCCAAATTTTTTTCGCAAATTTTTTTTCGAAATTTTTTTCGAAAATTTTTTTCAAAATTTTTTTCGAAAAATTTTTTTTCCAAAATTTTTTCAAAAATTTTTTTGAAAATTTTTTTCGAAATTTTTTTTCAAAATTTTTTTCGAAGAATTTTTTTCAAAATTTTTTCGAAAATTTTTTTGAAAATTTTTTTCGAATATTTTTTTCAAAATTTTTTTCAAAATTTTTTTCGAAAAATTTTTTTTCCAAAATTTTTTCAAAAATTTTTTTGAAAATTTTTTTCGAAATTTTTTTTCGAATTTTTTTTTCAAAATTTTTTTCGAAAAATTTTTTCAAAATTTTTTCGAAAATTTTTTTGAAAATTTTTTTCGAATATTTTTTTCAAAATTTTTTTTCGAAATTTTTTTCGAAAATTTTTTTGAAAATTTTTTTCGAAAAATTTTTTCAAAATTTTTTTCGAAAATTTTTTTGAAAATTTTTCCGAAATTTTTTTTCGAAATTTTTTTTCGAAATTTTTTTTAATTTTTTTTCGAAAATTTTTTTGAAAATTTTTTTCGAAACTTTTTTTCAAAATTTTTTTCGAAAATTTTTTTTCAAAATTTTTTTCGAAAATTTTTTTTCGAAATTTTTTTCGAAAATTTTTTCCAAATTTTTTTCGCAAATTTTTTTGAAAATTTTTTTGAAAATTTTTTTCGAAAATTTTTTTTCGAAAATTTCTTTCAAAATTTTTTTCGAAAATTTTTTTCCAAATTTTTTTCGCAAATTTTTTTTCGAAATTTTTTTCGAAAATTTTTTTCAAAATTTTTTTCGAAAAATTTTTTTTCCAAAATTTTTTCAAAAATTTTTCTGAAAATTTTTTTCGAAATTTTTTTTCAAAATTTTTTTCGAAAAATTTTTTTCAAAATTTTTTCGTAAATTTTTTTGAAAATTTTTTTCGAATATTTTTTTCAAAATTTTTTTCAAAATTTTTTTCGAAAAATTTTTTTTCCAAAATTTTTTCAAAAATTTTTTTGAAATTTTTTTTCGAAATTTTTTTTCGAAATTTTTTTTCAAAATTTTTTTCGAAAAATTTTTTCAAAATTTTTTGGAAAATTTTTTTGAAAATTTTTTTCGAATATTTTTTTCAAAATTTTTTTTCGAAATTTTTTTCGAAAATTTTTTTAAAAATTTTTTTCGAAAAATTTTTTCAAAATTTTTTTCGAAAATTTTTTTGAAAATTTTTCCGAAATTTTTTTTCGAAATTTTTTTTCGAAATTTTTTTTAATTTTTTTTCGAAAATTTTTTTCAAATTTTTTTTCGCAAATTTTCTTGAAATTTTTTTTCGAAAATTTTTTTGAAAATTTTTTTCGAAAATTTTTTTTCGCAAATTTCTTTCAAAATTTTTTTCGAAAATTTTTTCCAAATTTTTTTCGCAAATTTTTATGAAAATTTTTTTCGAAAAATTTTTTTGAAAATTTTTTTCGAAAATTTTTTTGAAAATTTTGTTTCGAAACTTTTTTTCAAAATTTTTTTCGAAAATTTTTTTTTGAAATTTTTTTCGAAAATTTTTTTTCGAAATTTTTTTCGAATATTTTTTTAAAAATTTTTTTCGAAATTTTTTTTCAAAATTTTTTTCGAAAATTTTTTTTCGAAATTTTTTTCGAAAATTTTTTTCAAAATTTTTTTCGAAATTTTTTTCGAAAATTTTTTTGAAAATTTTTTTCGAAATTTTTTTTGGAAATTTTTTTTCGAAAAATTTTTTTAAAATTTTTTTCGAAAATGTTTTTGAAAATTTTTTTCGATATTTTTTTTCAAAATTTTTTTCGAAAATTTTTTTTTGGTATTTTTTTCGAAAATTTTTTTTCGAAATTTTTTTCGAAAATTTTTTTAAAAATTTTTTTCGAAATTTTTTTAAAAAAATTTTTTTGAAAATTTTTTTTTGAAATTTTTTTCGAAAATTTTTTTTCGAAATTTTTTTCGAAAATTTTTTTAAAAATTTTTTTCGAAATTTTTTTTCAAAATTTTTTTCGAAAATTTTTTTTCGAAATTTTTTTCAAAATTTTTTTCGAAATTTTTTTCGAAAATTTTTTTCAAAATTTTTTTCAAAAAATTTTTTTAAAAAATTTTTTCCAAAATTTTTTTGAAAATTTTTTTAGAAAATTTTTTTTCGAAAATTTTTTTCAAAATTTTTTTCGCAAATTTTTTTGAAATTTTTTTTCGAAATTTTTTTTTCGCAAATTTCTTTCAAAATTTTTTTCGAAAATTTTTTCTAAATTTTTTTCGCAAATTTTTTTGAAATTTTTTTTCGAAAAATTTTTTTGAAAATTTTTTTCGAAAATTTTTTTGAAAATTTTTTTCGAAACTTTTTTTCAAAATTTTTTTCGAAAATTTTTTTTCAATATTTTTTTCGAAAATTTTTTTTCGAAATTTTTTTCGAAAATTTTTTCCAAATTTTTTTCGCAAATTTTTTTGAAAATTTTTTTGAAAATTTTTTTCGAAAATTTTTTTGAAAATTTTTTTCGAAAATTTTTTTGAAAATTTTTTTCGAAAATTTTTTTGAAAATGTTTTTCGAAAATGTTTTTGAAAATTTTTTTCGAAATTTTTTTTCAAAATTATTTTCGAAAATTTTTTTTCGAAAATTTTTTTGAAAATTTTTTTCGAAATTTTTTTTCAAAATTTTTTTCGAAAATTATTTTTCGAATTTTTTTTCGAAAATTTTTTTTCGAAATTTTTTTCGAAAATTTTTTTGAAAATTTTTTTCGAAAATTTTTTTTCGAAAATTTCTTTCAAAATTTTTTTCGAAAATTTTTTTCCAAATTTTTTTCGCAAATTTTTTTTCGAAATTTTTTTCGAAAATTTTTTTCAAAATTTTTTTCAAAAAATTTTTTTTCCAAAATTTTTTCAAAAATTTTTTTGAAAATTTTTTTCGAAATTTTTTTTCAAAATTTTTTTCGAAAAATTTTTTTCAAAATTTTTTCGAAAATTTTTTTGAAAATTTTTTTCGAATATTTTTTTCAAAATTTTTTTTCGAAATTTTTTTCGAAAATTTTTTTGAAATTTTTTTCGAAAAATTTTTTCAAAATTTTTTTCGAAAATTTTTTTGAAAATTTTTCCGAAATTTTTTTTCGAAATTTTTTTTCGAAATTTTTTTTAATTTTTTTTCGAAAATTTTTTTCAAAATTTTTTTCGCAAATTTTTTTGAAATTTCTTTTCGAAAATTTTTTTGAAAATTTTTTTCGAAAATTTTTTTTCGCAAATTTCTTTCAAAATTTTTTTCGAAAATTTTTTCCAAATTTTTTTCGCAAATTTTTATGAAAATTTTTTTCGAAAAATTTTTTTGAAAATTTTTTTCGAAAATTTTTTTGAAAATTTTTTTCGAAACTTTTTTTCAAAATTTTTTTCGAAAATTTTTTTTTGAAATTTTTTTCGAAAATTTTTTTCGAAATTTTTTTCGAAAATTTTTTAAAAAATTTTTTTCGAAATTTTTTTTCAAAATTTTTTTCGAAAATTTTTTTTCGAAATTTTTTTCGAAAATTTTTTTCAAAATTTTTTTCGAAATTTTTTTCGAAAATTTTTTTGAAAATTTTTTTCGAAATTTATTTAAAATTTTTTTCGAAAATGTTTTTGAAAATTTTTTTCGATATTTTTTTTCAAAATTTTTTTCGAAAATTTTTTTTTGGTATTTTTTTCGAAAATTTTTTTTCGAATTTTTTTTCGAAAATTTTTTTAAAAATTTTTTTCGAAAATTTTTTTAAAAATTTTTTTCGAAATTTTTTTTCAAAATTTTTTTCGAAAATTTTTTTTCGAAATTTTTTTCGAAAATTTTTTTTCGAAATTTCTATAGAAAATTTTTTTAAAAATTTTTTTCGAGATTTTTTTGAAAATTTTTTTCGAAACTTTTTTTCAAAATTTTTTTCGAAAATTTTTTTTCGAAATTTTTTTCAAAATTTTTTTCGAAATTTTTTTCGAAAATTTTTTTCAAAATTTTTTTCAAAAAATTTTTTTAAAAAATTTTTTCGAAAATTTTTTTGAAAATTTTTTTAGAAAATTTTTTTTCGAAAATTTTTTTCAAAATTTTTTTCGCAAATTTTTTTGAAATTATTTTTCGAAAATTTTTTTCGAAATTTTTTTTTCGCAAATTTCTTTCAAAATTTTTTTCGAAAATTTTTTCCAAATTTTTTTCGCAAATTTTTTTAAAATTTTTTTTCGAAAAATTTTTTTGAAAATTTTTTTCGAAAATTTTTTTGAAATTTTTTTTCGAAACTTTTTTTCAAAATTTTTTTCGAAAATTTTTTTTCAAAATTTTTTTCGAAAATTTTTTTTCGAAATTTTTTTCGAAAATTTTTTCCAAATTTTTTTCGCAAATTTTTTTGAAAATTTTTTTGAAAATTTTTTTCGATAATTTTTTTTCGAAAATTTCTTTCAAAATTTTTTTCGAAAATTTTTTTCCAAATTTTTTTCGCAAATTTTTTTTCGAAATTTTTTTCGAAAATTTTTTTCAAAATTTTTTTCGAAAAATTTTTTTTCCAAAATTTTTTCAAAAATTTTTTTGAAAATTTTTTTCGAAATTTTTTTTCAAAATTTTTTTCGAAGAATTTTTTTCAAAATTTTTTCGAAAATTTTTTTGAAAATTTTTTTCGAATATTTTTTTCAAAATTTTTTTCAAAATTTTTTTCGAAAAATTTTTTTTCCAAAATTTTTTCAAAAATTTTTTTTAAAATTTTTTTCGAAATTTTTTTTCGAATTTTTTTTTCAAAATTTTTTTCGAAAAATTTTTTCAAAATTTTTTCGAAAATTTTTTTGAAAATTTTTTTCGAATATTTTTTTCAAAATTTTTTTTCGAAATTTTTTTCGAAAATTTTTTTGAAAATTTTTTTCGAAAAATTTTTTCAAAATTTTTTTCGAAAATTTTTTTGAAAATTTTTTCGAAATTTTTTTTCGAAATTTTTTTTCGAAATTTTTTTTAATTTTTTTTCGAAAATTTTTTTCAAATTTTTTTTCGCAAATTTTTTTGAAATTTTTTTTCGAAAATTTTTTTGAAAATTTTTTTCGAAAATTTTTTTTCGCAAATTTCTTTCAAAATTTTTTTCGAAAATTTTTTCCAAATTTTTTTCGCAAATTTTTATGAAAATTTTTTTCGAAAAATTTTTTTGAAAATTTTTTTCGAAAATTTTTTTGAAAATTTTTTTTCGAAACTTTTTTTCAATATTTTTTTCGAAAATTTTTTTTTGAAATTTTTTTCGAAAATTTTTTTTCGAAATTTTTTTCGAATATTTTTTTAAAAATTTTTTTCGAAATTTTTTTTCAAAATTTTTTTCGAAAATTTTTTTTCGAAATTTTTTTCGAAAATTTTTTTCAAAATTTTTTTCGAAATTTTTTTCGAAAATTTTTTTGAAAATTTTTTTCGAAATTTTTTTTGGAAATTTTTTTTCGAAAAATTTTTTTAAAATTTTTTTCGAAAATGTTTTTGAAAATTTTTTTCGATATTTTTTTTCAAAATTTTTTTCGAAAATTTTTTTTTGGTATTTTTTTCGAAATTTTTTTCGAAAATTTTTTTAAAAATTTTTTTCGAAATTTTTTTTCAAAATTTTTTTTGAAAATTTTTTTTTGAAATTTTTTTCGAAAATTTTTTTTCGAAATTTTTTTCGAAAATTTTTTTAAAAATTTTTTTCGAAATTTTTTTTCAAAATTTTTTTCGAAAATTTTTTTTCGAAATTTTTTTCAAAATTTTTTTCGAAATTTTTTTCGAAAATTTTTTTCAAAATTTTTTTCAAAAAATCTTTTTAAAAAATTTTTTCGAAAATTTTTTTGAAAATTTTTTTAGAAAATTTTTTTTCGAAAATTTTTTTCGCAAATTTTTTTGAAATTTTTTTTCGAAATTTTTTTTTCGCAAATTTCTTTCAAAATTTTTTTCGAAAATTTTTTCTAAATTTTTTTCGCAAATTTTTTTGAAATTTTTTTTCGAAAAATTTTTTTGAAAATTTTTTTCGAAAATTTTTTTGAAAATTTTTTTCGAAACTTTTTTTCAAAATTTTTTTCGAAAATTTTTTTTCAATATTTTTTTCGAAAATTTTTTTTCGAAATTTTTTTCGAAAATTTTTTCCAAATTTTTTTCGCAGATTTTTTTGAAATTTTTTTTCGAAAAATTTTTTTGAAAATTTTTTTCGAAAATTTTTTTGAAAATTTTTTTCGAAACTTTTTTTCAAAATTTTTTTCGAAAATTTTTTTTCAATATTTTTTTCGAAAATTTTTTTTCGAAATTTTTTTCGAAAATTTTTTCCAAATTTTTTTCGCAAATTTTTTTGAAAATTTTTTTGAAAATTTTTTTCGAAAATGTTTTTTCGAAAATTTTTTTGAAAATTTTTTTCGAAAATTTTTTTTAAAAATTTTTCTCGAAAATTTTTTTGAAAATGTTTTTGAAAATTTTTTTCGAAATTTTTTTTCAAAATTATTTTCGAAAATTTTTTTTCGAAAATTTTTTTGAAAATTTTTTTCGAAATTTTTTTTCAAAATTTTTTTCGAAAATTATTTTTCGAATTTTTTTTCGAAAATTTTTTTTCGAAATTTTTTTCGAAAATTTTTTTGAAAATTTTTTTCGAAAATTTTTTTTCGAAAATTTCTTTCAAAATTTTTTTCGAAAATTTTTTTCCAAATTTTTTTCGCAAATTTTTTTTCGAAATTTTTTTCGAAAATTTTTTTCAAAATTTTTTTCAAAAAATTTTTTTTCCAAAATTTTTTCAAAAATTTTTTTGAAAATTTTTTTCGAAATTTTTTTTTTAAATTTTTTTCGAAAAATTTTTTTCAAAATTTTTTCGAAAATTTTTTTGAAAATTTTTTTCGAATATTTTTTCAAAATTTTTTTTCGAAATTTTTTTCGAAAATTTTTTTGAAAATTTTTTTCGAAAAATTTTTTCAAAATTTTTTTCGAATTTTTTTTTGAAAATTTTTCCGAAATTTTTTTTCGAAATTTTTTTTCGAAATTTTTTTTAATTTTTTTTCGAAAATTTTTTTCAAAATTTTTTTCGCAAATTTTTTTGAAATTTTTTTTCGAAAATTTTTTTGAAAATTTTTTTCGAAAATTTTTTTTCGCAAATTTCTTTCAAAATTTTTTTCGAAAATTTTTTCCAAATTTTTTTCGCAAATTTTTATGAAAATTTTTTTCGAAAAATTTTTTTGAAAATTTTTTTCGAAAATTTTTTTGAAAATTTTTTTCGAAACTTTTTTTCAAAATTTTTTTCGAAAATTTTTTTTTGAAATTTTTTTCGAAAATTTTTTTCGAAATTTTTTTCGAAAATTTTTTTCGAAATTTTTTTCGAAAATTTTTTAAAAAATTTTTTTCGAAATTTTTTTTCAAAATTTTTTTCGAAAATTTTTTTTCGAAATTTTTTTCGAAAATTTTTTTCAAAATTTTTTTCGAAATTTTTTTCGAAAATTTTTTTGAAAATTTTTTTCGAAATTTTTTTAAAATTTTTTTCGAAAATGTTTTTGAAAATTTTTTTCGATATTTTTTTTCAAAATTTTTTTCGAAAATTTTTTTTTGGTATTTTTTTCGAAAATTTTTTTTCGAATTTTTTTTCGAAAATTTTTTTAAAAATTTTTTTCGAAAATTTTTTTAAAAATTTTTTTCGAAATTTTTTTTCAAAATTTTTTTCGAAAATTTTTTTTCGAAATTTTTTTCGAAAATTTTTTTTCGAAATTTCTATAGAAAATTTTTTTAAAAATTTTTTTCGAGATTTTTTTGAAAATTTTTTTCGAAACTTTTTTTCAAAATTTTTTTCGAAAATTTTTTTTCGAAATTTTTTTCAAAATTTTTTTCGAAATTTTTTTCGAAAATTTTTTTCAAAATTTTTTTAAAAAAATTTTTTTAAAAAATTTTTTCGAAAATTTTTTTGAAAATTTTTTTAGAAAATTTTTTTTCGAAAATTTTTTTCAAAATTTTTTTCGCAAATTTTTTTGAAATTATTTTTCGAAAATTTTTTTCGAAATTTTTTTTTCGCAAATTTCTTTCAAAATTTCTTTCGAAAATTTTTTCCAAATTTTTTTCGCAAATTTTTTTAAAATTTTGTTTCGAAAAATTTTTTTGAAAATTTTTTTCGAAAATTTTTTTGAAAATTTTTTTCGAAACTTTTTTTCAAAATTTTTTTCGAAAATTTTTTTTCAAAATTTTTTTCGAAAATTTTTTTTCGAAATTTTTTTCGAAAATTTTTTCCAAATTTTTTTCGCAAATTTTTTTGAAAATTTTTTTGAAAATTTTTTTCGAAAATTTTTTTTCGAAAATTTCTTTCAAAATTTTTTTCGAAAATTTTTTTCCAAATTTTTTTCGCAAATTTTTTTTCGAAATTTTTTTCGAAAATTTTTTTCAAAATTTTTTTCGAAAAATTTTTTTTCCAAAATTTTTTCAAAAATTTTTTTGAAAATTTTTTTCGAAATTTTTTTTCAAAATTTTTTTCGAAAAATTTTTTTCAAAATTTTTTCGAAAATTTTTTTGAAAATTTTTTTCGAATATTTTTTTCAAAATTTTTTTCAAAATTTTTTTCGAAAAATTTTTTTTCCAAAATTTTTTCAAAAATTTTTTTGAAAACTTTTTTCGAAATTTTTTTTCGAAATTTTTTTTCAAAATTTTTTTCGAAAAATTTTTTCAAAATTTTTTCGAAAATTCTTTTGAAAATTTTTTTCGAATATTTTTTTCAAAATTTTTTTTCGAAATTTTTTTCGAAAATTTTTTTAAAAATTTTTTTCGAAAAATTTTTTCAAAATTTTTTTCGAAAATTTTTTTGAAAATTTTTCCGAAATTTTTTTCGAAATTTTTTTTCGAAATTTTTTTTAATTTTTTTTCGAAAATTTTTTTCAAATTTTTTTTCGCAAATTTTTTTGAAATTTTTTTTCGAAAATTTTTTTGAAAATTTTTTTCGAAAATTTTTTTTCGCAAATTTCTTTCAAAATTTTTTTCGAAAATTTTTTCCAAATTTTTTTCGCAAATTTTTATGAAAATTTTTTTCGAAAAATTTTTTTGAAAATTTTTTTCGAAAATTTTTTTGAAAATTTTTTTTCGAAACTTTTTTTCAAAATTTTTTTCGAAAATTTTTTTTTGAAATTTTTTTCGAAAATTTTTTTTCGAAATTTTTTTCGAATATTTTTTTAAAAATTTTTTTCGAAATTTTTTTTCAAAATTTTTTTCGAAAATTTTTTTTCGAAATTTTTTTCGAAAATTTTTTTCAAAATTTTTTTCGAAATTTTTTTCGAAAATTTTTTTGAAAATTTTTTTCGAAATTTTTTTTGGAAATTTTTTTTCGAAAAATTTTTTTAAAATTTTTTTCGAAAATGTTTTTGAAAATTTTTTTCGATATTTTTTTTCAAAATTTTTTTCGAAAATTTTTTTTTGGTATTTTTTTCGAAAATTTTTTTTCGAAATTTTTTTCGAAAATTTTTTTAAAAATTTTTTTCGAAATTTTTTTAAAAAAATTTTTTTGAAAATTTTTTTTTGAAATTTTTTTCGAAAATTTTTTTTCGAAATTTTTTTCGAAAATTTTTTTAAAAATTTTTTTCGAAATTTTTTTTCAAAATTTTTTTCGAAAATTTTTTTTCGAAATTTTTTTCAAAATTTTTTTCGAAATTTTTTTCGAAAATTTTTTTCAAAATTTTTTTCAAAAAATTTTTTTAAAAAATTTTTTCGAAAATTTTTTTGAAAATTTTTTTAGAAAATTTTTTTTCGAAAATTTTTTTCAAAATTTTTTTCGCAAATTTTTTTGAAATTTTTTTTCGAAATTTTTTTTTCGCAAATTTCTTTCAAAATTTTTTTCGAAAATTTTTTCTAAATTTTTTACGCAAATTTTTTTTAAATTTTTTTTCGAAAAATTTTTTTGAAAATTTTTTTCGAAAATTTTTTTGAAAATTTTTTTCGAAACTTTTTTTCAAAATTTTTTTCGAAAATTTTTTTTCAATATTTTTTTCGAAAATTTTTTTTCGAAATTTTTTTCGAAAATTTTTTCCAAATTTTTTTCGCAAATTTTTTTGAAAATTTTTTTGAAAATTTTTTTCGAAAATTTTTTTGAAAATTTTTTTCGAAAATTTTTTTGAAAATGTTTTTCGAAAATGTTTTTGAAAATTTTTTTCGAAATTTTTTTTCAAAATTATATTCGAAAATTTTTTTTCGAAAATTTTTTTGAAAATTTTTTTCGAAATTTTTTTTTAAATTTTTTTCGAAAATTATTTTTCGAATTTTTTTTCGAAAATTTTTTTTCGAAATTTTTTTCGAAAATTTTTTTGAAAATTTTTTTCGAAAATTTTTTTTCGAAAATTTCTTTCAAAATTTTTTTCGAAAATTTTTTTTCGAAAAATTTTTTTGAAAATTTTTTTCGAAAATTTTTTTGAAATTTTTTTTCGAAAATTTTTTTGAAAATTTTTTTCGAAATTTTTTTTCAAAATATTTTTCGAAAATTTTTTTTCGAAGTTTTTTTCGAAAATTTTTTTAAAAATTTTTTTCGAAATTTTTTTTCAAAATTTTTTTCCAAAATTTTTTTCGAAAATTTTTTTTCAAAATTTTTTTCGAAAATTTTTTTTCGAAATTTTTTTCGAAAAATTTTCAAAAAAATTTTTCCGAAATTTTTTTTCGAAATTTTTTTTCGAAATTTTTTTTAATTTTTTTTCGAAAATTTTTTTCAAAATTTTTTTCGCAAATTTTTTTGAAATTTTTTTTCGAAAATTTTTTTGAAAATTTTTTTCGAAAATTTTTTTTCGCAAATTTCTTTCAAAATTTTTTTCGAAAATTTTTTCCAAATTTTTTTCGCAAAATTTTATGAAAATTTTTTTCGAAAAATTTTTTTGAAAATTTTTTTCGAAAATTTTTTTGAAAATTTTTTTCGAAACTTTTTTTCAAAATTTTTTTCGAAAATTTTTTTTTGAAATTTTTTTCGAAAATTTTTTTTCGAAATTTTTTTCGAAAATTTTTTAAAAAATTTTTTTCGAAATTTTTTCTCAAAATTTTTTTCGAAAATTTTTTTTCGAAATTTTTTTCGAAAATTTTTTTCAAAATTTTTTTCGAAATTTTTTTCGAAAATTTTTTTGAAAATTTTTTTCGAAATTTTTTTTGGAAATTTTTTTTCGAAAAATTTTTTTAAAATTTTTTTCGAAAATGTTTTTGAAAATTTTCTTCGATATTTTTTTTCAAAATTTTTTTCGAAAATTTTTTTTGGTATTTTTTTCGAAAATTTTTTTTCGAATTTTTTTTCGAAAATTTTTTTAAAAATTTTTTTCGAAATTTTTTTTCAAAATTTTTTTCGAAAATTCTTTTTCGAAATTTTTTTCGAAAATTTTTTTTCGAAATTTCTTTAGAAAATTTTTTTAAAAATTTTTTTCGAGATTTTTTTGAAAATTTTTTTCGAAACTTTTTTTCAAAATTTTTTTTGAAAATTTTTTTTTGAAATTTTTTTCGAAAATTTTTTTTCGAAATTTTTTTCGAAAATTTTTTTAAAAATTTTTTTCGAAATTGTTTTTCAAAATTTTTTTCGAAAATTTTTTTTCGAAATTTTTTTCAAAATTTTTTTCGAAATTTTTTTCGAAAATTTTTTTTCAAAATTTTTTCGAAAATTTTTTTGAAAATTTTTTTAGAAAATTTTTTTTCGAAAATTTTTTTCAAAATTTTTTTCGCAAATTTTTTTGAAATTTTTTTTCGAAAATTTTTTTCGAAATTTTTTTTTCGCGAATTTCTTTCAAAATTTTTTTCGAAAATTTTTTCCAAATTTTTTTCGCAAATTTTTTTGAAATTTTTTTTCGAAAAATTTTTTTGAAAATTTTTTTCGAAAATTTTTTTGAAAATTTTTTTCGAAACTTTTTTTCAAAATTTTTTTCGAAAATTTTTTTTCAAAATTTTTTTCGAAAATTTTTTTTCGAAATTTTTTTCGAAAATTTTTTCCAAATTTTTTTCGCAAATTTTTTTGAAAATTTTTTTGAAAATTTTTTTCGAAAATTTTTTTTCGAAAATTTTTTTCAAAATTTTTTTCGAAAATTTTTTTCCAAATTTTTTTCGCAAATTTTTTTTCGAAATTTTTTTCGAAAATTTTTTTCAAAATTTTTTTCGAAAAATTTTTTTTCCAAAATTTTTTCAAAATTTTTTTTGAAAATTTTTTTCGAAATTTTTTTTCAAAATTTTTTTCGAAAAATGTTTTTCAAAATTTTTTCGAAAATTTTTTTGAAAATTTTTTTCGAATATTTTTTTCAAAATTTTTTTTCGAAATTTTTTTCGAAAATTTTTTTGAAAATTTTTTTCGAAAAATTTTTTCAAAATTTTTTTCGAAAATTTTTTTGAAAATTTTTCCGAAATTTTTTTTCGAAATTTTTTTTCGAAATTTTTTTTAATTTTTTTTCGAAAATTTTTTTCAAAATTTTTTTCGCAAATTTTTTTGAAATTTTTTTTCGAAAATTTTTTTCGAAAATCTTTTTCCCAAATTTCTTTCAAAATTTTTTTCGAAAATTTTTTCGAAATTTTTTTCGCAAATTTTTATGAAAATTTTTTTCGAAAAATTTTTTTGAAAATTTTTTTCGAAAATTTTTTTGAAAATTTTTTTCGAAACTTTTTTCAAAATTTTTTTCGAAAATTTTTTTTTGAAATTTTTTTCGAAAATTTTTTTTCGAAATTTTTTTCGAAAATTTTTTTAAAAATTTTTTTCGAAATTTTTTTTCAAAATTTTTTTCGAAAATTTTTTTTCGAAATTTTTTTCGAAAATTTTTTTCAAAATTTTTTTCGAAATTTTTTTCCAAAATTTTTTTGAAAATTTTTTTCGAAATTTTTTTTGGAAATTTTTTTTCGAAAAATTTTTTTAAAATTTTTTTCGAAAATGTTTTTGAAAATTTTTTTCGATATTTTTTTTCAAAATTTTTTTCGAAAATTTTTTTTTTGGTATTTTTTTCGAAAATTTTTTTTCGAATTTTTTTTCGAAAATTTTTTTAAAAATTTTTTTCGAAATTTTTTTTCAAAATTTTTTTCGAAAATTTTTTTTCGAAATTTCTTTAGAAAATTTTTTTAAAAATTTTTTTCGAGATTTTTTTGAAAATTTTTTTCGAAACTTTTTTTCAAAATTTTTTTTGAAAATTTTTTTTTGAAATTTTTTTCGAAAATTTTTTTTCGAAATTTTTTTCGAAAATTTTTTTAAAAATTTTTTTCGAAATTTTTTTTCAAAATTTTTTTCGAAAATTTTTTTTCAAAATTTTTTTCAAAATTTTTTTCGAAATTTTTTTCGAAAATTTTTTTCAAAATTTTTTTCAAAAAATTTTTTTAAAAAATTTTTTCGAAAATTTTTTTGAAAATTTTTTTAGAAAATTTTTTTTCGAAAATTTTTTTCAAAATTTTTTTAGCAAATTTTTTTGAAATTTTTTTTCGAAAAATTTTCTTGAAAATTTTTTTCGAAAATTTTTTTGAAAATTTTTTTCGAAACTTTTTTCAAAATTTTTTTCGAAAATTTTTTTTCAAAATTTTTTTCGAAAATTTTTTTTCGAAATTTTTTTCGAAAATGTTTTCCAAATTTTTTTGCAAATTTTTTTGAAAATTTTTTTGAAAATTTTTTTCGAAAATTTTTTTGAAAATTTTTTTCGAAAATTTTTTTGAAAATGTTTTTCGAAAATGTTTTTGAAAATTTTTTTCGAAATTTTTTTCCAAAATTATTTTTGAAAATTTTTTTTCGAAAATTTTTTTGAAAATTTCTTTCGAAATTTTTTTTCAAAATTTTTTTCGAAAATTATTTTTCGAATTTTTTTTCGAAAATTTTTTTTCGAAATTTTTTTCGAAAATTTTTTTGAAAATCTTTTTCGAAAATTTTTTTTCGAAAATTTCTTTCAAAATTTTTTTCGAAAATTTTTTTCCAAATTTTTTTCGCAAATTTTTTGAAAGCTTTTTTCGAAAAATTTTTTTGAAAATTTTTTTCGAAAATGTTTTTGAAAATTTTTTTCGAAACTTTTTTTCAAAATTTTTTTTGAAAATTTTTTTTCGTAATTTTTTTCGAAAATTTTTTTGGAAATTTTTTTCGAAAATTTTTTTTCGAAAATTTTTTTCAAAATTTTTTTCGAAAATTTTTTTTCGAAATTTTTTTCGAAAATTCTTTTGAAAAATTTTTTTCCAAAATTTTTTCAAAAATTTTTTTGAAAATTTTTTTCGAAATTTTCTTTCAAAATTTTTTTTGAAAATTTCTTTCAAAAATTTTTTCGAAAATTTTTTTCAAAATTTTTTTCGAAAATTTTTTTCAAAATTTTTTTCGAAAATTTTTTTTCGAAATTTTTTTCGAAAATTTTTTTGAAAATTTTTTTCGAAAAATTTTTTCGAAAAATTTTTTTCCAAAATTTTTTTGAAAATTTTTTTCGAAATTTTTTTTCAAAATTTTTTTCGAAAATTTTTTTTCGGAATTTTTTTCAAAATTTTTTTCGAAAATTTTTTTTCGAAAATTTTTTTGAAAATTTTTTTCGAAAATTTTTTTCAAAATTTTTTTCTAAAATTTTTTTTCGAAATTTTTTTCGAAAATTTTTTTGAAAATTTTTTTCGAAAAATTTTTTCGAAAAATTTTTTTGAAAATTTTTTTGAAAATTTTTTTCGAAATTTTCTTTTTTAAATTTTTTTTCGAAATTTTTTTAAAATTTTTTTTCGAAAATTTTTTTCCAAAATTTTTTCGAAAATTTTTTTCAAAATTTTTTTCGAAATTTTTTTTCAAATTTTTTTTCGAAATTTTTTTCAAATTTTTTTTCGAAATTTTTTTCGAAAATTTTTTTCGAAAATTTTTTTTCGAAATTTTTTTCAAAATTTTTTTCGAAATTTTTTTTTAAAATTTTTTTCGAAAAATTTTTTTCAAAATTTTTTCGAAAATTTTTTTGAAAATTTTTTTCGAATATTTTTTTCAAAATTTTTTTTCGAAATTTTTTTCGAAATTTTTTTGAAAATTTTTTTCGAAAAATTTTTTCAAAATTTTTTTCGAAAATTTTTTTGAAAATTTTTTTCGAAATTTTTTTTCGAAATTTTTTTTCGAAATTTTATTTAATTTTTTTTCGAAAATTTTTTTCAAAATTTTTTTCGCAAATTTTTTTGAAATTTTTTTTTGAAAATTTTTTTGAAAATTTTTTTTCGCAAATTTCTTTCAAAATTTTTTTCGAAAATTTTTTCCAAATTTTTTTCGCAAATTTTTTGGAAAATTTTTTTCGAAAAATTTTTTTGAAAATTTTTTTCGAAAATTTTTTTGAAAATTTTTTCGAAACTTTTTTTCAAAATTTTTTTCGAAAATTTTTTTTTGAAATTTTTTTCGAAAATTTTTTTTCGAAATTTTTTTCGAAAATTTTTTTAAAAATTTTTTTCGAAATTTTTTTTCAAAATTTTTTTCGAAAATTTTTTTTCGAAATTTTTTTCGAAAATTTTTTTCAAAATTTTTTTCGAAATTTTTTTCGAAAATTTTTTTGAAAATTTTTTTTGAAATTTTTTTTGGAAATTTTTTTTCGAAAAATTTTTTTGAAAATTTTTTTCGAAAATGTTTTTGAAAATTTTTTTCGATATTTTTTTTCAAAATTTTTTTCGAAAATTTTTTTTTAGTATTTTTTTCGAAAATTTTTTTTCGAAATTTTTTTCGAAAATTTTATTAAAAATTTTTTTCGAAATTTTTTTTCAAAATTTTTTTCGAAAATTTTTTTTCGAAATTTTTTTCGAAAATTTTTTTTCGAAATTTCTTTAGAAAATTTTTTTAAAAATTTTTTTCGAGATTTTTTTGAAAATTTTTTTCGAAACTTTTTTTCAAAATTTTTTTCGAAAATTTTTTTTTTAATTTTTTTCGAAAATTTTTTTTCGAAATTTTTTTCGAAAATTTTTTTAAAAATTTTTTTCGAAATATTTTTTCAAAATTTTTTTCGAAAATTTTTTTTCGAAATTTTTTTCGAAAATTTTTTTCAAAATTTTTTTCGAAATTTTTTTCGAAAATTTTTTTCAAAATTTTTTTCAAAAAATTTTTTTAAAAAATTTTTTCGAAAATTATTTTGAAAATTTTTTTCGAAAATTTTTTTTCGAAAATTTTTTTCAAAATTTTTTTCGCAAATTTTTTTGAAATTTTTTTTCGAAAATTTTTTTCGAAATTTTTTTTTCGCAAATTTCTTTCAAAATTTTTTTCGCAAATTTTTTTGAAATTTTTTTTCGAAAAATTTTTTTGAAAATTTTTTTCGAAAATTTTTTTGAAAATTTTTTTCGAAACTTTTTTTCAAAATTTTTTTCGAAAATTTTTTTTCAAAATTTTTTTCGAAAATTTTTTTTCGAAATTTTTTTCGAAAATTTTTTCCAAATTTTTTTCGCAAATTTTTTTGAAAATTTTTTTGAAAATTTTTTTCGAAAATTTTTTTTCGAAAATTTTTTTGAAAATTTTTTTCGAAAATTTTTTTGAAAATTTTTTTCGAAATTTTTTTTCAAAATTTTTTTCGAAAATTATTTTTCGAATTTTTTTTCGAAAATTTTTTTTCGAAATTTTTTTCGAAAATGTTTTTGAAAATTTTTTTCGAAAATTTTTTTTCGAAAATTTCTTTCAAAATTTTTTTCGAAAATTTTTTTCAAAATTTTTTTCGAAATTTTTTTCAAAATTTTTTTCGAAAAATTTTTTTCCAAAATTTTTTCAAAAATTTTTTTGAAAATTTTTTTGAAAATTTTTTTCGAAATTTTTTTCGAAATTTTTTTCGAAATTTTTTTTCAAATTTTTTTTCGAAAATTTTTTTTCGGAATTTTTTTCAAAATTTTTTTCAAAATTTTTTTTCAAAATTTTTTTCGAAAATTTTTTTTCGGAATTTTTTTCACAATTTTTTTCGAAATTTTTTTTCAAAATTTTTTTCGAAAATTTTTTTCAAAAATTTTTTTGAAAATTTTTTTCGAAATTTTTTTTCGAAATTTTTTTTAAAAATTTTTTTCGATAAATTTTTTTCAAAATTTTTTCGAAAATTTTTTTGAAAATTTTTTTCGAATATTTTTTTCAAAATTTTTTTTCGAAATTTTTTTCGAAATTTTTTTGAAAATTTTTTTCGAAAAATTTTTTCAAAATTTTTTTCAAAAATTTTTTTGAAAATTTTTTTCGAAATTTTTTTTCGAAATTTTTTTTCGAAATTTTATATAATTTTTTTTCGAAAATTTTTTTCAAAATTTTTTTCGCAAATTTTTTTGAAATTTTTTTTCGAAAATTTTTTTGAAAATTTTTTTCGAAAATTTTTTTTCGCAAATTTCTTTCAAAATTTTTTTCGAAAATTTTTTCCAAATTTTTTTCGCAAATTTTTTGGAAAATTTTTTTCGAAAAATTTTTTTGAAAATTTTTTTCGAAAATTTTTTTGAAAATTTTTTCGAAACTTTTTTTCAAAATTTTTTTCGAAAATTTTTTTTTGAAATTTTTTTCGAAAATTTTTTTTCGAAATTTTTTTCGAAAATTTTTTTAAAAATTTTTTTCGAAATTTTTTTTCAAAATTTTTTTCGAAAATTTTTTTTCGAAATTTTTTTCGAAAATTTTTTTCAAAATTTTTTTCGAAATTTTTTTCGAAAATTTTTTTGAAAATTTTTTTTGAAATTTTTTTTGGAAATTTTTTTTCGAAAAATTTTTTTGAAAATTTTTTTCGAAAATGTTTTTGAAAATTTTTTTCGATATTTTTTTTCAAAATTTTTTTCGAAAATTTTTTTTTATTATTTTTTTCGAAAATTTTTTTTCGAAATTTTTTTCGAAAATTTTATTAAAAATTTTTTTCGAAATTTTTTTTCAAAATTTTTTTCGAAAATTTTTTTTCGAAATTTTTTTCGAAAATTTTTTTTCGAAATTTCTTTAGAAAATTTTTTTAAAAATTTTTTTCGAGATTTTTTTGAAAATTTTTTTCGAAACTTTTTTTCAAAATTTTTTTCGAAAATTTTTTTTTGAAATTTTTTTCGAAAATTTTTTTTCGAAATTTTTTTCGAAAATTTTTTTAAAAATTTTTTTCGAAATATTTTTTCAAAATTTTTTTCGAAAATTTTTTTTCGAAATTTTTTTCGAAAATTTTTTTCAAAATTTTTTTCGAAATTTTTTTCGAAAATTTTTTTCAAAATTTTTTTCAAAAAATTTTTTTAAAAAATTTTTTCGAAAATTATTTTGAAAATTTTTTTCGAAAATTTTTTTTCGAAAATTTTTTTCAAAATTTTTTTCGCAAATTTTTTTGAAATTTTTTTTCGAAAATTTTTTTCGAAATTTTTTTTTCGCAAATTTCTTTCAAAATTTTTTTCGCAAATTTTTTTGAAATTTTTTTTCGAAAAATTTTTTTGAAAATTTTTTTCGAAAATTTTTTTGAAAATTTTTTTCGAAACTTTTTTTCAAAATTTTTTTCGAAAATTTTTTTTCAAAATTTTTTTCGAAAATTTTTTTTCGAAATTTTTTTCGAAAATTTTTTCCAAATTTTTTTCGCAAATTTTTTTGAAAATTTTTTTGAAAATTTTTTTCGAAAATTTTTTTGAAAATTTTTTTCGAAATTTTTTTTCAAAATTTTTTTCGAAAATTATTTTTCGAATTTTTTTTCGAAAATTTTTTTTCGAAATTTTTTTCGAAAATGTTTTTGAAAATTTTTTTGAAAATTTTTTTCGAAATTTTTTTTCAAAATTTTTTTCGAAAATTATTTTTCGAATTTTTTTTCGAAAATTTTTTTTCGAAATTTTTTTCGAAAATGTTTTTGAAAATTTTTTTCGAAAATTTTTTTTCGAAAATTTCTTTCAAAATTTTTTTCGAAAATTTTTTTCCAAATTTTTTTCGCAAATTTTTTTGAAACCTTTTTTTGAAAAATTTTTTTGAAAATTTTTTTCGAAAATTTTTTTGAAAATTTTTTTCGAAACCTTTTTTTCAAAATTTTTTTTGAAAATTTTTTTTTGAAATTTTTTACGAAAATTTTTTTTCGAAATTTTTTTCGAAAATTTTTTTCAAAATTTTTTTCGAAAATTTTTTTTCGAAATTTTTTTCGAAAATTTTTTTCAAAATTTTTTTCGAAATTTTTTTCGAAAATTTTTTTCAAAATTTTTTTCAAAAAATTTTTTAAAAAATTTTTTTCGAAAATTTTTTTGATAATTTTTTTCGAAAATTTTTTTTCAAAATTTTTTTCGAAAATTTTTTCAAAATTTTTTTCGCAAATTTTTTTGAAAATTTTTTTCGAAAAGTTTTTTTGAAAATTTTTTTCGAAAATTTTTTTGAAAATTTTTTTCGAAATTTTTTTTCAAAATTTTTTTCGAAAATTTTTTTTTGAAATTTTTTTCGAAAATTGTTTTTCGAAATTTTTTTCGAAATTTTTTTTCGAAATTTTTTTCGAAAATTTTTTTTCGAAATTTTTTTCGAAAATTTTTTTTCGAAATTTTTTTCGAAAATTTTTTTTCGAAAAATTTTTTTGAAATTTTTTTTCGAAAATTTTTTTGAAAATTTTTTTCGAAAATTTTTTTGAAAATTTTTTTCGAAATTTTTTTTCAAAATATTTTTCGAAAATTTTTTTTCGAAGTTTTTTTCGAAAATTTTTTTAAAAATTTTTTTCGAAATTTTTTTTCAAAATTTTTTTCGAAAATTTTTTTTCAAAATTTTTTTCGAAAATTTTTTTTCGAAATTTTTTTCGAAAATTTTTTCCAAATTTTTTTCGCAAATTTTTTCGAAAATTTTTTTTCGAAATTTTTTTCGAAAATTTTTTTGAAAATTTTTTTCGAAATATTTTTTTCGAAAAATTTTTTTCCAAAATTTTTTTGAAAATTTTTTTGAAAATTTTTTTGAAAATTTTTTTCGAAATTTTTTTTTTAAATTTTTTTTCGAAATTTTTTTCGAACATTTTTTTAAAATTTTTTTTCGAAAATTTTTTTCCAAAATTTTTTCGAAAATTTTTTTCAAAATTTTTTTCGAAATTTTTTTTCAAAATTTTTTTTCGAAATTTTTTTCGAAATTTTTTTTTAAAATTTTTTTCTAAATTATTTTGGAAAATTTTTTTTCAAAATTTTTTTAGAAAATTTTTTTTTGGAAATTTTTTTTCGAAAATTTTTTTGAAATTTTTTTTCGAAAATTTTTTTTCGAAATTTTTTTCGAAAATTTTTTTCGAAAATTTTTTTCGAAAATTTTCTATCAAAAATTTTTTCTAATTTTTTTTCGAAAATTTTTTTTCGTAATTTTTTTCGAAAATTTTTTTAAAAATTTTTTTCGAAATTTTTTTTCAAAATTTTTTTCGAAAATTTTTTCCAAATTTTTTTCGCAAATTTTTTCGAAAATTTTTTTTCGAAATTTTTTTCGAAAATTTTTTTGAAAATTTTTTTCGAAATTTTTTTCGAAAATTTTTTTCAAAATTTTTTTCGAAATTTTTTTCAAAATTTTTTTCAAAAAATTTTTTTAAAAATTTTTTTCGAAAATTTTTTTGAAAATTTTTTTCGAAAATTTTTTTTCAAAATTTTTTCAAAATTTTTTTCGCAAATTTTTTTAAAAATTTTTTTCGAAAAATTTTTTTGAAAATTTTTTTCGAAAATTTTTTTGAAAATTTTTTTCGAAATTTTTTTTCAAAATTTTTTTCGAAAATTTTTTTTTGAAATTTTTTTCGAAAATTGTTTTTCGAAATTTTTTTCGAAATTTTTTTTCAAAATTTTTTTCGAAAATTTTTTTTCGAAATTTTTTTCGAAAATTTTTTTTCGAAATTTTTTTCGAAAATTTTTTTAAAAATTTTTTTCGAAATTTTTTTTCAAAATTTTTTTCGAAAATTTTTTTTCGAAAAATTTTTTTGAAAATTTTTTTCGAAAATTTTTTTGAAAATTTTTTTCGAAAATTTTTTTGAAAATTTTTTTCGAAATTTTTTTTCAAAATATTTTTCGAAAATTTTTTTTCGAAGTTTTTTTCGAAAATTTTTTTAAAAATTTTTTTCGAAATTTTTTTTCAAAATTTTTTTCGAAAATTTTTTCCAAATTTTTTTCGCAAATTTTTTCGAAAATTTTTTTTCGAAATTTTTTTCGAAAATTTTTTTGAAAATTTTTTTCGAAAAATTTTTTCGAAAAATTTTTTTCCAAAATTTTTTTGAAAATTTTTTTGAAAATTTTTTTCGAAATTTTTTTTTTTAATTTTTTTTCGAAATTTTTTTCGAACATTTTTTTAAAATTTTTTTTCGAAAATTTTTTTCCAAAATTTTTTCGAAAATATTTTTCAAAATTTTTTTCGAAATTTTTTTTCAAAATTTTTTTTCGAAATTTTTTTCGAAATTTTTTTTCAAAATTTTTTTCGAAATTTTTTTCGAAAATTTTTTTCAAAATTTTTTTCGAAATTTTTTTCGAAAATTTTTTTCGAAAATTTTTTTTCGAAATTTTTTTCATAATTTTTTTCGAAATTTTTTTTCAAAATTTTTTTCGAAAATTTTTTTTTGAAATTTTTTGCGAAATTTTTTTTTAGAAATATTTTTCGAAAATTTTTTTCAAAATTTTTTTCGATAATTTTTTTCTAAATTATTTTCGAAAATTTTTTTGAAATTTTTTTTCGAAAATTTTTTTTCGAAATTTTTTTCGAAAATTTTTTTCGAAAATTTTCTTTCAAAAATTTTTTCTAATTTTTTTTCGAAAATTTTTTTTCGTAATTTTTTTCGAAAATTTTTTTGAAAATTTTTTTCGAAAAATTTTTTGGAAAATTTTTTTTCGAAATTTTTTTTCAAAATTTTTTTCGAAAATTTTTTTTCGAAATTTTTTTCGAAAATTTTTTTTCGAAATTTTTTTCGAAAATTCTTTTGAAAAATTTTTTTCCAAAATTTTTTCGAAAATTTTTTTGAAATTTTTTTTCGAAATTTTCTTTCAAAATTTTTTTTGAAAACTTTTTTCAAAAATTTTTTCGAAAATTTTTTTCAAAATTTTTTTCGAAATTTCTTTTCAAAATTTTTTTCGAAAATTTTTTTTCGGAATTATTTTCAAAATTTTTTTAGAAATTTTTTTTCAAAATTTTTTTTGAAAATTTTTTTTCGGAATTTTTTTCAAAATTTTTTTTTCAAAATTTTTTTCGAAAATTTTTTTTCGAAATTTTTTCCAAAATTTTTTTCAAAATTTTTTTCGAAAAATTTTTTTTCCAAAATTTTTTCAAAAATTTTTTTGAAAATTTTTTTCGAAATTTTTTTTCGAAATTTTTTTTCAAAATTTTTTTCGAAAAATTTTTTCAAAATTTTTTCGAAAATTTTTTTGAAAATTTTTTTCGAATATTTTTTTCAAAATTTTTTTTCGAAATTTTTTCGAAAATTTTTTTGAAAATTTTTTTCGAAAAATTTTTTCAAAATTTTTTTCGAAAATTTTTTTGAAAATTTTTCCGAAATTTTTTTTCGAAATTTTTTTTCGAAATTTTTTTTAATTTTTTTTCGAAAATTTTTTTCAAAATTTTTTTCGCAAATTTTTTTGAAATTTTTTTTCGAAAATTTTTTTCGAAAATTTTTTTTCGCAAATTTCTTTCAAAATTTTTTTCGAAAATTTTTTCCAAATTTTTTTCGCAAATTTTTATGAAAATTTTTTTCGAAAAATTTTTTTGAAAATTTTTTTCGAAAATTTTTTTGAAAATTTTTTTGGAAACTTTTTTTCAAAATTTTTTTCGAAAATTTTTTTTTGAAATTTTTTTCGAAAATTTTTTTTCGAAATTTTTTTCGAATATTTTTTTAAAAATTTTTTTCGAAATTTTTTTTCAAAATTTTTTTCGAAAATTTTTTTTCGAAATTTTTTTCGAAAATTTTTTTCAAAATTTTTTTCGAAATTTTTTTCGAAAATTTTTTTGAAAATTTTTTTCGAAATTTTTTTTGGAAATTTTTTTTCGAAAAATTTTTTTAAAATTTTTTTCGAAAATGTTTTTCGATATTTTTTTTCAAAATTTTTTTCGAAAATTTTTTTTTTGGTATTTTTTTCGAAAATTTTTTTTCGAAATTTTTTTCGAAAATTTTTTTAAAAATTTTTTTCGAAATTTTTTTTCAAAATTTTTTTTGAAAATTTTTTTTTGAAATTTTTTTCGAAAATTTTTTTTCGAAATTTTTTTCGAAAATTTTTTTAAAAATTTTTTTCGAAATTTTTTTTCAAAATTTTTTTCGAAAATTTTTTTTAGAAATTTTTTTCAAAATTTTTTTCGAAATTTTTTTCGAAAATTTTTTTCAAAATTTTTTTCAAAAAATTTTTTTAAAAAATTTTTTCGAAAATTTTTTTGAAAATTTTTTTAGAAAATTTTTTTTCGAAAATTTTTTTCAAAATTTTTTTCGCAAATTTTTTTGAAATTTTTTTTCGAAAATTTTTTTCGAAATTTTTTTTTCGCAAATTTCTTTCAAAATTTTTTTCGAAATTTTTTTCGAAAATTTTTTTTTGAAATTTTTTTCGAAAATTTTTTTTCGAAATTTTTTTCGAATATTTTTTTAAAAATTTTTTTCGAAATTTTTTTTCAAAATTTTTTTCGAAAATTTTTTTTCGAAATTTTTTTCGAAAATTTTTTTCAAAATTTTTTTCGAAATTTTTTTCGAAAATTTTTTTGAAAATTTTTTTCGAAATTTTTTTTGGAAATTTTTTTTCGAAAAATTTTTTTAAAATTTTTTTCGAAAATGTTTTTCGATATTTTTTTTCAAAATTTTTTTCGAAAATTTTTTTTTTGGTATTTTTTTCGAAAATTTTTTTTCGAAATTTTTTTCGAAAATTTTTTTAAAAATTTTTTTCGAAATTTTTTTTCAAAATTTTTTTTGAAAATTTTTTTTTGAAATTTTTTTCGAAAATTTTTTTTCGAAATTTTTTTCGAAAATTTTTTTAAAAATTTTTTTCGAAATTTTTTTTCAAAATTTTTTTCGAAAATTTTTTTTAGAAATTTTTTTCAAAATTTTTTTCGAAATTTTTTTCGAAAATTTTTTTCAAAATTTTTTTCAAAAAATTTTTTTAAAAAATTTTTTCGAAAATTTTTTTGAAAATTTTTTTAGAAAATTTTTTTTCGAAAATTTTTTTCAAAATTTTTTTCGCAAATTTTTTTGAAATTTTTTTTCGAAAATTTTTTTCGAAATTTTTTTTTCGCAAATTTCTTTCAAAATTTTTTTCGAAAATTTTTTCCAAATTTTTTTCGCAAATTTTTTTGAAATTTTTTTTCGAAAAATTTTTTTGAAAATTTTTTTCGAAAATTTTTTTGAAAATTTTTTTCGAAACTTTTTTTCAAAATTTTTTTCGAAATTTTTTTTCAAACTTTTTTTCGAAAATTTTTTTTCGAAATTTTTTTCGAAAATTTTTTCCAAATTTTTTTCGCAAATTTTTTTGAAAATTTTTTTGAAAATTTTTTTCGAAAATTTTTTTTCGAAAATTTTTTTGAAAATTTTTTTCGAAAATTTTTTTGAAAATTTTTTTCGAAAATTTTTTTGAAAATGTTTTTCGAAAATGTTTTTGAAAATTTTTTTCGAAATTTTTTTCCAAAATTATTTTCGAAAATTTTTTTTCGAAAATTTTTTTGAAAATTTTTTTCGAAATTTTTTTTCAAAATTTTTTTCGAAAATTATTTTTCGAATTTTTTTTCGAAAATTTTTTTTCGAAATTTTTTTCGAAAATGTTTTTGAAAATTTTTTTCGAAAATTTTTTTTCGAAAATTTCTTTCAAAATTTTTTTCGAAAATTTTTTTCCAAATTTTTTTTGCAAATTTTTTTGAAACCTTTTTTCGAAAATTTTTTTCGAAATTTTTTTTCAATATTTTTTTCGAAAATTTTTTTTTCGAAATTTTTTTCGAAAATTTTTTTTTGAAATTGTTTTCGAAAATTTTTTAAAAATTTTTTTTCGAAATTTTTTTTCAAAATTTTTTTCGAAAATTTTTTTTCGAAAAATTTTTTTGAAAATTTTTTTCGAAAATGTTTTTGAAAATTTTTTTCGAAATTTTTTTTAAAAATTTTTTTCGAAAATTTTTTTTTGGTATTCTTTTCGAAAATTTTTTTTCGAAATTTCTTTCGAAAATTTTTTTAATAATTTTTTTCGAAATTTTTTTTTAAAATTTTTTTCGAAAAATTTTTTTCAAAATTTTTTTCGAAATTTTTTTTCAAAATTTTTTTTCGAAATTTTTTTCAAAATATTTTTCAAAATTTTTTTCGAAAATTTTTTTTCGAAATTTTTTTCGAAAATTTTTTTTCGAAATTTTTTTCGAAAATTTTTTTGAAAATTTTTTTCGAAAAATTTTTTCGAAAAATTTTTTTCCAAAATTTTTTTGAAAATTTTTTTCGATATTTTTTTTCGAAAATTTCTTTCAAAATTTTTTTCGAAAATTTTTTCCAAATTTTTTTCGCAAATTTTTTTGAAATTTTTTTTCGAAAAATTTTTTTGAAAATTTTTTTCGAAAATTTTTTTGAAAATGTTTTTCGAAAATGTTTTTGAAAATTTTTTTTCGAAATTTTTTTCCAAAATTATTTTCGAAAATTTTTTTTCGAAAATTTTTTTGAAAATTTTTTTCGAAATTTTTTTTCAAAATTTTTTTCGAAAATTATTTTTCGAATTTTTTTTCGAAAATTTTTTTTCGAAATTTTTTTCGAAAATTTTTTTGAAAATCTTTTTCGAAAATTTTTTTTCGAAAATTTCTTTCAAAATTTTTTTCGAAAATTTTTTTCCAAATTTTTTTCGCAAATTTTTTGAAACCTTTTTTCGAAAAATTTTTTTGAAAATTTTTTTCGAAAATTTTTTTGAAAATTTTTTTCGAAACTTTTTTTCAAAATTTTTTTTGAAAATTTTTTTTCGTAATTTTTTTCGAAAATTTTTTTGGAAATTTTTTTCGAAAATTTTTTTTCGAAAATTTTTTTCAAAATTTTTTTCGAAAATTTTTTTTCGAAATTTTTTTCGAAAATTCTTTTGAAAAATTTTTTTCCAAAATTTTTTTAAAAATTTTTTTGAAAATTTTTTTCGAAATTTTCTTTCAAAATTTTTTTTGAAAATTTCTTTCAAAAATTTTTTCGAAAATTTTTTTCAAAATTTTTTTCGAAATTTTTTTTCAAAATTTTTTTCGAAAATTTTTTTTCGGAATTTTTTTCAAAATTTTTTCGAAAATTTTTTTTCGAAAATTTTTTTGAAAATTTTTTTCGAAAATTTTTTTCAAAATTTTTTTCGAAAATTTTTTTTCGAAATTTTTTTCGAAAATTTTTTTGAAAATTTTTTTCGAAAAATTTTTTCGAAAAATTTTTTTCCAAAATTTTTTTGAAAATTTTTTTCGATATTTTTTTTCAAAATTTTTTTCGAAAATTTTTTTTCGGAATTTTTTTCAAAATTTTTTTCGAAAATTTTTTTTCGAAAATTTTTTTGAAAATTTTTTTCGAAAATTTTTTTCAAAATTTTTTTCTAAAATTTTTTTTCGAAATTTTTTTCGAAAATTTTTTTGAAAATTTTTTTCGAAAAATTTTTTCGAAAAATTTTTTTGAAAATTTTTTTGAAAATTTTCTTTTTTAAATTTTTTTTCGAAATTTTTTTAAAATTTTTTTTCGAAAATTTTTTTCCAAAATTTTTTCGAAAATTTTTTTCAAAATTTTTTTCGAAATTTTTTTTCAAAATTTTTTTTCGAAATTTTTTTCAAAATATTTTTCGAAATTTTTTTCGAAAATTTTTTTCGAAAATTTTTTTTCGAAATTTTTTTCAAAATTTTTTTCGAAATTTTTTTTCAAAATTTTTTTCGAAAATTTTTTTTTGAAATTTTTTTCGAAACTTTTTTTTTGAAATATTTTTCGAAATTTTTTTTCAAAATTTTTTTCGAAAATTTTTTTTCGGAATTTTTTTCAAAATTTTTTTCGAAATTTTTTTTCAAACTTTTTTTCGAAAATTTTTTTTCGAAATTTTTTTTCGAAAATTTTTTTCAAAATTTTTTTCGAAATTTTTTTCAAAATTTTTTTCGAAAAATTTTTTTCCAAAATTTTTTCAAAAATTTTTTTGAAAATTTTTTTCGAAATTTTTTTCGAAATTTTTTTCGAAATTTTTTTCAAAATTTTTTTCGAAAATTTTTTTTCGAAATTTTTTTTCAAAATTTTTTTCGAAAATTTTTTTTCGGAATTTTTTTCAAAAATTTTTTTGAAAATTTTTTTCGAAATTTTTTTTCGAAACTTTTTTTCAAAATTTTTTTCGAAAAATTTTTTTCAAAATTTTTTCGAAAATTTTTTTGAAAATTTTTTTCGAATATTTTTTTCAAAATTTTTTTTCGAAATTTTTTTCGAAATTTTTTTGAAAATTTTTTTCGAAAAATTTTTTCAAAATTTTTTTCGAAAATTTTTTTGAAAATTTTTTTCGAAATTTTTTTTCGAAATTTTTTTTCGAAATTTTTTTAAATTTTTTTTCAAAAATTTTTTTCAAAATTTTTTTCGCAAATTTTTTTGAAATTTTTTTTCGAAAATTTTTTTGAAAATTTTTTTCGAAAATTTTTTTTCGCAAATTTCTTTCAAAATTTTTTTCGCAAATTTTTTTGAAAATTTTTTTCGAAAAATTTTTTTGAAAATTTTTTTCGAAAATTTTTTTGAAAATTTTTTTCGAAACTTTTTTTCAAAATTTTTTTCGAAAACTTTTTTTTGAAATTTTTTTTCAAAATTTTTTTCGAAAATTTTTTTTTGAAATTTTTTTCGAAAATTGTTTTTCGAAATTTTTTTCGAAATTTTTTTTCAAAATTTTTTTCGAAAATTTTTTTTCGAAATTTTTTTCGAAAATTTTTTTTCGAAATTTTTTTCGAAAATTTTTTTAAAAATTTTTTTCGAAATTTTTTTTCAAAATTTTTTTCGAAAATTTTTTTTTGAAAAATTTTTTTGAAAATTTTTTTCGAAAATTTTTTTGAAAATTTTTTTCGAAAATTTTTTTGAAAATTTTTTTCGAAATTTTTTTTCAAAATATTTTTCGAAAATTTTTTTTCGAAGTTTTTTTCGAAAATTTTTTTAAAAATTTTTTTCAAAATTTTTTTTCAAAATTTTTTTCGAAAATTTTTTTTCAAAATTTTTTTCGAAAATTTTTTTTCGAAATTTTTTTCGAAAATTTTTTCCAAATTTTTTTCGCAAATTTTTTCGAAAATTTTTTTTCGAAATTTCTATAGAAAATTTTTTTAAAAATTTTTTTCGAGATTTTTTTGAAAATTTTTTTCGAAACTTTTTTTCAAAATTTTTTTCGAAAATTTTTTTTCGAAATTTTTTTCAAAATTTTTTTCGAAATTTTTTTCGAAAATTTTTTTCAAAATTTTTTTCAAAAAATTTTTTTAAAAAATTTTTTCGAAAATTTTTTTGAAAATTTTTTTAGAAAATTTTTTTTCGAAAATTTTTTTCAAAATTTTTTTCGCAAATTTTTTTGAAATTATTTTTCGAAAATTTTTTTCGAAATTTTTTTTTCGCAAATTTCTTTCAAAATTTTTTTCGAAAATTTTTTCCAAATTTTTTTCGCAAATTTTTTTAAAATTTTTTTTCGAAAAATTTTTTTGGAAATTTTTTTCGAAAATTTTTTTGAAAATTTTTTTCGAAACTTTTTTTCAAAATTTTTTTCGAAAATTTTTTTTCAAAATTTTTTTCGAAAATTTTTTTTCGAAATTTTTTTCGAAAATTTTTTCCAAATTTTTTTCGCAAATTTTTTTGAAAATTTTTTTGAAAATTTTTTTCGAAAATTTTTTTTCGAAAATTTCTTTCAAAATTTTTTTCGAAAATTTTTTTCCAAATTTTTTTCGCAAATTTTTTTTCGAAATTTTTTTCGAAAATTTTTTTCAAAATTTTTTTCGAAAAATTTTTTTTCCAAAATTTTTTCAAAAATTTTTTTGAAAATTTTTTTCGAAATTTTTTTTCAAAATTTTTTTCGAAGAATTTTTTTCAAAATTTTTTCGAAAATTTTTTTGAAAATTTTTTTCGAATATTTTTTTCAAAATTTTTTTCAAAATTTTTTTCGAAAAATTTTTTTTCCAAAATTTTTTCAAAAATTTTTTTGAAAATTTTTTTCGAAATTTTTTTTCGAATTTTTTTTTCAAAATTTTTTTCGAAAAATTTTTTCAAAATTTTTTCGAAAATTTTTTTGAAAATTTTTTTCGAATATTTTTTTCAAAATTTTTTTTCGAAATTTTTTTCGAAAATTTTTTTGAAAATTTTTTTCGAAAAATTTTTTCAAAATTTTTTTCGAAAATTTTTTTGAAAATTTTTCCGAAATTTTTTTTCGAAATTTTTTTTCGAAATTTTTTTTAATTTTTTTTCGAAAATTTTTTTGAAAATTTTTTTCGAAACTTTTTTTCAAAATTTTTTTCGAAAATTTTTTTTCAAAATTTTTTTCGAAAATTTTTTTTCGAAATTTTTTTCGAAAATTTTTTCCAAATTTTTTTCGCAAATTTTTTTGAAAATTTTTTTGAAAATTTTTTTCGAAAATTTTTTTTCGAAAATTTCTTTCAAAATTTTTTTCGAAAATTTTTTTCCAAATTTTTTTCGCAAATTTTTTTTCGAAATTTTTTTCGAAAATTTTTTTCAAAATTTTTTTCGAAAAATTTTTTTTCCAAAATTTTTTCAAAAATTTTTCTGAAAATTTTTTTCGAAATTTTTTTTCAAAATTTTTTTCGAAAAATTTTTTTCAAAATTTTTTCGTAAATTTTTTTGAAAATTTTTTTCGAATATTTTTTTCAAAATTTTTTTCAAAATTTTTTTCGAAAAATTTTTTTTCCAAAATTTTTTCAAAAATTTTTTTGAAATTTTTTTTCGAAATTTTTTTTCGAAATTTTTTTTCAAAATTTTTTTCGAAAAATTTTTTCAAAATTTTTTGGAAAATTTTTTTGAAAATTTTTTTCGAATATTTTTTTCAAAATTTTTTTTCGAAATTTTTTTCGAAAATTTTTTTAAAAATTTTTTTCGAAAAATTTTTTCAAAATTTTTTTCGAAAATTTTTTTGAAAATTTTTCCGAAATTTTTTTTCGAAATTTTTTTTCGAAATTTTTTTTAATTTTTTTTCGAAAATTTTTTTCAAATTTTTTTTCGCAAATTTTCTTGAAATTTTTTTTCGAAAATTTTTTTTCGAAATTTTTTTCGAAAATTTTTTTAAAAATTTTTTTCGAAAAATTTTTTCAAAATTTTTTTCGAAAATTTTTATGAAAATTTTTTTCGAAAAATTTTTTTGAAAATTTTTTTCGAAAATTTTTTTGAAAATTTTTTTTCGAAACTTTTTTTCAAAATTTTTTTCGAAAATTTTTTTTTGAAATTTTTTTCGAAAATTTTTTTTCGAAATTTTTTTCGAATATTTTTTTAAAAATTTTTTTCGAAATTTTTTTTCAAAATTTTTTTCGAAAATTTTTTTTCGAAATTTTTTTCGAAAATTTTTTTCAAAATTTTTTTCGAAATTTTTTTCGAAAATTTTTTTGAAAATTTTTTTCGAAATTTTTTTTGGAAATTTTTTTTCGAAAAATTTTTTTAAAATTTTTTTCGAAAATGTTTTTGAAAATTTTTTTCGATATTTTTTTTCAAAATTTTTTTCGAAAATTTTTTTTTGGTATTTTTTTCGAAAATTTTTTTTCAAAATTTTTTTCGAAAATTTTTTTAAAAATTTTTTTCGAAATTTTTTTAAAAAAATTTTTTTGAAAATTTTTTTTTGAAATTTTTTTCGAAAATTTTTTTTCGAAATTTTTTTCGAAAATTTTTTTAAAAATTTTTTTCGAAATTTTTTTTCAAAATTTTTTTCGAAAATTTTTTTTCGAAATTTTTTTCAAAATTTTTTTCGAAATTTTTTTCGAAAATTTTTTTCAAAATTTTTTTCAAAAAATTTTTTTAAAAAATTTTTTCCAAAATTTTTTTGAAAATTTTTTTAGAAAATTTTTTTTCGAAAATTTTTTTCAAAATTTTTTTCGCAAATTTTTTTGAAATTTTTTTTCGAAATTTTTTTTTCGCAAATTTCTTTCAAAATTTTTTTCGAAAATTTTTTCAAAATTTTTTTCGAAAATTTTTTTTCGAAATTTTTTTCGAAAATTTTTTCCAAATTTTTTTCGCAAATTTTTTCGAAAATTTTTTTTCGAAATTTTTTTCGAAAATTTTTTTGAAAATTTTTTTCGAAATATTTTTTTCGAAAAATTTTTTTCCAAAATTTTTTTGAAAATTTTTTTGAAAATTTTTTTGAAAATTTTTTTCGAAATTTTTTTTTTAAATTTTTTTTCGAAATTTTTTTCGAACATTTTTTTAAAATTTTTTTTCGAAAATTTTTTTCCAAAATTTTTTCGAAAATTTTTTTCAAAATTTTTTTCGAAATTTTTTTTCAAAATTTTTTTTCGAAATTTTTTTCGAAATTTTTTTTTAAAATTTTTTTCTAAATTATTTTGGAAAATTTTTTTTCAAAATTTTTTTAGAAAATTTTTTTTCGAAAATTTTTTTTCGAAAATTTTTTTGAAATTTTTTTTCGAAAATTTTTTTTCGAAATTTTTTTCGAAAATTTTTTTCGAAAATTTTTTTCGAAAATTTTCTATCAAAAATTTTTTCTAATTTTTTTTCGAAAATTTTTTTTCGTAATTTTTTTCGAAAATTTTTTTAAAAATTTTTTTCGAAATTTTTTTTCAAAATTTTTTTCGAAAATTTTTTCCAAATTTTTTTCGCAAATTTTTTCGAAAATTTTTTTTCGAAATTTTTTTCGAAAATTTTTTTGAAAATTTTTTTCGAAATTTTTTTCGAAAATTTTTTTCAAAATTTTTTTCGAAATTTTTTTCAAAATTTTTTTCAAAAAATTTTTTTAAAAATTTTTTTCGAAAATTTTTTTGAAAATTTTTTTCGAAAATTTTTTTTCAAAATTTTTTCAAAATTTTTTTCGCAAATTTTTTTAAAAATTTTTTTCGAAAAATTTTTTTGAAAATTTTTTTCGAAAATTTTTTTGAAAATTTTTTTCGAAATTTTTTTTCAAAATTTTTTTCGAAAATTTTTTTTTGAAATTTTTTTCGAAAATTGTTTTTCGAAATTTTTTTCGAAATTTTTTTTCAAAATTTTTTTCGAAAATTTTTTTTCGAAATTTTTTTCGAAAATTTTTTTTCGAAATTTTTTTCGAAAATTTTTTTAAAAATTTTTTTCGAAATTTTTTTTCAAAATTTTTTTCGAAAATTTTTTTTCGAAAAATTTTTTTGAAAATTTTTTTCGAAAATTTTTTTGAAAATTTTTTTCGAAAATTTTTTTGAAAATTTTTTTCGAAATTTTTTTTCAAAATATTTTTCGAAAATTTTTTTTCGAAGTTTTTTTCGAAAATTTTTTTAAAAATTTTTTTCGAAATTTTTTTTCAAAATTTTTTTCGAAAATTTTTTCCAAATTTTTTTCGCAAATTTTTTCGAAAATTTTTTTTCGAAATTTTTTTCGAAAATTTTTTTGAAAATTTTTTTCGAAAAATTTTTTCGAAAAATTTTTTTCCAAAATTTTTTTGAAAATTTTTTTGAAAATTTTTTTCGAAATTTTTTTTTTTAATTTTTTTTCGAAATTTTTTTCGAACATTTTTTTAAAATTTTTTTTCGAAAATTTTTTTCCAAAATTTTTTCGAAAATATTTTTCAAAATTTTTTTCGAAATTTTTTTTCAAAATTTTTTTTCGAAATTTTTTTCGAAATTTTTTTTCAAAATTTTTTTCGAAATTTTTTTCGAAAATTTTTTTCAAAATTTTTTTCGAAATTTTTTTCGAAAATTTTTTTCGAAAATTTTTTTTCGAAATTTTTTTCATAATTTTTTTCGAAATTTTTTTTCAAAATTTTTTTCGAAAATTTTTTTTTGAAATTTTTTGCGAAATTTTTTTTTAGAAATATTTTTCGAAAATTTTTTTCAAAATTTTTTTCGATAATTTTTTTCTAAATTATTTTCGAAAATTTTTTTGAAATTTTTTTTCGAAAATTTTTTTTCGAAATTTTTTTCGAAAATTTTTTTCGAAAATTTTCTTTCAAAAATTTTTTCTAATTTTTTTTCGAAAATTTTTTTTCGTAATTTTTTTCGAAAATTTTTTTGAAAATTTTTTTCGAAAAATTTTTTGGAAAATTTTTTTTCGAAATTTTTTTTCAAAATTTTTTTCGAAAATTTTTTTTCGAAATTTTTTTCGAAAATTTTTTTTCGAAATTTTTTTCGAAAATTCTTTTGAAAAATTTTTTTCCAAAATTTTTTCGAAAATTTTTTTGAAATTTTTTTTCGAAATTTTCTTTCAAAATTTTTTTTGAAAACTTTTTTCAAAAATTTTTTCGAAAATTTTTTTCAAAATTTTTTTCGAAATTTCTTTTCAAAATTTTTTTCGAAAATTTTTTTTCGGAATTATTTTCAAAATTTTTTTAGAAATTTTTTTTCAAAATTTTTTTTGAAAATTTTTTTTCGGAATTTTTTTCAAAATTTTTTTTTCAAAATTTTTTTCGAAAATTTTTTTTCGAAATTTTTTCCAAAATTTTTTTCAAAATTTTTTTCGAAAAATTTTTTTTCCAAAATTTTTTCAAAAATTTTTTTGAAAATTTTTTTCGAAATTTTTTTTCGAAATTTTTTTTCAAAATTTTTTTCGAAAAATTTTTTCAAAATTTTTTCGAAAATTTTTTTGAAAATTTTTTTCGAATATTTTTTTCAAAATTTTTTTTCGAAATTTTTTCGAAAATTTTTTTGAAAATTTTTTTCGAAAAATTTTTTCAAAATTTTTTTCGAAAATTTTTTTGAAAATTTTTCCGAAATTTTTTTTCGAAATTTTTTTTCGAAATTTTTTTTAATTTTTTTTCGAAAATTTTTTTCAAAATTTTTTTCGCAAATTTTTTTGAAATTTTTTTTCGAAAATTTTTTTCGAAAATTTTTTTTCGCAAATTTCTTTCAAAATTTTTTTCGAAAATTTTTTCCAAATTTTTTTCGCAAATTTTTATGAAAATTTTTTTCGAAAAATTTTTTTGAAAATTTTTTTCGAAAATTTTTTTGAAAATTTTTTTGGAAACTTTTTTTCAAAATTTTTTTCGAAAATTTTTTTTTGAAATTTTTTTCGAAAATTTTTTTTCGAAATTTTTTTCGAATATTTTTTTAAAAATTTTTTTCGAAATTTTTTTTCAAAATTTTTTTCGAAAATTTTTTTTCGAAATTTTTTTCGAAAATTTTTTTCAAAATTTTTTTCGAAATTTTTTTCGAAAATTTTTTTGAAAATTTTTTTCGAAATTTTTTTTGAAAATTTTTTTTCGAAAAATTTTTTTAAAATTTTTTTCGAAAATGTTTTTCGATATTTTTTTTCAAAATTTTTTTCGAAAATTTTTTTTTTGGTATTTTTTTCGAAAATTTTTTTTCGAAATTTTTTTCGAAAATTTTTTTAAAAATTTTTTTCGAAATTTTTTTTCAAAATTTTTTTTGAAAATTTTTTTTTGAAATTTTTTTCGAAAATTTTTTTTCGAAATTTTTTTCGAAAATTTTTTTAAAAATTTTTTTCGAAATTTTTTTTCAAAATTTTTTTCGAAAATTTTTTTTAGAAATTTTTTTCAAAATTTTTTTCGAAATTTTTTTCGAAAATTTTTTTCAAAATTTTTTTCAAAAAATTTTTTTAAAAAATTTTTTCGAAAATTTTTTTGAAAATTTTTTTAGAAAATTTTTTTTCGAAAATTTTTTTCAAAATTTTTTTCGCAAATTTTTTTGAAATTTTTTTTCGAAAATTTTTTTCGAAATTTTTTTTTCGCAAATTTCTTTCAAAATTTTTTTCGAAATTTTTTTCGAAAATTTTTTTTTGAAATTTTTTTCGAAAATTTTTTTTCGAAATTTTTTTCGAATATTTTTTTAAAAATTTTTTTCGAAATTTTTTTTCAAAATTTTTTTCGAAAATTTTTTTTCGAAATTTTTTTCGAAAATTTTTTTCAAAATTTTTTTCGAAATTTTTTTCGAAAATTTTTTTGAAAATTTTTTTCGAAATTTTTTTTGGAAATTTTTTTTCGAAAAATTTTTTTAAAATTTTTTTCGAAAATGTTTTTCGATATTTTTTTTCAAAATTTTTTTCGAAAATTTTTTTTTTGGTATTTTTTTCGAAAATTTTTTTTCGAAATTTTTTTCGAAAATTTTTTTAAAAATTTTTTTCGAAATTTTTTTTCAAAATTTTTTTTGAAAATTTTTTTTTGAAATTTTTTTCGAAAATTTTTTTTCGAAATTTTTTTCGAAAATTTTTTTAAAAATTTTTTTCGAAATTTTTTTTCAAAATTTTTTTCGAAAATTTTTTTTAGAAATTTTTTTCAAAATTTTTTTCGAAATTTTTTTCGAAAATTTTTTTCAAAATTTTTTTCAAAAAATTTTTTTAAAAAATTTTTTCGAAAATTTTTTTGAAAATTTTTTTAGAAAATTTTTTTTCGAAAATTTTTTTCAAAATTTTTTTCGCAAATTTTTTTGAAATTTTTTTTCGAAAATTTTTTTCGAAATTTTTTTTTCGCAAATTTCTTTCAAAATTTTTTTCGAAAATTTTTTCCAAATTTTTTTCGCAAATTTTTTTGAAATTTTTTTTCGAAAAATTTTTTTGAAAATTTTTTTCGAAAATTTTTTTGAAAATTTTTTTCGAAACTTTTTTTCAAAATTTTTTTCGAAATTTTTTTTCAAACTTTTTTTCGAAAATTTTTTTTCGAAATTTTTTTCGAAAATTTTTTCCAAATTTTTTTCGCAAATTTTTTTGAAAATTTTTTTGAAAATTTTTTTCGAAAATTTTTTTTCGAAAATTTTTTTGAAAATTTTTTTCGAAAATTTTTTTGAAAATTTTTTTCGAAAATTTTTTTGAAAATGTTTTTCGAAAATGTTTTTGAAAATTTTTTTCGAAATTTTTTTCCAAAATTATTTTCGAAAATTTTTTTTCGAAAATTTTTTTGAAAATTTTTTTCGAAATTTTTTTTCAAAATTTTTTTCGAAAATTATTTTTCGAATTTTTTTTCGAAAATTTTTTTTCGAAATTTTTTTCGAAAATGTTTTTGAAAATTTTTTTCGAAAATTTTTTTTCGAAAATTTCTTTCAAAATTTTTTTCGAAAATTTTTTTCCAAATTTTTTTTGCAAATTTTTTTGAAACCTTTTTTCGAAAATTTTTTTCGAAATTTTTTTTCAATATTTTTTTCGAAAATTTTTTTTTCGAAATTTTTTTCGAAAATTTTTTTTTGAAATTGTTTTCGAAAATTTTTTAAAAATTTTTTTTCGAAATTTTTTTTCAAAATTTTTTTCGAAAATTTTTTTTCGAAAAATTTTTTTGAAAATTTTTTTCGAAAATGTTTTTGAAAATTTTTTTCGAAATTTTTTTTAAAAATTTTTTTCGAAAATTTTTTTTTGGTATTCTTTTCGAAAATTTTTTTTCGAAATTTCTTTCGAAAATTTTTTTAATAATTTTTTTCGAAATTTTTTTTTAAAATTTTTTTCGAAAAATTTTTTTCAAAATTTTTTTCGAAATTTTTTTTCAAAATTTTTTTTCGAAATTTTTTTCAAAATATTTTTCAAAATTTTTTTCGAAAATTTTTTTTCGAAATTTTTTTCGAAAATTTTTTTTCGAAATTTTTTTCGAAAATTTTTTTGAAAATTTTTTTCGAAAAATTTTTTCGAAAAATTTTTTTCCAAAATTTTTTTGAAAATTTTTTTCGATATTTTTTTTCGAAAATTTCTTTCAAAATTTTTTTCGAAAATTTTTTCCAAATTTTTTTCGCAAATTTTTTTGAAATTTTTTTTCGAAAAATTTTTTTGAAAATTTTTTTCGAAAATTTTTTTGAAAATGTTTTTCGAAAATGTTTTTGAAAATTTTTTTTCGAAATTTTTTTCCAAAATTATTTTCGAAAATTTTTTTTCGAAAATTTTTTTGAAAATTTTTTTCGAAATTTTTTTTCAAAATTTTTTTCGAAAATTATTTTTCGAATTTTTTTTCGAAAATTTTTTTTCGAAATTTTTTTCGAAAATTTTTTTGAAAATCTTTTTCGAAAATTTTTTTTCGAAAATTTCTTTCAAAATTTTTTTCGAAAATTTTTTTCCAAATTTTTTTCGCAAATTTTTTGAAACCTTTTTTCGAAAAATTTTTTTGAAAATTTTTTTCGAAAATTTTTTTGAAAATTTTTTTCGAAACTTTTTTTCAAAATTTTTTTTGAAAATTTTTTTTCGTAATTTTTTTCGAAAATTTTTTTGGAAATTTTTTTCGAAAATTTTTTTTCGAAAATTTTTTTCAAAATTTTTTTCGAAAATTTTTTTTCGAAATTTTTTTCGAAAATTCTTTTGAAAAATTTTTTTCCAAAATTTTTTTAAAAATTTTTTTGAAAATTTTTTTCGAAATTTTCTTTCAAAATTTTTTTTGAAAATTTCTTTCAAAAATTTTTTCGAAAATTTTTTTCAAAATTTTTTTCGAAATTTTTTTTCAAAATTTTTTTCGAAAATTTTTTTTCGGAATTTTTTTCAAAATTTTTTCGAAAATTTTTTTTCGAAAATTTTTTTGAAAATTTTTTTCGAAAATTTTTTTCAAAATTTTTTTCGAAAATTTTTTTTCGAAATTTTTTTCGAAAATTTTTTTGAAAATTTTTTTCGAAAAATTTTTTCGAAAAATTTTTTTCCAAAATTTTTTTGAAAATTTTTTTCGATATTTTTTTTCAAAATTTTTTTCGAAAATTTTTTTTCGGAATTTTTTTCAAAATTTTTTTCGAAAATTTTTTTTCGAAAATTTTTTTGAAAATTTTTTTCGAAAATTTTTTTCAAAATTTTTTTCTAAAATTTTTTTTCGAAATTTTTTTCGAAAAATTTTTTGAAAATTTTTTTCGAAAAATGTTTTCGAAAAATTTTTTTGAAAATTTTTTTGAAAATTTTCTTTTTTAAATTTTTTTTCGAAATTTTTTTAAAATTTTTTTTCGAAAATTTTTTTCCAAAATTTTTTCGAAAATTTTTTTCAAAATTTTTTTCGAAATTTTTTTTCAAAATTTTTTTTCGAAATTTTTTTCAAAATATTTTTCGAAATTTTTTTCGAAAATTTTTTTCGAAAATTTTTTTTCGAAATTTTTTTCAAAATTTTTTTCGAAATTTTTTTTCAAAATTTTTTTCGAAAATTTTTTTTTGAAATTTTTTTCGAAACTTTTTTTTTGAAATATTTTTCGAAATTTTTTTTCAAAATTTTTTTCGAAAATTTTTTTTCGGAATTTTTTTCAAAATTTTTTTCGAAATTTTTTTTCAAACTTTTTTTCGAAAATTTTTTTTCGAAATTTTTTTTCGAAAATTTTTTTCAAAATTTTTTTCGAAATTTTTTTCAAAATTTTTTTCGAAAAATTTTTTTTCAAAATTTTTTCAAAAATTTTTTTGAAAATTTTTTTCGAAATTTTTTTCGAAATTTTTTTCGAAATTTTTTTTCAAAATTTTTTTCGAAAATTTTTTTTCGAAATTTTTTTTCGAAACTTTTTTTCAAAATTTTTTTCGAAAAATTTTTTTCAAAATTTTTTCGAAAATTTTTTTGAAAATTTTTTTCGAATATTTTTTTCAAAATTTTTTTTCGAAATTTTTTTCGAAATTTTTTTGAAAATTTTTTTCGAAAAATTTTTTCAAAATTTTTTTCGAAAATTTTTTTGAAAATTTTTTTCGAAATTTTTTTTCGAAATTTTTTTTCGAAATTTTTTTAAATTTTTTTTCAAAAATTTTTTTCAAAATTTTTTTCGCAAATTTTTTTGAAATTTTTTTTCGAAAATTTTTTTGAAAATTTTTTTCGAAAATTTTTTTTCGCAAATTTCTTTCAAAATTTTTTTCGCAAATTTTTTTGAAAATTTTTTTCGAAAAATTTTTTTGAAAATTTTTTTCGAAAATTTTTTTGAAAATTTTTTTCGAAACTTTTTTTCAAAATTTTTTTCGAAAACTTTTTTTTGAAATTTTTTTTCAAAATTTTTTTCGAAAATTTTTTTTTGAAATTTTTTTCGAAAATTGTTTTTCGAAATTTTTTTCGAAATTTTTTTTCAAAATTTTTTTCGAAAATTTTTTTTCGAAATTTTTTTCGAAAATTTTTTTTCGAAATTTTTTTCGAAAATTTTTTTAAAAATTTTTTTCGAAATTTTTTTTCAAAATTTTTTTCGAAAATTTTTTTTTGAAAAATTTTTTTGAAAATTTTTTTCGAAAATTTTTTTGAAAATTTTTTTCGAAAATTTTTTTGAAAATTTTTTTCGAAATTTTTTTTCAAAATATTTTTCGAAAATTTTTTTTCGAAGTTTTTTTCGAAAATTTTTTTAAAAATTTTTTTCAAAATTTTTTTTCAAAATTTTTTTCGAAAATTTTTTTTCAAAATTTTTTTCGAAAATTTTTTTTCGAAATTTTTTTCGAAAATTTTTTCCAAATTTTTTTCGCAAATTTTTTCGAAAATTTTTTTTCGAAATTTCTATAGAAAATTTTTTTAAAAATTTTTTTCGAGATTTTTTTGAAAATTTTTTTCGAAACTTTTTTTCAAAATTTTTTTCGAAAATTTTTTTTCGAAATTTTTTTCAAAATTTTTTTCGAAATTTTTTTCGAAAATTTTTTTCAAAATTTTTTTCAAAAAATTTTTTTAAAAAATTTTTTCGAAAATTTTTTTGAAAATTTTTTTAGAAAATTTTTTTTCGAAAATTTTTTTCAAAATTTTTTTCGCAAATTTTTTTGAAATTATTTTTCGAAAATTTTTTTCGAAATTTTTTTTTCGCAAATTTCTTTCAAAATTTTTTTCGAAAATTTTTTCCAAATTTTTTTCGCAAATTTTTTTAAAATTTTTTTTCGAAAAATTTTTTTGGAAATTTTTTTCGAAAATTTTTTTGAAAATTTTTTTCGAAACTTTTTTTCAAAATTTTTTTCGAAAATTTTTTTTCAAAATTTTTTTCGAAAATTTTTTTTCGAAATTTTTTTCGAAAATTTTTTCCAAATTTTTTTCGCAAATTTTTTTGAAAATTTTTTTGAAAATTTTTTTCGAAAATTTTTTTTCGAAAATTTCTTTCAAAATTTTTTTCGAAAATTTTTTTCCAAATTTTTTTCGCAAATTTTTTTTCGAAATTTTTTTCGAAAATTTTTTTCAAAATTTTTTTCGAAAAATTTTTTTTCCAAAATTTTTTTGAAAATTTTTTTCGAAATTTTTTTTCAAAATTTTTTTCGAAGAATTTTTTTCAAAATTTTTTCGAAAATTTTTTTGAAAATTTTTTTCGAATATTTTTTTCAAAATTTTTTTCAAAATTTTTTTCGAAAAATTTTTTTTCCAAAATTTTTTCAAAAATTTTTTTGAAAATTTTTTTCGAAATTTTTTTTCGAATTTTTTTTTCAAAATTTTTTTCGAAAAATTTTTTCAAAATTTTTTCGAAAATTTTTTTGAAAATTTTTTTCGAATATTTTTTTCAAAATTTTTTTTCGAAATTTTTTTCGAAAATTTTTTTGAAAATTTTTTTCGAAAAATTTTTTCAAAATTTTTTTCGAAAATTTTTTTGAAAATTTTTCCAAAATTTTTTTTCGAAATTTTTTTTCGAAATTTTTTTTAATTTTTTTTCGAAAATTTTTTTGAAAATTTTTTTCGAAACTTTTTTTCAAAATTTTTTTCGAAAATTTTTTTTCAAAATTTTTTTCGAAAATTTTTTTTCGAAATTTTTTTCGAAAATTTTTTCCAAATTTTTTTCGCAAATTTTTTTGAAAATTTTTTTGAAAATTTTTTTCGAAAATTTTTTTTCGAAAATTTCTTTCAAAATTTTTTTCGAAAATTTTTTTCCAAATTTTTTTCGCAAATTTTTTTTCGAAATTTTTTTCGAAAATTTTTTTCAAAATTTTTTTCGAAAAATTTTTTTTCCAAAATTTTTTCAAAAATTTTTCTGAAAATTTTTTTCGAAATTTTTTTTCAAAATTTTTTTCGAAAAATTTTTTTCAAAATTTTTTCGTAAATTTTTTTGAAAATTTTTTTCGAATATTTTTTTCAAAATTTTTTTCAAAATTTTTTTCGAAAAGTTTTTTTTCCAAAATTTTTTCAAAAATTTTTTTGAAATTTTTTTTCGAAATTTTTTTTCGAAATTTTTTTTCAAAATTTTTTTCGAAAAATTTTTTCAAAATTTTTTGGAAAATTTTTTTGAAAATTTTTTTCGAATATTTTTTTCAAAATTTTTTTTCGAAATTTTTTTCGAAAATTTTTTTAAAAATTTTTTTCGAAAAATTTTTTCAAAATTTTTTTCGAAAATTTTTTTGAAAATTTTTCCGAAATTTTTTTTCGAAATTTTTTTTCGAAATTTTTTTTAATTTTTTTTCGAAAATTTTTTTCAAATTTTTTTTCGCAAATTTTCTTGAAATTTTTTTTCGAAAATTTTTTTGAAAATTTTTTTCGAAAATTTTTTTTCGCAAATTTCTTTCAAAATTTTTTTCGAAAATTTTTTCCAAATTTTTTTCGCAAATTTTTATGAAAATTTTTTTCGAAAAATTTTTTTGAAAATTTTTTTCGAAAATTTTTTTGAAAATTTTTTTTCGAAACTTTTTTTCAAAATTTTTTTCGAAAATTTTTTTTTGAAATTTTTTTCGAAAATTTTTTTTCGAAATTTTTTTCGAATATTTTTTTAAAAATTTTTTTCGAAATTTTTTTTCAAAATTTTTTTCGAAAATTTTTTTTCGAAATTTTTTTCGAAAATTTTTTTCAAAATTTTTTTCGAAATTTTTTTCGAAAATTTTTTTGAAAATTTTTTTCGAAATTTTTTTTGGAAATTTTTTTTCGAAAAATTTTTTTAAAATTTTTTTCGAAAATGTTTTTGAAAATTTTTTTCGATATTTTTTTTCAAAATTTTTTTCGAAAATTTTTTTTTGGTATTTTTTTCGAAAATTTTTTTTCAAAATTTTTTTCGAAAATTTTTTTAAAAATTTTTTTCGAAATTTTTTTAAAAAAATTTTTTTGAAAATTTTTTTTTGAAATTTTTTTCGAAAATTTTTTTTCGAAATTTTTTTCGAAAATTTTTTTAAAAATTTTTTTCGAAATTTTTTTTCAAAATTTTTTTCGAAAATTTTTTTTCGAAATTTTTTTCAAAATTTTTTTCGAAATTTTTTTCGAAAATTTTTTTCAAAATTTTTTTCAAAAAATTTTTTTAAAAAATTTTTTCCAAAATTTTTTTGAAAATTTTTTTAGAAAATTTTTTTTCGAAAATTTTTTTCAAAATTTTTTTCGCAAATTTTTTTGAAATTTTTTTTCGAAATTTTTTTTTCGCAAATTTCTTTCAAAATTTTTTTCGAAAATTTTTTCTAAATTTTTTTCGCAAATTTTTTTGAAATTTTTTTTCGAAAAATTTTTTTGAAAATTTTTTTCGAAAATTTTTTTGAAAATTTTTTTCGAAACTTTTTTTCAAAATTTTTTTCGAAAATTTTTTTTCAATATTTTTTTCGAAAATTTTTTTTCGAAATTTTTTTCGAAAATTTTTTCCAAATTTTTTTCGCAAATTTTTTTGAAAATTTTTTTGAAAATTTTTTTCGAAAATTTTTTTGAAAATTTTTTTCGAAAATTTTTTTGAAAATTTTTTTCGAAAATTTTTTTGAAAATGTTTTTCGAAAATGTTTTTGAAAATTTTTTTCGAAATTTTTTTTCAAAATTATTTTCGAAAATTTTTTTTCGAAAATTTTTTTGAAAATTTTTTTCGAAATTTTTTTTCAAAATTTTTTTCGAAAATTATTTTTCGAATTTTTTTTCGAAAATTTTTTTTCGAAATTTTTTTCGAAAATTTTTTTGAAAATTTTTTTCGAAAATTTTTTTTCGAAAATTTCTTTCAAAATTTTTTTCGAAAATTTTTTTCCAAATTTTTTTCGCAAATTTTTTTTCGAAATTTTTTTCGAAAATTTTTTTCAAAATTTTTTTCAAAAAATTTTTTTTCCAAAATTTTTTCAAAAATTTTTTTGAAAATTTTTTTCGAAATTTTTTTTCAAAATTTTTTTCGAAAAATTTTTTTCAAAATTTTTTCGAAAATTTTTTTGAAAATTTTTTTCGAATATTTTTTTCAAAATTTTTTTTCGAAATTTTTTTCGAAAATTTTTTTGAAAATTTTTTTCGAAAAATGTTTTCAAAATTTTTTTCGAAAATTTTTTTGAAAATTTTTCCGAAATTTTTTTTCGAAATTTTTTTTCGAAATTTTTTTTAATTTTTTTTCGAAAATTTTTTTCAAAATTTTTTTCGCAAATTTTTTTGAAATTTCTTTTCGAAAATTTTTTTGAAAATTTTTTTCGAAAATTTTTTTTCGCAAATTTCTTTCAAAATTTTTTTCGAAAATTTTTTCCAAATTTTTTTCGCAAATTTTTATGAAAATTTTTTTCGAAAAATTTTTTTGAAAATTTTTTTCGAAAATTTTTTTGAAAATTTTTTTCGAAACTTTTTTTCAAAATTTTTTTCGAAAATTTTTTTTTGAAATTTTTTTCGAAAATTTTTTTCGAAATTTTTTTCGAAAATTTTTTAAAAAATTTTTTTCGAAATTTTTTTTCAAAATTTTTTTCGAAAATTTTTTTTCGAAATTTTTTTCGAAAATTTTTTTCAAAATTTTTTTCGAAATTTTTTTCGAAAATTTTTTTGAAAATTTTTTTCGAAATTTATTTAAAATTTTTTTCGAAAATGTTTTTGAAAATTTTTTTCGATATTTTTTTTCAAAATTTTTTTCGAAAATTTTTTTTTGGTATTTTTTTCGAAAATTTTTTTTCGAATTTTTTTTCGAAAATTTTTTTAAAAATTTTTTTCGAAAATTTTTTTAAAAATTTTTTTCGAAATTTTTTTTCAAAATTTTTTTCGAAAATTTTTTTTCGAAATTTTTTTCGAAAATTTTTTTTCGAAATTTCTATAGAAAATTTTTTTAAAAATTTTTTTCGAGATTTTTTTGAAAATTTTTTTCGAAACTTTTTTTCAAAATTTTTTTCGAAAATTTTTTTTCGAAATTTTTTTCAAAATTTTTTTCGAAATTTTTTTCGAAAATTTTTTTCAAAATTTTTTTCAAAAAATTTTTTTAAAAAATTTTTTCGAAAATTTTTTTGAAAATTTTTTTAGAAAATTTTTTTTCGAAAATTTTTTTCAAAATTTTTTTCGCAAATTTTTTTGAAATTATTTTTCGAAAATTTTTTTCGAAATTTTTTTTTCGCAAATTTCTTTCAAAATTTTTTTCGAAAATTTTTTCCAAATTTTTTTCGCAAATTTTTTTAAAATTTTTTTTCGAAAAATTTTTTTGAAAATTTTTTTCGAAAATTTTTTTGAAAATTTTTTTCGAAACTTTTTTTCAAAATTTTTTTCGAAAATTTTTTTTCAAAATTTTTTTCGAAAATTTTTTTTCGAAATTTTTTTCGAAAATTTTTTCCAAATTTTTTTCGCAAATTTTTTTAAAAATTTTTTTGAAAATTTTTTTCGATAATTTTTTTTCGAAAATTTCTTTCAAAATTTTTTTCGAAAATTTTTTTCCAAATTTTTTTCGCAAATTTTTTTAAAATTTTTTTTCGAAAAATTTTTTTGAAAATTTTTTTCGAAATTTTTTTTCAAAATTTTTTTCGAAGAATTTTTTTCAAAATTTTTTCGAAAATTTTTTTGAAAATTTTTTTCGAATATTTTTTTCAAAATTTTTTTCAAAATTTTTTTCGAAAAATTTTTTTTCCAAAATTTTTTCAAAAATTTTTTTTAAAATTTTTTTCGAAATTTTTTTTCGAATTTTTTTTTCAAAATTTTTTTCGAAAAATTTTTTCAAAATTTTTTCGAAAATTTTTTTGAAAATTTTTTTCGAATATTTTTTTCAAAATTTTTTTTCGAAATTTTTTTCGAAAATTTTTTTGAAAATTTTTTTCGAAAAATTTTTTCAAAATTTTTTTCGAAAATTTTTTTGAAAATTTTTTCGAAATTTTTTTTCGAAATTTTTTTTCGAAATTTTTTTTAATTTTTTTTCGAAAATTTTTTTCAAATTTTTTTTCGCAAATTTTTTTGAAATTTTTTTTCGAAAATTTTTTTGAAAATTTTTTTCGAAAATTTTTTTTCGCAAATTTCTTTCAAAATTTTTTTCGAAAATTTTTTCCAAATTTTTTTCGCAAATTTTTATGAAAATTTTTTTCGAAAAATTTTTTTGAAAATTTTTTTCGAAAATTTTTTTGAAAATTTTTTTTCGAAACTTTTTTTCAATATTTTTTTCGAAAATTTTTTTTTGAAATTTTTTTCGAAAATTTTTTTTCGAAATTTTTTTCGAATATTTTTTTAAAAATTTTTTTCGAAATTTTTTTTCAAAATTTTTTTCGAAAATTTTTTTTCGAAATTTTTTTCGAAAATTTTTTTCAAAATTTTTTTCGAAATTTTTTTCGAAAATTTTTTTGAAAATTTTTTTCGAAATTTTTTTTGGAAATTTTTTTTCGAAAAATTTTTTTAAAATTTTTTTCGAAAATGTTTTTGAAAATTTTTTTCGATATTTTTTTTCAAAATTTTTTTCGAAAATTTTTTTTTGGTATTTTTTTCGAAATTTTTTTCGAAAATTTTTTTAAAAATTTTTTTCGAAATTTTTTTTCAAAATTTTTTTTGAAAATTTTTTTTGAAATTTTTTTCGAAAATTTTTTTTCGAAATTTTTTTCGAAAATTTTTTTAAAAATTTTTTTCGAAATTTTTTTTCAAAATTTTTTTCGAAAATTTTTTTTCGAAATTTTTTTCAAAATTTTTTTCGAAATTTTTTTCGAAAATTTTTTTCAAAATTTTTTTCAAAAAATCTTTTTAAAAAATTTTTTCGAAAATTTTTTTGAAAATTTTTTTAGAAAATTTTTTTTCGAAAATTTTTTTCGCAAATTTTTTTGAAATTTTTTTTCGAAATTTTTTTTTCGCAAATTTCTTTCAAAATTTTTTTCGAAAATTTTTTCTAAATTTTTTTCGCAAATTTTTTTGAAATTTTTTTTCGAAAAATTTTTTTGAAAATTTTTTTCGAAAATTTTTTTGAAAATTTTTTTCGAAACTTTTTTTCAAAATTTTTTTCGAAAATTTTTTTTCAATATTTTTTTCGAAAATTTTTTTTCGAAATTTTTTTCGAAAATTTTTTCCAAATTTTTTTCGCAGATTTTTTTGAAATTTTTTTTCGAAAAATTTTTTTGAAAATTTTTTTCGAAAATTTTTTTGAAAATTTTTTTCGAAACTTTTTTTCAAAATTTTTTTCGAAAATTTTTTTTCAATATTTTTTTCGAAAATTTTTTTTCGAAATTTTTTTCGAAAATTTTTTCCAAATTTTTTTCGCAAATTTTTTTGAAAATTTTTTTGAAAATTTTTTTCGAAAATGTTTTTTCGAAAATTTTTTTGAAAATTTTTTTCGAAAATTTTTTTTAAAAATTTTTCTCGAAAATTTTTTTGAAAATGTTTTTCGAAAATGTTTTTGAAAATTTTTTTCGAAATTTTTTTTCAAAATTATTTTCGAAAATTTTTTTTCGAAAATTTTTTTGAAAATTTTTTTCGAAATTTTTTTTCAAAATTTTTTTCGAAAATTATTTTTCGAATTTTTTTTCGAAAATTTTTTTTCGAAATTTTTTTCGAAAATTTTTTTGAAAATTTTTTTCGAAAATTTTTTTTCGAAAATTTCTTTCAAAATTTTTTTCGAAAATTTTTTTCCAAATTTTTTTCGCAAATTTTTTTTCGAAATTTTTTTCGAAAATTTTTTTCAAAATTTTTTTCAAAAAATTTTTTTTCCAAAATTTTTTCAAAAATTTTTTTGAAAATTTTTTTCGAAATTTTTTTTTAAAATTTTTTTCGAAAAATTTTTTTCAAAATTTTTTCGAAAATTTTTTTGAAAATTTTTTTCGAATATTTTTTCAAAATTTTTTTTCGAAATTTTTTTCGAAAATTTTTTTGAAAATTTTTTTCGAAAAATTTTTTCAAAATTTTTTTCGAATTTTTTTTTGAAAATTTTTCCGAAATTTTTTTTCGAAATTTTTTTTCGAAATTTTTTTTAATTTTTTTTCGAAAATTTTTTTCAAAATTTTTTTCGCAAATTTTTTTGAAATTTTTTTTCGAAAATTTTTTTGAAAATTTTTTTCGAAAATTTTTTTTCGCAAATTTCTTTCAAAATTTTTTTCGAAAATTTTTTCCAAATTTTTTTCGCAAATTTTTATGAAAATTTTTTTCGAAAAATTTTTTTGAAAATTTTTTTCGAAAATTTTTTTGAAAATTTTTTTCGAAACTTTTTTTCAAAATTTTTTTCGAAAATTTTTTTTTGAAATTTTTTTCGAAAATTTTTTTCGAAATTTTTTTCGAAAATTTTTTTCGAAATTTTTTTCGAAAATTTTTTAAAAAATTTTTTTCGAAATTTTTTTTCAAAATTTTTTTCGAAAATTTTTTTTCGAAATTTTTTTCGAAAATTTTTTTCAAAATTTTTTTCGAAATTTTTTTCGAAAATTTTTTTGAAAATTTTTTTCGAAATTTTTTTAAAATTTTTTTCGAAAATGTTTTTGAAAATTTTTTTCGATATTTTTTTTCAAAATTTTTTTCGAAAATTTTTTTTTGGTATTTTTTTCGAAAATTTTTTTTCGAATTTTTTTTCGAAAATTTTTTTAAAAATTTTTTTCGAAAATTTTTTTAAAAATTTTTTTCGAAATTTTTTTTCAAAATTTTTTTCGAAAATTTTTTTTCGAAATTTTTTTCGAAAATTTTTTTTCGAAATTTCTATAGAAAATTTTTTTAAAAATTTTTTTCGAGATTTTTTTGAAAATTTTTTTCGAAACTTTTTTTCAAAATTTTTTTCGAAAATTTTTTTTCGAAATTTTTTTCAAAATTTTTTTCGAAATTTTTTTCGAAAATTTTTTTCAAAATTTTTTTAAAAAAATTTTTTTAAAAAATTTTTTCGAAAATTTTTTTGAAAATTTTTTTAGAAAATTTTTTTTCGAAAATTTTTTTCAAAATTTTTTTCGCAAATTTTTTTGAAATTATTTTTCGAAAATTTTTTTCGAAATTTTTTTTTCGCAAATTTCTTTCAAAATTTCTTTCGAAAATTTTTTCCAAATTTTTTTCGCAAATTTTTTTAAAATTTTGTTTCGAAAAATTTTTTTGAAAATTTTTTTCGAAAATTTTTTTGAAAATTTTTTTCGAAACTTTTTTTCAAAATTTTTTTCGAAAATTTTTTTTCAAAATTTTTTTCGAAAATTTTTTTTCGAAATTTTTTTCGAAAATTTTTTCCAAATTTTTTTCGCAAATTTTTTTGAAAATTTTTTTGAAAATTTTTTTCGAAAATTTTTTTTCGAAAATTTCTTTCAAAATTTTTTTCGAAAATTTTTTTCCAAATTTTTTTCGCAAATTTTTTTTCGAAATTTTTTTCGAAAATTTTTTTCAAAATTTTTTTCGAAAAATTTTTTTTCCAAAATTTTTTCAAAAATTTTTTTGAAAATTTTTTTCGAAATTTTTTTTCAAAATTTTTTTCGAAAAATTTTTTTCAAAATTTTTTCGAAAATTTTTTTGAAAATTTTTTTCGAATATTTTTTTCAAAATTTTTTTCAAAATTTTTTTCGAAAAATTTTTTTTCCAAAATTTTTTCAAAAATTTTTTTGAAAACTTTTTTCGAAATTTTTTTTCGAAATTTTTTTTCAAAATTTTTTTCGAAAAATTTTTTCAAAATTTTTTCGAAAATTCTTTTGAAAATTTTTTTCGAATATTTTTTTCAAAATTTTTTTTCGAAATTTTTTTCGAAAATTTTTTTAAAAATTTTTTTCGAAAAATTTTTTCAAAATTTTTTTCGAAAATTTTTTTGAAAATTTTTCCGAAATTTTTTTCGAAATTTTTTTTCGAAATTTTTTTTAATTTTTTTTCGAAAATTTTTTTCAAATTTTTTTTCGCAAATTTTTTTGAAATTTTTTTTCGAAAATTTTTTTGAAAATTTTTTTCGAAAATTTTTTTTTGCAAATTTCTTTCAAAATTTTTTTCGAAAATTTTTTCCAAATTTTTTTCGCAAATTTTTATGAAAATTTTTTTCGAAAAATTTTTTTGAAAATTTTTTTCGAAAATTTTTTTGAAAATTTTTTTTCGAAACTTTTTTTCAAAATTTTTTTCGAAAATTTTTTTTTGAAATTTTTTTCGAAAATTTTTTTTCGAAATTTTTTTCGAATATTTTTTTAAAAATTTTTTTCGAAATTTTTTTTCAAAATTTTTTTCGAAAATTTTTTTTCGAAATTTTTTTCGAAAATTTTTTTCAAAATTTTTTTCGAAATTTTTTTCGAAAATTTTTTTGAAAATTTTTTTCGAAATTTTTTTTGGAAATTTTTTTTCGAAAAATTTTTTTAAAATTTTTTTCGAAAATGTTTTTGAAAATTTTTTTCGATATTTTTTTTCAAAATTTTTTTCGAAAATTTTTTTTTGGTATTTTTTTCGAAAATTTTTTTTCGAAATTTTTTTCGAAAATTTTTTTAAAAATTTTTTTCGAAATTTTTTTAAAAAAATTTTTTTGAAAATTTTTTTTTGAAATTTTTTTCGAAAATTTTTTTTCGAAATTTTTTTCGAAAATTTTTTTAAAAATTTTTTTCGAAATTTTTTTTCAAAATTTTTTTCGAAAATTTTTTTTCGAAATTTTTTTCAAAATTTTTTTCGAAATTTTTTTCGAAAATTTTTTTCAAAATTTTTTTCAAAAAATTTTTTTAAAAAATTTTTTCGAAAATTTTTTTGAAAATTTTTTTAGAAAATTTTTTTTCGAAAATTTTTTTCAAAATTTTTTTCGCAAATTTTTTTGAAATTTTTTTTCGAAATTTTTTTTTCGCAAATTTCTTTCAAAATTTTTTTCGAAAATTTTTTCTAAATTTTTTTCGCAAATTTTTTTTAAATTTTTTTTCGAAAAATTTTTTTGAAAATTTTTTTCGAAAATTTTTTTGAAAATTTTTTTCGAAACTTTTTTTCAAAATTTTTTTCGAAAATTTTTTTTCAATATTTTTTTCGAAAATTTTTTTTCGAAATTTTTTTCGAAAATTTTTTCCAAATTTTTTTCGCAAATTTTTTTGAAAATTTTTTTGAAAATTTTTTTCGAAAATTTTTTTTCGAAAATTTTTTTGAAAATTTTTTTCGAAAATTTTTTTGAAAATTTTTTTCGAAAATTTTTTTGAAAATGTTTTTCGAAAATGTTTTTGAAAATTTTTTTCGAAATTTTTTTTCAAAATTATATTCGAAAATTTTTTTTCGAAAATTTTTTTGAAAATTTTTTTCGAAATTTTTTTTCAAAATTTTTTTCGAAAATTATTTTTCGAATTTTTTTTCGAAAATTTTTTTTCGAAATTTTTTTCGAAAATTTTTTTGAAAATTTTTTTCGAAAATTTTTTTTCGAAAATTTCTTTCAAAATTTTTTTCGAAAATTTTTTTTCGAAAAATTTTTTTGAAAATTTTTTTCGAAAATTTTTTTGAAATTTTTTTTCGAAAATTTTTTTGAAAATTTTTTTCGAAATTTTTTTTCAAAATATTTTTCGAAAATTTTTTTTCGAAGTTTTTTTCGAAAATTTTTTTAAAAATTTTTTTCGAAATTTTTTTTCAAAATTTTTTTCCAAAATTTTTTTCGAAAATTTTTTTTCAAAATTTTTTTCGAAAATTTTTTTTCGAAATTTTTTTCGAAAAATTTTCAAAAAAATTTTTCCGAAATTTTTTTTCGAAATTTTTTTTCGAAATTTTTTTTAATTTTTTTTCGAAAATTTTTTTCAAAATTTTTTTCGCAAATTTTTTTGAAATTTTTTTTCGAAAATTTTTTTGAAAATTTTTTTCGAAAATTTTTTTTCGCAAATTTCTTTCAAAATTTTTTTCGAAAATTTTTTCCAAATTTTTTTCGCAAAATTTTATGAAAATTTTTTTCGAAAAATTTTTTTGAAAATTTTTTTCGAAAATTTTTTTGAAAATTTTTTTCGAAACTTTTTTTCAAAATTTTTTTCGAAAATTTTTTTTTGAAATTTTTTTCGAAAATTTTTTTTCGAAATTTTTTTCGAAAATTTTTTAAAAAATTTTTTTCGAAATTTTTTCTCAAAATTTTTTTCGAAAATTTTTTTTCGAAATTTTTTTCGAAAATTTTTTTCAAAATTTTTTTCGAAATTTTTTTCGAAAATTTTTTTGAAAATTTTTTTCGAAATTTTTTTTGGAAATTTTTTTTCGAAAAATTTTTTTAAAATTTTTTTCGAAAATGTTTTTGAAAATTTTTTTCGATATTTTTTTTCAAAATTTTTTTCGAAAATTTTTTTTTGGTATTTTTTTCGAAAATTTTTTTTCGAATTTTTTTTCGAAAATTTTTTTAAAAATTTTTTTCGAAATTTTTTTTCAAAATTTTTTTCGAAAATTCTTTTTCGAAATTTTTTTCGAAAATTTTTTTTCGAAATTTCTTTAGAAAATTTTTTTAAAAATTTTTTTCGAGATTTTTTTGAAAATTTTTTTCGAAACTTTTTTTCAAAATTTTTTTTGAAAATTTTTTTTTGAAATTTTTTTCGAAAATTTTTTTTCGAAATTTTTTTCGAAAATTTTTTTAAAAATTTTTTTCGAAATTGTTTTTCAAAATTTTTTTCGAAAATTTTTTTTCGAAATTTTTTTCAAAATTTTTTTCGAAATTTTTTTCGAAAATTTTTTTTCAAAATTTTTTCGAAAATTTTTTTGAAAATTTTTTTAGAAAATTTTTTTTCGAAAATTTTTTTCAAAATTTTTTTCGCAAATTTTTTTGAAATTTTTTTTCGAAAATTTTTTTCGAAATTTTTTTTTCGCGAATTTCTTTCAAAATTTTTTTCGAAAATTTTTTCCAAATTTTTTTCGCAAATTTTTTTGAAATTTTTTTTCGAAAAATTTTTTTGAAAATTTTTTTCGAAAATTTTTTTGAAAATTTTTTTCGAAACTTTTTTTCAAAATTTTTTTCGAAAATTTTTTTTCAAAATTTTTTTCGAAAATTTTTTTTCGAAATTTTTTTCGAAAATTTTTTCCAAATTTTTTTCGCAAATTTTTTTGAAAATTTTTTTGAAAATTTTTTTCGAAAATTTTTTTTCGAAAATTTTTTTCAAAATTTTTTTCGAAAATTTTTTTCCAAATTTTTTTCGCAAATTTTTTTTCGAAATTTTTTTCGAAAATTTTTTTCAAAATTTTTTTCGAAAAATTTTTTTTCCAAAATTTTTTCAAAATTTTTTTTGAAAATTTTTTTCGAAATTTTTTTTCAAAATTTTTTTCGAAAAATGTTTTTCAAAATTTTTTCGAAAATTTTTTTGAAAATTTTTTTCGAATATTTTTTTCAAAATTTTTTTTCGAAATTTTTTTCGAAAATTTTTTTGAAAATTTTTTTCGAAAAATTTTTTCAAAATTTTTTTCGAAAATTTTTTTGAAAATTTTTCCGAAATTTTTTTTCGAAATTTTTTTTCGAAATTTTTTTTAATTTTTTTTCGAAAATTTTTTTCAAAATTTTTTTCGCAAATTTTTTTGAAATTTTTTTTCGAAAATTTTTTTGAAAATTTTTTTCGAAAATCTTTTTCCCAAATTTCTTTCAAAATTTTTTTCGAAAATTTTTTCGAAATTTTTTTCGCAAATTTTTATGAAAATTTTTTTCGAAAAATTTTTTTGAAAATTTTTTTCGAAAATTTTTTTGAAAATTTTTTTCGAAACTTTTTTCAAAATTTTTTTCGAAAATTTTTTTTTGAAATTTTTTTCGAAAATTTTTTTTCGAAATTTTTTTCGAAAATTTTTTTAAAAATTTTTTTCGAAATTTTTTTTCAAAATTTTTTTCGAAAATTTTTTTTCGAAATTTTTTTCGAAAATTTTTTTCAAAATTTTTTTCGAAATTTTTTTCCAAAATTTTTTTGAAAATTTTTTTCGAAATTTTTTTTGGAAATTTTTTTTCGAAAAATTTTTTTAAAATTTTTTTCGAAAATGTTTTTGAAAATTTTTTTCGATATTTTTTTTCAAAATTTTTTTCGAAAATTTTTTTTTTGGTATTTTTTTCGAAAATTTTTTTTCGAATTTTTTTTCGAAAATTTTTTTAAAAATTTTTTTCGAAATTTTTTTTCAAAATTTTTTTCGAAAATTTTTTTTCGAAATTTCTTTAGAAAATTTTTTTAAAAATTTTTTTCGAGATTTTTTTGAAAATTTTTTTCGAAACTTTTTTTCAAAATTTTTTTTGAAAATTTTTTTTTGAAATTTTTTTCGAAAATTTTTTTTCGAAATTTTTTTCGAAAATTTTTTTAAAAATTTTTTTCGAAATTTTTTTTCAAAATTTTTTTCGAAAATTTTTTTTCAAAATTTTTTTCAAAATTTTTTTCGAAATTTTTTTCGAAAATTTTTTTCAAAATTTTTTTCAAAAAATTTTTTTAAAAAATTTTTTCGAAAATTTTTTTGAAAATTTTTTTAGAAAATTTTTTTTCGAAAATTTTTTTCAAAATTTTTTTAGCAAATTTTTTTGAAATTTTTTTTCGAAAAATTTTCTTGAAAATTTTTTTCGAAAATTTTTTTGAAAATTTTTTTCGAAACTTTTTTCAAAATTTTTTTCGAAAATTTTTTTTCAAAATTTTTTTCGAAAATTTTTTTTCGAAATTTTTTTCGAAAATGTTTTCCAAATTTTTTTGCAAATTTTTTTGAAAATTTTTTTGAAAATTTTTTTCGAAAATTTTTTTGAAAATTTTTTTCGAAAATTTTTTTGAAAATGTTTTTCGAAAATGTTTTTGAAAATTTTTTTCGAAATTTTTTTCCAAAATTATTTTTGAAAATTTTTTTGAAAATCTTTTTCGAAAATTTTTTTTCGAAAATTTCTTTCAAAATTTTTTTCGAAAATTTTTTTCCAAATTTTTTTCGCAAATTTTTTGAAAGCTTTTTTCGAAAAATTTTTTTGAAAATTTTTTTCGAAAATGTTTTTGAAAATTTTTTTCGAAACTTTTTTTCAAAATTTTTTTTGAAAATTTTTTTTCGTAATTTTTTTCGAAAATTTTTTTGGAAATTTTTTTCGAAAATTTTTTTTCGAAAATTTTTTTCAAAATTTTTTTCGAAAATTTTTTTTCGAAATTTTTTTCGAAAATTCTTTTGAAAAATTTTTTTCCAAAATTTTTTCAAAAATTTTTTTGAAAATTTTTTTCGAAATTTTCTTTCAAAATTTTTTTTGAAAATTTCTTTCAAAAATTTTTTCGAAAATTTTTTTCAAAATTTTTTTCGAAAATTTTTTTCAAAATTTTTTTCGAAAATTTTTTTTCGAAATTTTTTTCGAAAATTTTTTTGAAAATTTTTTTCGAAAAATTTTTTCGAAAAATTTTTTTCCAAAATTTTTTTGAAAATTTTTTTCGAAATTTTTTTTCAAAATTTTTTTCGAAAATTTTTTTTCGGAATTTTTTTCAAAATTTTTTTCGAAAATTTTTTTTCGAAAATTTTTTTGAAAATTTTTTTCGAAAATTTTTTTCAAAATTTTTTTCTAAAATTTTTTTTCGAAATTTTTTTCGAAAATTTTTTTGAAAATTTTTTTCGAAAAATTTTTTCGAAAAATTTTTTTGAAAATTTTTTTGAAAATTTTTTTCGAAATTTTCTTTTTTAAATTTTTTTTCGAAATTTTTTTAAAATTTTTTTTCGAAAATTTTTTTCCAAAATTTTTTCGAAAATTTTTTTCAAAATTTTTTTCGAAATTTTTTTTCAAATTTTTTTTCGAAATTTTTTTCAAATTTTTTTTCGAAATTTTTTTCGAAAATTTTTTTCGAAAATTTTTTTTCGAAATTTTTTTCAAAATTTTTTTCGAAATTTTTTTTTAAAATTTTTTTCGAAAAATTTTTTTCAAAATTTTTTCGAAAATTTTTTTGAAAATTTTTTTCGAATATTTTTTTCAAAATTTTTTTTCGAAATTTTTTTCGAAATTTTTTTGAAAATTTTTTTCGAAAAATTTTTTCAAAATTTTTTTCGAAAATTTTTTTGAAAATTTTTTTCGAAATTTTTTTTCGAAATTTTTTTTCGAAATTTTATTTAATTTTTTTTCGAAAATTTTTTTCAAAATTTTTTTCGCAAATTTTTTTGAAATTTTTTTTTGAAAATTTTTTTGAAAATTTTTTTTCGCAAATTTCTTTCAAAATTTTTTTCGAAAATTTTTTCCAAATTTTTTTCGCAAATTTTTTGGAAAATTTTTTTCGAAAAATTTTTTTGAAAATTTTTTTCGAAAATTTTTTTGAAAATTTTTTCGAAACTTTTTTTCAAAATTTTTTTCGAAAATTTTTTTTTGAAATTTTTTTCGAAAATTTTTTTTCGAAATTTTTTTCGAAAATTTTTTTAAAAATTTTTTTCGAAATTTTTTTTCAAAATTTTTTTCGAAAATTTTTTTTCGAAATTTTTTTCGAAAATTTTTTTCAAAATTTTTTTCGAAATTTTTTTCGAAAATTTTTTTGAAAATTTTTTTTGAAATTTTTTTTGGAAATTTTTTTTCGAAAAATTTTTTTGAAAATTTTTTTCGAAAATGTTTTTGAAAATTTTTTTCGATATTTTTTTTCAAAATTTTTTTCGAAAATTTTTTTTTAGTATTTTTTTCGAAAATTTTTTTTCGAAATTTTTTTCGAAAATTTTATTAAAAATTTTTTTCGAAATTTTTTTTCAAAAATTTTTTCGAAAATTTTTTTTCGAAATTTTTTTCGAAAATTTTTTTTCGAAATTTCTTTAGAAAATTTTTTTAAAAATTTTTTTCGAGATTTTTTTGAAAATTTTTTTCGAAACTTTTTTTCAAAATTTTTTTCGAAAATTTTTTTTTTAAATTTTTTTCGAAAATTTTTTTTCGAAATTTTTTTCGAAAATTTTTTTAAAAATTTTTTTCGAAATATTTTTTCAAAATTTTTTTCGAAAATTTTTTTTCGAAATTTTTTTCGAAAATTTTTTTCAAAATTTTTTTCGAAATTTTTTTCGAAAATTTTTTTCAAAATTTTTTTCAAAAAATTTTTTTAAAAAATTTTTTCGAAAATTATTTTGAAAATTTTTTTCGAAAATTTTTTTTCGAAAATTTTTTTCAAAATTTTTTTCGCAAATTTTTTTGAAATTTTTTTTCGAAAATTTTTTTCGAAATTTTTTTTTCGCAAATTTCTTTCAAAATTTTTTTCGCAAATTTTTTTGAAATTTTTTTTCGAAAAATTTTTTTGAAAATTTTTTTCGAAAATTTTTTTGAAAATTTTTTTCGAAACTTTTTTTCAAAATTTTTTTCGAAAATTTTTTTTCAAAATTTTTTTCGAAAATTTTTTTTCGAAATTTTTTTCGAAAATTTTTTCCAAATTTTTTTCGCAAATTTTTTTGAAAATTTTTTTGAAAATTTTTTTCGAAAATTTTTTTTCGAAAATTTTTTTGAAAATTTTTTTCGAAAATTTTTTTGAAAATTTTTTTCGAAATTTTTTTTCAAAATTTTTTTCGAAAATTATTTTTCGAATTTTTTTTCGAAAATTTTTTTTCGAAATTTTTTTCGAAAATGTTTTTGAAAATTTTTTTCGAAAATTTTTTTTCGAAAATTTCTTTCAAAATTTTTTTCGAAAATTTTTTTCAAAATTTTTTTCGAAATTTTTTTCAAAATTTTTTTCGAAAAATTTTTTTAGAAAATTTTTTCAAAAATTTTTTTGAAAATTTTTTTGAAAATTTTTTTCGAAATTTTTTTCGAAATTTTTTTCGAAATTTTTTTTCAAATTTTTTTTCGAAAATTTTTTTTCGGAATTTTTTTCAAAATTTTTTTCAAAATTTTTTTTCAAAATTTTTTTCGAAAATTTTTTTTCGGAATTTTTTTCACAATTTATTTCGAAATTTTTTTTCAAAATTTTTTTCGAAAATTTTTTTTCGGAATTTTTTTCAAAAATTTTTTTGAAAATTTTTTTCGAAATTTTTTTTCGAAATTTTTTTTAAAAATTTTTTTCGATAAATTTTTTTCAAAATTTTTTCGAAAATTTTTTTGAAAATTTTTTTCGAATATTTTTTTCAAAATTTTTTTTCGAAATTTTTTTCGAAATTTTTTTGAAAATTTTTTTCGAAAAATTTTTTCAAAATTTTTTTCAAAAATTTTTTTGAAAATTTTTTTCGAAATTTTTTTTCGAAATTTTTTTTCGAAATTTTATATAATTTTTTTTCGAAAATTTTTTTCAAAATTTTTTTCGCAAATTTTTTTGAAATTTTTTTTCGAAAATTTTTTTGAAAATTTTTTTCGAAAATTTTTTTTCGCAAATTTCTTTCAAAATTTTTTTCGAAAATTTTTTCCAAATTTTTTTCGCAAATTTTTTGGAAAATTTTTTTCGAAAAATTTTTTTGAAAATTTTTTTCGAAAATTTTTTTGAAAATTTTTTCGAAACTTTTTTTCAAAATTTTTTTCGAAAATTTTTTTTTGAAATTTTTTTCGAAAATTTTTTTTCGAAATTTTTTTCGAAAATTTTTTTAAAAATTTTTTTCGAAATTTTTTTTCAAAATTTTTTTCGAAAATTTTTTTTCGAAATTTTTTTCGAAAATTTTTTTCAAAATTTTTTTCGAAATTTTTTTCGAAAATTTTTTTGAAAATTTTTTTTGAAATTTTTTTTGGAAATTTTTTTTCGAAAAATTTTTTTGAAAATTTTTTTCGAAAATGTTTTTGAAAATTTTTTTCGATATTTTTTTTCAAAATTTTTTTCGAAAATTTTTTTTTATTATTTTTTTCGAAAATTTTTTTTCGAAATTTTTTTCGAAAATTTTATTAAAAATTTTTTTCGAAATTTTTTTTCAAAATTTTTTTCGAAAATTTTTTTTCGAAATTTTTTTCGAAAATTTTTTTTCGAAATTTCTTTAGAAAATTTTTTTAAAAATTTTTTTCGAGATTTTTTTGAAAATTTTTTTCGAAACTTTTTTTCAAAATTTTTTTCGAAAATTTTTTTTTGAAATTTTTTTCGAAAATTTTTTTTCGAAATTTTTTTCGAAAATTTTTTTAAAAATTTTTTTCGAAATATTTTTTCAAAATTTTTTTCGAAAATTTTTTTTCGAAATTTTTTTCGAAAATTTTTTTCAAAATTTTTTTCGAAATTTTTTTCGAAAATTTTTTTCAAAATTTTTTTCAAAAAATTTTTTTAAAAAATTTTTTCGAAAATTATTTTGAAAATTTTTTTCGAAAATTTTTTTTCGAAAATTTTTTTCAAAATTTTTTTCGCAAATTTTTTTGAAATTTTTTTTCGAAAATTTTTTTCGAAATTTTTTTTTCGCAAATTTCTTTCAAAATTTTTTTCGCAAATTTTTTTGAAATTTTTTTTCGAAAAATTTTTTTGAAAATTTTTTTCGAAAATTTTTTTGAAAATTTTTTTCGAAACTTTTTTTCAAAATTTTTTTCGAAAATTTTTTTTCAAAATTTTTTTCGAAAATTTTTTTTCGAAATTTTTTTCGAAAATTTTTTCCAAATTTTTTTCGCAAATTTTTTTGAAAATTTTTTTGAAAATTTTTTTCGAAAATTTTTTTGAAAATTTTTTTCGAAATTTTTTTTCAAAATTTTTTTCGAAAATTATTTTTCGAATTTTTTTTCGAAAATTTTTTTTCGAAATTTTTTTCGAAAATGTTTTTGAAAATTTTTTTGAAAATTTTTTTCGAAATTTTTTTTCAAAATTTTTTTCGAAAATTATTTTTCGAATTTTTTTTCGAAAATTTTTTTTCGAAATTTTTTTCGAAAATGTTTTTGAAAATTTTTTTCGAAAATTTTTTTTCGAAAATTTCTTTCAAAATTTTTTTCGAAAATTTTTTTCCAAATTTTTTTCGCAAATTTTTTTGAAACCTTTTTTTGAAAAATTTTTTTGAAAATTTTTTTCGAAAATTTTTTTGAAAATTTTTTTCGAAACCTTTTTTTCAAAATTTTTTTTGAAAATTTTTTTTTGAAATTTTTTACGAAAATTTTTTTTCGAAATTTTTTTCGAAAATTTTTTTCAAAATTTTTTTCGAAAATTTTTTTTCGAAATTTTTTTCGAAAATTTTTTTCAAAATTTTTTTCGAAATTTTTTTCGAAAATTTTTTTCAAAATTTTTTTCAAAAAATTTTTTAAAAAATTTTTTTCGAAAATTTTTTTGATAATTTTTTTCGAAAATTTTTTTTCAAAATTTTTTTCGAAAATTTTTTCAAAATTTTTTTCGCAAATTTTTTTGAAAATTTTTTTCGAAAAGTTTTTTTGAAAATTTTTTTCGAAAATTTTTTTGAAAATTTTTTTCGAAATTTTTTTTCAAAATTTTTTTCGAAAATTTTTTTTTGAAATTTTTTTCGAAAATTGTTTTTCAAAATTTTTTTCGAAATTTTTTTTCGAAATTTTTTTCGAAAATTTTTTTTCGAAATTTTTTTCGAAAATTTTTTTTCGAAATTTTTTTCGAAAATTTTTTTTCGAAAAATTTTTTTGAAATTTTTTTTCGAAAATTTTTTTGAAAATTTTTTTCGAAAATTTTTTTGAAAATTTTTTTCGAAATTTTTTTTCAAAATATTTTTCGAAAATTTTTTTTCGAAGTTTTTTTCGAAAATTTTTTTAAAAATTTTTTTCGAAATTTTTTTTCAAAATTTTTTTCGAAAATTTTTTTTCAAAATTTTTTTCGAAAATTTTTTTTCGAAATTTTTTTCGAAAATTTTTTCCAAATTTTTTTCGCAAATTTTTTCGAAAATTTTTTTTCGAAATTTTTTTCGAAAATTTTTTTGAAAATTTTTTTCGAAATATTTTTTTCGAAAAATTTTTTTCCAAAATTTTTTTGAAAATTTTTTTGAAAATTTTTTTGAAAATTTTTTTCGAAATTTTTTTTTTAAATTTTTTTTCGAAATTTTTTTCGAACATTTTTTTAAAATTTTTTTTCGAAAATTTTTTTCCAAAATTTTTTCGAAAATTTTTTTCAAAATTTTTTTCGAAATTTTTTTTCAAAATTTTTTTTCGAAATTTTTTTCGAAATTTTTTTTTAAAATTTTTTTCTAAATTATTTTGGAAAATTTTTTTTCAAAATTTTTTTAGAAAATTTTTTTTCGAAAATTTTTTTGAAATTTTTTTTCGAAAATTTTTTTTCGAAATTTTTTTCGAAAATTTTTTTCGAAAATTTTTTTCGAAAATTTTCTATCAAAAATTTTTTCTAATTTTTTTTCGAAAATTTTTTTTCGTAATTTTTTTCGAAAATTTTTTTGAAAATTTTTTTCGAAAAATTTTTTCGAAAATTTTTTTTCGAAATTTTTTTTCAAAATTTTTTTCGAAAATTTTTTTTCGAAATTTTTTTCGAAAATTTTTTTTCGAAATTTTTTTCGAAAATTTTTTTTCGAAATTTTTTTCGAAAATTCTTTTGAAAAATTTTTTTCGAAAATTTTTTCGAAAATTTTTTTGAAATTTTTTTTCGAAATTTTCTTTCAAAATTTTTTTTGAAAATTTTTTTCAAAAATTTTTTCGAAAATTTTTTTCAAAATTTTTTTCGAAATTTCTATTCAAAATTTTTTTCGAAAATTTTTTTTCGGAATTTTTTTCAAAATTTTTTTCGAAATTTTTTTTCAAAATTTTTTTCGAAAATTTTTTTTCGGAATTTTTTTCAAAATTTTTTTCGAAATTTTTTTTCAAAATTTTTTTCGAAAATTTTTTTTCGAAATTTTTTTCGAAAATTTTTTTCAAAATTTTTTTCGAAAAATTTTTTTTCCAAAATTTTTTCAAAAATTTTTTTGAAAATTTTTTTCGAAATTTTTTTTCGAAATGTTTTTTCAAAATTTTTTTCGAAAAATTTTTTCAAAATTTTTTCGAAAATTTTTTTCGAATATTTTTTTCAAAATTTTTTTTCGAAATTTTTTTCGAAAATTTTTTTGAAAATTTTTTTCGAAAAATTTTTTCAAAATTTTTTTCGAAAATTTTTTTGAAAATTTTTCCGAAATTTTTTTTCGAAATTTTTTTTCGAAATTTTTTTTAATTTTTTTTCGAAAATTTTTTTCAAAATTTTTTTCGCAAATTTTTTTGAAATTTTTTTTCGAAATTTTTTTTGAAAATTTTTTTCGAAAATTTTTTTTCGCAAATTTCTTTCAAAATTTTTTTCGAAAATTTTTTCCAAATTTTTTTCGCAAATTTTTATGAATTTTTTTTTCGAAAAATTTTTTTGAAAATTTTTTTCGAAAATTTTTTTGAAAATTTTTTTCGAAACTTTTTTTCAAAATTTTTTTCGAAAATTTTTTTTTGAAATTTTTTTCGAAAATTTTTTTTCGAAATTTTTTTCGAATATTTTTTTAAAAATTTTTTTCGAAATTTTTTTTCAAAATTTTTTTCGAAAATTTTTTTTCGAAATTTTTTTCGAAAATTTTTTTCAAAATTTTTTTCGAAATTTTTTTCGAAAATTTTTTTTAAAATTTTTTTCGAAATTTTTTTTGGAAATTTTTTTTCGAAAAATTTTTTCAAAATTTTTTTCGAAAATGTTTTTGAAAATTTTTTTCGATATTTTTTTTAAAAATTTTTTTCGAAAATTTTTTTTTGGTATTTTTTTCGAAAATTTTTTTTCGAAATTTTTTTCGAAAATTTTTTTAAAAATTTTTTTCGAAATTTTTTTTCAAAATTTTTTTTGAAAATTTTTTTTTGAAATTTTTTTCGAAAATTTTTTTTCGAAATTTTTTTCGAAAATTTTTTTAAAAATTTTTTTCGAAATTTTTTTTCAAAATTTTTTTCGAAAATTTTTTTTCGAAATTTTTTTCAAAATTTTTTTCGAAATTTTTTTCGAAAATTTTTTTCAAAATTTTTTTCAAAAAATTTTTTAAAAAAATTTTTTCGAAAATTTTTTTGAAAATTTTTTTAGAAAATTTTTTTTCGAAAATTTTTTTCAAAATTTTTTTCGCAAATTTTTTTGAAATTTTTTTTCGAAAAATTTTTTCGAAAATTTTTTTCGAAATTTTTTTTTCGCAAATTTCTTTCAAAATTTTTTTCGAAAATTTTTTCCAAATTTTTTTCGCAAATTTTTTTGAAATTTTTTTTCGAAAAATTTTTTTGAAAATTTTTTTCGAAAATTTTTTTGAAAATTTTTTTCGAAACTTTTTTTCAAAATTTTTTTCGAAAATTTTTTTTCAAAATTTTTTTCGAAAATTTTTTTTCGAAATTTTTTTCGAAAATTTTTTCCAAATTTTTTTCGCAAATTTTTTTGAAAATTTTTTTGAAAATTTTTTTCGAAAATTTTTTTTCGAAAATTTTTTTGAAAATTTTTTTCGAAAATTTTTTTGAAAATTTTTTTCCAAAATTTTTTTGAAAATGTTTTTCGAAAATGTTTTTGAAAATTTTTTTCGAAATTTTTTTTCAAAATTATTTTCGAAAATTTTTTTTCGAAAATTTTTTTGAAAATTTTTTTCGAAATTTTTTTTCAAAATTTTTTTCGAAAATTATTTTTCGAATTTTTTTTCGAAAATTTTTTTTCAAAATTTTTTTCGAAAATTTTTTTGAAAATTTTTTTCGAAAATTTTTTTTCGAAAATTTCTTCCAAAATTTTTTTCGAAAATTTTTTTCCAAATTTTTTTCGCAAATTTTTTTTCGAATTTTTTTTCGAAAATTTTTTTCAAAATTTTTTTCGAAAAATTTTTTTTCCAAAATTTTTTCAAAAATTTTTTTGAAAATTTTTTTCGAAATTTTTTTTTAAATTTTTTTCGAAAAATTTTTTTCAAAATTTTTTCGAAAATTTTTTTGAAAATTTTTTTCGAATATTTTTTTCAAAATTTTTTTTCGAAATTTTTTTCGAAAATTTTTTTGAAAATTTTTTTCGAAAAATTTTTATCAAAATTTTTTTCGAAAATTTTTTTGAAAATTTTTCCGAAATTTTTTTTCGAAATTTTTTTTCGAAATTTTTTTTAATTTTTTTTCGAAAATTTTTTTCAAAATTTTTTTCGCAAATTTTTTTGAAATTTTTTTTCGAAAATTTTTTTGAAAATTTTTTTCGAAAATTTTTTTTCGCAAATTTCTTTCAAAATTTTTTTCGAAAATTTTTTCCAAATTTTTTTCGCAAATTTTTATGAAAATTTTTTTCGAAAAATTTTTTTGAAAATTTTTTTGAAAATTTTTTTCGAAACTTTTTTTCAAAATTTTTTTCGAAAATTTTTTTTTGAAATTTTTTTCGAAAATTTTTTTAAAAATGTTTTTGCAAATTTTTTTGAAAATTTTTTTGAAATTTTTTTTCGAAAAATTTTTTTAAAATTTTTTTCGAAAATGTTTTTGAAAATTTTTTTCGATATTTTTTTTCAAAATTTTTTTCAAAAATTTTTTTTTGGTATTTTTTTCGAAAATTTTTTTTCGAATTTTTTTTCGAAAATTTTTTTAAAAATTTTTTTCGAAATTTTTTTTCAAAATTTTTTTCGAAAATTTTTTTTCGAAATTTTTTTCGAAAATTTTTTTTCGAAATTTCTTTAGAAAATTTTTTTAAAAATTTTTTTGCAAATTTTTTTGAAAATTTTTTTGAAAATTTTTTTCGAAAATTTTTTTTCGAAAATTTTTTTGAAAATTTTTTTCGAAAATTTTTTTGAAAATTTTTTTCGAAAATTTTTTTGAAAATTTTTTTCGAAAATTTTTTTGAAAATGTTTTTCGAAAATGTTTTTGAAAATTTTTTTCGAAATTTTTTTCCAAAATTATTTTCGAAAATTTTTCTTCGAAAATTTTTTTGAAAATTTTTTTCGAAATTTTTTTTCAAAATTTTTTTCGAAAATTATTTTTCGAATTTTTTTTCGAAAATTTTTTTTCGAAATTTTTTTCGAAAATTTTTTTGAAAATTTTTTTCGAAACTTTTTTTCAAAATTTTTTTTGAAAATTTTTTTTCGTAATTTTTTTCGAAAATTTTTTTGGAAATTTTTTTCGAAAATTTTTTTTCGAAAATTTTTTTCAAAATTTTTTTCGAAAATTTTTTTTCGAAATTTTTTTCGAAAATTCTTTTGAAAAATTTTTTTCCAAAATTTTTTCGAAAATTTTTTTGAAAATTTTTTTCGAAATTTTCTTTCAAAATTTTTTTTGAAAATTTCTTTGAAAAATTTTTTTCAAAATTTTTTTCGAAATTTTTTTTCAAAATTTTTTTCGAAAATTTTTTTTCGGAATTTTTTTCGAAAATTTTTTTTGAAATTTTTTTTCAAAATTTTTTTCGAAAATTTTTTTTCGGAATTTTTTTCAAAATTTTTTTCGAAAATTTTTTTTCGAAAATTTTTTTGAAAATTTTTTTCGAAAATTTTTTTCAAAATTTTTTTCGAAAATTTTTTTGAAAATTTTTTTCGAAATTTTTTTTCGAAATTTTTTTTCGAAATTTTTTTAAATTTTTTTTTGGAAATTTTTTTCAAAATTTTTTTCGCAAATTTTTTTGAAATTTTTTTTCGAAAATTTTTTTGAAAATTTTTTTCGAAAATTTTTTTTCGCAAATTTCTTTCAAAATTTTTTTCGAAATTTTTTTCCAAATTTTTTTCGCAAATTTTTTTGAAAATTTTTTTCGAAAAATTTTTTTGAAAATTTTTTTCGAAAATTTTTTTGAAAATTTTTTTCGAAAATTTTTTTGAAAATTTTTTTCGAAACTTTTTTTCAAAATTTTTTTCGAAAATTTTTTTTTGAAATTTTTTTCGAAAATTTTTTTTTGAAATTTTTTTCGAAAATTTTTTTCGAAATTTTTTTTCAAAATTTTTTTCGAAAATTTTTTTTCGAAATTTTTTTCGAAAATTTTTTTCAAAATTTTTTTCGAAATTTTTTTCGAAAATTTTTTTGAAAATTTTTTTTGAAATTTTTTTTTGGAAATTTTTTTTCGAAAAATTTTTTTGAAAATTTTTTTCGAAATTGTTTTGGAAAATTTTTTTTGATATTTTTTTTCAAAATTTTTTTCGAAAATTTTTTTTTGGTATTTTTTTCGAAAATTTTTTTTCGAAATTTTTTTCGAAAATTTTATTAAAAATTTTTTTCGAAATTTTTTTTCAAAATTTTTTTTCAAAATTTTTTTCGAAAATTTTTTTTCGAAATTTTTTTCGAAAATTTTTTTTCGAAATTTCTTTAGAAAATTTTTTTAAAATTTTTTTTCGAGATTTTTTTGAAAATTTTTTTCGAAACTTTTTTTCAAAATTTTTTTCGAAAATTTTTTTTTGAAATTTTTTTCGAAAATTTTTTTTCGAAATTTTTTTCGAAAATTTTTTTAAAAATTTTTTTCGAAATTTTTTTCGAAAATTTTTTTCAAAATTTTTTTCAAAAAATTTTTTTAAAAAATTTTTTCGAAAATTATTTTGAAAATTTTTTTCGAAAATTTTTTTTCGAAAATTTTTTTCAAAATTTTTTTCGCAAATTTTTTTGAAATTTTTTTTCGAAAATTTTTTTCGAAATTTTTTTCTCGCAAATTTCTTTCAAAATTTTTTTCGCAAATTTTTTTGAAATTTTTTTTCGAAAAATTTTTTTGAAAATTTTTTTCGAAAATTTTTTTGAAAATTTTTTTCGAAACTTTTTTTCAAAATTTTTTTCGAAAATTTTTTTTCAAAATTTTTTTCGAAAATTTTTTTTCGAAAATTTTTTCCAAATTTTTTTCGCAAATTTTTTTGAAAATTTTTTTGAAAATTTTTTTCGAAAATTTTTTTTTGGAAAATTTTTTTGAAAATTTTTTTCGAAAATTTTTTTGAAAATTTTTTTCGAAAATTTTTTTGAAAATGTTTTTCGAAAATTTTTTTGAAAATTTTTTTCGAAATTTTTTTTCAAAATTATTTTGGAAATTTTTTTTCGAAAATTTTTTTGAAAATTTTTTTCGAAATTTTTTTTCAAAATTTTTTTCGAAAATTATTTTTCGAATTTTTTTTCGAAAATTTTTTTTCGAAATTTTTTTCGAAAATGTTTTTGAAAATTTTTTTCGAAAATTTTTTTTCGGAATTTTTTTCAAAATTTTTTTCGAAATTTTTTTTCAAAATTTTTTTCGAAAATTTTTTTTCGAAATTTTTTTCGAAAATTTTTTTCAAAATTTTTTTCGAAAAATTTTTTTTCCAAAATTTTTTCAAAAATTTTTTTGAAAATTTTTTTCGAAATTTTTTTTCGAAATGTTTTTTCAAAATTTTTTTCGAAAAATTTTTTCAAAATTTTTTCGAAAATTTTTTTCGAATATTTTTTTCAAAATTTTTTTTCGAAATTTTTTTCGAAAATTTTTTTGAAAATTTTTTTCGAAAAATTTTTTCAAAATTTTTTTCGAAAATTTTTTTGAAAATTTTTCCGAAATTTTTTTTCGAAATTTTTTTTCGAAATTTTTTTTAATTTTTTTTCGAAAATTTTTTTCAAAATTTTTTTCGCAAATTTTTTTGAAATTTTTTTTCGAAATTTTTTTTGAAAATTTTTTTCGAAAATTTTTTTTCGCAAATTTCTTTCAAAATTTTTTTCGAAAATTTTTTCCAAATTTTTTTCGCAAATTTTTATGAATTTTTTTTTCGAAAAATTTTTTTGAAAATTTTTTTCGAAAATTTTTTTGAAAATTTTTTTCGAAACTTTTTTTCAAAATTTTTTTCGAAAATTTTTTTTTGAAATTTTTTTCGAAAATTTTTTTTCGAAATTTTTTTCGAATATTTTTTTAAAAATTTTTTTCGAAATTTTTTTTCAAAATTTTTTTCGAAAATTTTTTTTCGAAATTTTTTTCGAAAATTTTTTTCAAAATTTTTTTCGAAATTTTTTTCGAAAATTTTTTTTAAAATTTTTTTCGAAATTTTTTTTGGAAATTTTTTTTCGAAAAATTTTTTCAAAATTTTTTTCGAAAATGTTTTTGAAAATTTTTTTCGATATTTTTTTTAAAAATTTTTTTCGAAAATTTTTTTTTGGTATTTTTTTCGAAAATTTTTTTTCGAAATTTTTTTCGAAAATTTTTTTAAAAATTTTTTTCGAAATTTTTTTTCAAAATTTTTTTTGAAAATTTTTTTTTGAAATTTTTTTCGAAAATTTTTTTTCGAAATTTTTTTCGAAAATTTTTTTAAAAATTTTTTTCGAAATTTTTTTTCAAAATTTTTTTCGAAAATTTTTTTTCGAAATTTTTTTCAAAATTTTTTTCGAAATTTTTTTCGAAAATTTTTTTCAAAATTTTTTTCAAAAAATTTTTTAAAAAAATTTTTTCGAAAATTTTTTTGAAAATTTTTTTAGAAAATTTTTTTTCGAAAATTTTTTTCAAAATTTTTTTCGCAAATTTTTTTGAAATTTTTTTTCGAAAAATTTTTTCGAAAATTTTTTTCGAAATTTTTTTTTCGCAAATTTCTTTCAAAATTTTTTTCGAAAATTTTTTCCAAATTTTTTTCGCAAATTTTTTTGAAATTTTTTTTCGAAAAATTTTTTTGAAAATTTTTTTCGAAAATTTTTTTGAAAATTTTTTTCGAAACTTTTTTTCAAAATTTTTTTCGAAAATTTTTTTTCAAAATTTTTTTCGAAAATTTTTTTTCGAAATTTTTTTCGAAAATTTTTTCCAAATTTTTTTCGCAAATTTTTTTGAAAATTTTTTTGAAAATTTTTTTCGAAAATTTTTTTTCGAAAATTTTTTTGAAAATTTTTTTCGAAAATTTTTTTGAAAATTTTTTTCGAAAATTTTTTTGAAAATGTTTTTCGAAAATGTTTTTGAAAATTTTTTTCGAAATTTTTTTTCAAAATTATTTTCGAAAATTTTTTTTCGAAAATTTTTTCCAAATTTTTTTCGCAAATTTTTATGAAAATTTTTTTCGAAAAATTTTTTTGAAAATTTTTTTGAAAATTTTTTTCGAAACTTTTTTTCAAAATTTTTTTCGAAAATTTTTTTTTGAAATTTTTTTCGAAAATTTTTTTAAAAATGTTTTTGCAAATTTTTTTGAAAATTTTTTTGAAATTTTTTTTCGAAAAATTTTTTTAAAATTTTTTTCGAAAATGTTTTTGAAAATTTTTTTCGATATTTTTTTTCAAAATTTTTTTCAAAAATTTTTTTTTGGTATTTTTTTCGAAAATTTTTTTTCGAATTTTTTTTCGAAAATTTTTTTAAAAATTTTTTTCGAAATTTTTTTTCAAAATTTTTTTCGAAAATTTTTTTTCGAAATTTTTTTCGAAAATTTTTTTTCGAAATTTCTTTAGAAAATTTTTTTAAAAATTTTTTTGCAAATTTTTTTGAAAATTTTTTTGAAAATTTTTTTCGAAAATTTTTTTTCGAAAATTTTTTTGAAAATTTTTTTCGAAAATTTTTTTGAAAATTTTTTTCGAAAATTTTTTTGAAAATGTTTTTCGAAAATGTTTTTGAAAATTTTTTTCGAAATTTTTTTCCAAAATTATTTTCGAAAATTTTTCTTCGAAAATTTTTTTGAAAATTTTTTTCGAAATTTTTTTTCAAAATTTTTTTCGAAAATTATTTTTCGAATTTTTTTTCGAAAATTTTTTTTCGAAATTTTTTTCGAAAATTTTTTTGAAAATTTTTTTCGAAACTTTTTTTCAAAATTTTTTTTGAAAATTTTTTTTCGTAATTTTTTTCGAAAATTTTTTTGGAAATTTTTTTCGAAAATTTTTTTTCGAAAATTTTTTTCAAAATTTTTTTCGAAAATTTTTTTTCGAAATTTTTTTCGAAAATTCTTTTGAAAAATTTTTTTCCAAAATTTTTTCGAAAATTTTTTTGAAAATTTTTTTCGAAATTTTCTTTCAAAATTTTTTTTGAAAATTTCTTTGAAAAATTTTTTTCAAAATTTTTTTCGAAATTTTTTTTCAAAATTTTTTTCGAAAATTTTTTTTCGGAATTTTTTTCGAAAATTTTTTTTGAAATTTTTTTTCAAAATTTTTTTCGAAAATTTTTTTTCGGAATTTTTTTCAAAATTTTTTTCGAAAATTTTTTTTCGAAAATTTTTTTGAAAATTTTTTTCGAAAATTTTTTTCAAAATTTTTTTCGAAAATTTTTTTGAAAATTTTTTTCGAAATTTTTTTTCGAAATTTTTTTTCGAAATTTTTTTAAATTTTTTTTTGGAAATTTTTTTCAAAATTTTTTTCGCAAATTTTTTTGAAATTTTTTTTCGAAAATTTTTTTGAAAATTTTTTTCGAAAATTTTTTTTCGCAAATTTCTTTCAAAATTTTTTTCGAAATTTTTTTCCAAATTTTTTTCGCAAATTTTTTTGAAAATTTTTTTCGAAAAATTTTTTTGAAAATTTTTTTCGAAAATTTTTTTGAAAATTTTTTTCGAAAATTTTTTTGAAAATTTTTTTCGAAACTTTTTTTCAAAATTTTTTTCGAAAATTTTTTTTTGAAATTTTTTTCGAAAATTTTTTTTTGAAATTTTTTTCGAAAATTTTTTTCGAAATTTTTTTTCAAAATTTTTTTCGAAAATTTTTTTTCGAAATTTTTTTCGAAAATTTTTTTCAAAATTTTTTTCGAAATTTTTTTCGAAAATTTTTTTGAAAATTTTTTTTGAAATTTTTTTTTGGAAATTTTTTTTCGAAAAATTTTTTTGAAAATTTTTTTCGAAATTGTTTTGGAAAATTTTTTTTGATATTTTTTTTCAAAATTTTTTTCGAAAATTTTTTTTTGGTATTTTTTTCGAAAATTTTTTTTCGAAATTTTTTTCGAAAATTTTATTAAAAATTTTTTTCGAAATTTTTTTTCAAAATTTTTTTTCAAAATTTTTTTCGAAAATTTTTTTTCGAAATTTTTTTCGAAAATTTTTTTTCGAAATTTCTTTAGAAAATTTTTTTTAAATTTTTTTTCGAGATTTTTTTGAAAATTTTTTTCGAAACTTTTTTTCAAAATTTTTTTCGAAAATTTTTTTTTGAAATTTTTTTCGAAAATTTTTTTTCGAAATTTTTTTCGAAAATTTTTTTAAAAATTTTTTTCGAAATTTTTTTCGAAAATTTTTTTCAAAATTTTTTTCAAAAAATTTTTTTAAAAAATTTTTTCGAAAATTATTTTGAAAATTTTTTTCGAAAATTTTTTTTCGAAAATTTTTTTCAAAATTTTTTTCGCAAATTTTTTTGAAATTTTTTTTCGAAAATTTTTTTCGAAATTTTTTTCTCGCAAATTTCTTTCAAAATTTTTTTCGCAAATTTTTTTGAAATTTTTTTTCGAAAAATTTTTTTGAAAATTTTTTTCGAAAATTTTTTTGAAAATTTTTTTCGAAACTTTTTTTCAAAATTTTTTTCGAAAATTTTTTTTCAAAATTTTTTTCGAAAATTTTTTTTCGAAAATTTTTTCCAAATTTTTTTCGCAAATTTTTTTGAAAATTTTTTTGAAAATTTTTTTCGAAAATTTTTTTTTGGAAAATTTTTTTGAAAATTTTTTTCGAAAATTTTTTTGAAAATTTTTTTCGAAAATTTTTTTGAAAATGTTTTTCGAAAATTTTTTTGAAAATTTTTTTCGAAATTTTTTTTCAAAATTATTTTGGAAATTTTTTTTCGAAAATTTTTTTGAAAATTTTTTTCGAAATTTTTTTTCAAAATTTTTTTCGAAAATTATTTTTCGAATTTTTTTTCGAAAATTTTTTTTCGAAATTTTTTTCGAAAATGTTTTTGAAAATTTTTTTCGAAAATTTTTTTTCGGAATTTTTTTCAAAATTTTTTTCGAAATTTTTTTTCAAAATTTTTTTCGAAAATTTTTTTTCGAAATTTTTTTCGAAAATTTTTTTCAAAATTTTTTTCGAAAAATTTTTTTTCCAAAATTTTTTCAAAAATTTTTTTGAAAATTTTTTTCGAAATTTTTTTTCGAAATGTTTTTTCAAAATTTTTTTCGAAAAATTTTTTCAAAATTTTTTCGAAAATTTTTTTCGAATATTTTTTTCAAAATTTTTTTTCGAAATTTTTTTCGAAAATTTTTTTGAAAATTTTTTTCGAAAAATTTTTTCAAAATTTTTTTCGAAAATTTTTTTGAAAATTTTTCCGAAATTTTTTTTCGAAATTTTTTTTCGAAATTTTTTTTAATTTTTTTTCGAAAATTTTTTTCAAAATTTTTTTCGCAAATTTTTTTGAAATTTTTTTTCGAAATTTTTTTTGAAAATTTTTTTCGAAAATTTTTTTTCGCAAATTTCTTTCAAAATTTTTTTCGAAAATTTTTTCCAAATTTTTTTCGCAAATTTTTATGAATTTTTTTTTCGAAAAATTTTTTTGAAAATTTTTTTCGAAAATTTTTTTGAAAATTTTTTTCGAAACTTTTTTTCAAAATTTTTTTCGAAAATTTTTTTTTGAAATTTTTTTCGAAAATTTTTTTTCGAAATTTTTTTCGAATATTTTTTTAAAAATTTTTTTCGAAATTTTTTTTCAAAATTTTTTTCGAAAATTTTTTTTCGAAATTTTTTTCGAAAATTTTTTTCAAAATTTTTTTCGAAATTTTTTTCGAAAATTTTTTTTAAAATTTTTTTCGAAATTTTTTTTGGAAATTTTTTTTCGAAAAATTTTTTCAAAATTTTTTACGAAAATGTTTTTGAAAATTTTTTTCGATATTTTTTTTAAAAATTTTTTTCGAAAATTTTTTTTTGGTATTTTTTTCGAAAATTTTTTTTCGAAATTTTTTTCGAAAATTTTTTTAAAAATTTTTTTCGAAATTTTTTTTCAAAATTTTTTTTGAAAATTTTTTTTTGAAATTTTTTTCGAAAATTTTTTTTCGAAATTTTTTTCGAAAATTTTTTTAAAAATTTTTTTCGAAATTTTTTTTCAAAATTTTTTTCGAAAATTTTTTTTCGAAATTTTTTTCAAAATTTTTTTCGAAATTTTTTTCGAAAATTTTTTTCAAAATTTTTTTCAAAAAATTTTTTAAAAAAATTTTTTCGAAAATTTTTTTGAAAATTTTTTTAGAAAATTTTTTTTCGAAAATTTTTTTCAAAATTTTTTTCGCAAATTTTTTTGAAATTTTTTTTCGAAAAATTTTTTCGAAAATTTTTTTCGAAATTTTTTTTTCGCAAATTTCTTTCAAAATTTTTTTCGAAAATTTTTTCCAAATTTTTTTCGCAAATTTTTTTGAAATTTTTTTTCGAAAAATTTTTTTGAAAATTTTTTTCGAAAATTTTTTTGAAAATTTTTTTCGAAACTTTTTTTCAAAATTTTTTTCGAAAATTTTTTTTCAAAATTTTTTTCGAAAATTTTTTTTCGAAATTTTTTTCGAAAATTTTTTCCAAATTTTTTTCGCAAATTTTTTTGAAAATTTTTTTGAAAATTTTTTTCGAAAATTTTTTTTCGAAAATTTTTTTGAAAATTTTTTTCGAAAATTTTTTTGAAAATTTTTTTCGAAAATTTTTTTGAAAATGTTTTTCGAAAATGTTTTTGAAAATTTTTTTCGAAATTTTTTTTCAAAATTATTTTCGAAAATTTTTTTTCGAAAATTTTTTCCAAATTTTTTTCGCAAATTTTTATGAAAATTTTTTTCGAAAAATTTTTTTGAAAATTTTTTTGAAAATTTTTTTCGAAACTTTTTTTCAAAATTTTTTTCGAAAATTTTTTTTTGAAATTTTTTTCGAAAATTTTTTTAAAAATTTTTTTGCAAATTTTTTTGAAAATTTTTTTGAAATTTTTTTTCGAAAAATTTTTTTAAAATTTTTTTCGAAAATGTTTTTGAAAATTTTTTTCGATATTTTTTTTCAAAATTTTTTTCAAAAATTTTTTTTTGGTATTTTTTTCGAAAATTTTTTTTCGAATTTTTTTTCGAAAATTTTTTTAAAAATTTTTTTCGAAATTTTTTTTCAAAATTTTTTTCGAAAATTTTTTTTCGAAATTTTTTTCGAAAATTTTTTTTCGAAATTTCTTTAGAAAATTTTTTTAAAAATTTTTTTGCAAATTTTTTTGAAAATTTTTTTGAAAATTTTTTTCGAAAATTTTTTTTCGAAAATTTTTTTGAAAATTTTTTTCGAAAATTTTTTTGAAAATTTTTTTCGAAAATTTTTTTGAAAATGTTTTTCGAAAATGTTTTTGAAAATTTTTTTCGAAATTTTTTTCCAAAATTATTTTCGAAAATTTTTCTTCGAAAATTTTTTTGAAAATTTTTTTCGAAATTTTTTTTCAAAATTTTTTTCGAAAATTATTTTTCGAATTTTTTTTCGAAAATTTTTTTTCGAAATTTTTTTCGAAAATTTTTTTGAAAATTTTTTTCGAAACTTTTTTTCAAAATTTTTTTTGAAAATTTTTTTTCGTAATTTTTTTCGAAAATTTTTTTGGAAATTTTTTTCGAAAATTTTTTTTCGAAAATTTTTTTCAAAATTTTTTTCGAAAATTTTTTTTCGAAATTTTTTTCGAAAATTCTTTTGAAAAATTTTTTTCCAAAATTTTTTCGAAAATTTTTTTGAAAATTTTTTTCGAAATTTTCTTTCAAAATTTTTTTTGAAAATTTCTTTGAAAAATTTTTTTCAAAATTTTTTTTCAAAATTTTTTTCGAAAATTTTTTTTCGGAATTTTTTTCGAAAATTTTTTTTGAAATTTTTTTTCAAAATTTTTTTCGAAAATTTTTTTTCGGAATTTTTTTCAAAATTTTTTTCGAAAATTTTTTTTCGAAAATTTTTTTGAAAATTTTTTTCGAAAATTTTTTTCAAAATTTTTTTCGAAAATTTTTTTGAAAATTTTTTTCGAAATTTTTTTTCGAAATTTTTTTTCGAAATTTTTTTAAATTTTTTTTTGGAAATTTTTTTCAAAATTTTTTTCGCAAATTTTTTTGAAATTTTTTTTCGAAAATTTTTTTGAAAATTTTTTTCGAAAATTTTTTTTCGCAAATTTCTTTCAAAATTTTTTTCGAAATTTTTTTCCAAATTTTTTTCGCAAATTTTTTTGAAAATTTTTTTCGAAAAATTTTTTTGAAAATTTTTTTCGAAAATTTTTTTGAAAATTTTTTTCGAAAATTTTTTTGAAAATTTTTTTCGAAACTTTTTTTCAAAATTTTTTTCGAAAATTTTTTTTTGAAATTTTTTTCGAAAATTTTTTTTCGAAATTTTTTTCGAAAATTTTTTTCGAAATTTTTTTTCAAAATTTTTTTCGAAAATTTTTTTTCGAAATTTTTTTCGAAAATTTTTTTCAAAATTTTTTTCGAAATTTTTTTCGAAAATTTTTTTGAAAATTTTTTTTGAAATTTTTTTTTGGAAATTTTTTTTCGAAAAATTTTTTTGAAAATTTTTTTCGAAATTGTTTTGGAAAATTTTTTTTGATATTTTTTTTCAAAATTTTTTTCGAAAATTTTTTTTTGGTATTTTTTTCGAAAATTTTTTTTCGAAATTTTTTTCGAAAATTTTATTAAAAATTTTTTTCGAAATTTTTTTTCAAAATTTTTTTTCAAAATTTTTTTCGAAAATTTTTTTTCGAAATTTTTTTCGAAAATTTTTTTTCGAAATTTCTTTAGAAAATTTTTTTAAAATTTTTTTTCGAGATTTTTTTGAAAATTTTTTTCGAAACTTTTTTTCAAAATTTTTTTCGAAAATTTTTTTTTGAAATTTTTTTCGAAAATTTTTTTTCGAAATTTTTTTCGAAAATTTTTTTAAAAATTTTTTTCGAAATTTTTTTTCAAAATTTTTTTCGAAAATTTTTTTCAAAATTTTTTTCAAAAAATTTTTTTAAAAAATTTTTTCGAAAATTATTTTGAAAATTTTTTTCGAAAATTTTTTTTCGAAAATTTTTTTCAAAATTTTTTTCGCAAATTTTTTTGAAATTTTTTTTCGAAAATTTTTTTCGAAATTTTTTTCTCGCAAATTTCTTTCAAAATTTTTTTCGCAAATTTTTTTGAAATTTTTTTTCGAAAAATTTTTTTGAAAATTTTTTTCGAAAATTTTTTTGAAAATTTTTTTCGAAACTTTTTTTCAAAATTTTTTTCGAAAATTTTTTTTCAAAATTTTTTTCGAAAATTTTTTTTCGAAAATTTTTTCCAAATTTTTTTCGCAAATTTTTTTGAAAATTTTTTTGAAAATTTTTTTCGAAAATTTTTTTTTGGAAAATTTTTTTGAAAATTTTTTTCGAAAATTTTTTTGAAAATTTTTTTCGAAAATTTTTTTGAAAATGTTTTTCGAAAATTTTTTTGAAAATTTTTTTCGAAATTTTTTTTCAAAATTATTTTGGAAATTTTTTTTCGAAAATTTTTTTGAAAATTTTTTTCGAAATTTTTTTTCAAAATTTTTTTCGAAAATTATTTTTCGAATTTTTTTTCGAAAATTTTTTTTCGAAATTTTTTTCGAAAATGTTTTTGAAAATTTTTTTCGAAAATTTTTTTTCGAAAATTTCTTTCAAAATTTTTTTCGAAAATTTTTTTCCAAATTTTTTTCGCAAATTTTTTTGAAACCTTTTTTCGAAAAATTTTTTTGAAAATTTTTTTCGAAAATTTTTTTGAAAATTTTTTTCGAAACTTTTTTTCAAAATTTTTTTTGAAAATTTTTTTTTGAAATTTTTTACGAAATTTTTTTTTCGAAATTTTTTTTGAAAATTTTTTTCAAAATTTTTTTCGAAAATTTTTTTTCGAAATTTTTTTCGAAAATTTTTTTCAAAATTTTTTTCGAAATTTTTTTCGAAAATTTTTTTCAAAATTTTTTTCAAAAAATTTTTTTAAAAATTTTTTTCGAAAATTTTTTTGAAAATTTTTTTCGAAAATTTTTTTTCAAAATTTTTTTCGAAAATTTTTTCCAAATTTTTTTCGCAAATTTTTTTGAAAATTTTTTTCGAAAAATTTTTTTGAAAATTTTTTTCGAAAATTTTTTTGAAAATTTTTTTCGAAATTTTTTTTCGAAATTTTTTTTCGAAATTTTTTTAAATTTTTTTTTTGGAAATTTTTTTCAAAATTTTTTTCGCAAATTTTTTTGAAATTTTTTTTCGAAAATGTTTTTGAAAATTTTTTTCGAAAATTTTTTTTCGCAAATTTCTTTCAAAATTTTTTTCGAAAATTTTTTCCAAATTTTTTTCGCAAATTTTTTTGAAAATTTTTTTCGAAAAATTTTTTTGAAAATTTTTTTCGAAAATTTTTTTGAAAATTTTTTTCGAAACTTTTTTTCAAAATTTTTTTCGAAAATTTTTTTTCGAAATTTTTTTCGAAAATTTTTTTCGAAATTTTTTTTCAAAATTTTTTTCGAAAATTTTTTTTCGAAATTTTTTTCGAAAATTTTTTTCAAAATTTTTTTCGAAATTTTTTCGAAAATTTTTTTGAAAATTTTTTTTGAAAAATTTTTTTGGAAATTTTTTTTCGAAAAATTTTTTTGAAAATTTTTTTCGAAAATGTTTTTGAAAATTTTTTTCGATATTTTTTTTCAAAATTTTTTTCGAAAATTTTTTTTTGGTATTTTTTTCGAAAATTTTTTTTCGAAATTTTTTTCGAAAATTTTATTAAAAATTTTTTTCTAAATTTTTTTTCAAAATTTTTTTCGAAAATTTTTTTTCGAAATTTTTTTCGAAAATTTTTTTTCGAAATTTCTTTAGAAAATTTTTTTAAAATTTTTTTTCGAGATTTTTTTGAAAATTTTTTTCGAAACTTTTTTTCAAAATTTTTTTCGAAAATTTTTTTTTGAAATTTTTTTCGAAAATTTTTTTTCGAAATTTTTTTCGAAAATTTTTTTAAAAATTTTTTTCGAAATTTTTTTTCAAAATTTTTTTCGAAAATTTTTTTTCGAAATTTTTTTCGAAAATTTTTTTCAAAATTTTTTTCGCAAATTTTTTTGAAATTTTTTTTCGAAAATTTTTTTCGAAATTTTTTTTTCGCAAATTTCTTTCAAAATTTTTTTCGCAAATTTTTTTGAAATTTTTTTTCGAAAAATTTTTTTGAAAATTTTTTTCGAAAATTTTTTTGAAAATTTTTTTCGAAACTTTTTTTCAAAATTTTTTTCGAAAATTTTTTTTCAAAATTTTTTTCGAAAATTTTTTTTCGAAATTTTTTTCGAAAATTTTTTCCAAATTTTTTTCGCAAATTTTTTTGAAAATTTTTTTGAAAATTTTTTTCGAAAATTTTTTTTCGAAAATTTTTTTGAAAATGTTTTTCGAAAATTTTTTTGAAAATTTTTTTCGAAAATTTTTTTGAAAATGTTTTTCGAAAATGTTTTTGAAAATTTTTTTCGAAATTTTTTTCCAAAATTATTTTCGAAAATTTTTCTTCGAAAATTTTTTTGAAAATTTTTTTCGAAATTTTTTTTCAAAATTTTTTTCGAAAATTATTTTTCGAATTTTTTTTCGAAAATTTTTTTTCGAAATTTTTTTCGAAAATTTTTTTGAAAATTTTTTTCGAAACTTTTTTTCAAAATTTTTTTTGAAAATTTTTTTTCGTAATTTTTTTCGAAAATTTTTTTGGAAATTTTTTTCGAAAATTTTTTTTCGAAAATTTTTTTCAAAATTTTTTTCGAAAATTTTTTTTCGAAATTTTTTTCGAAAATTCTTTTGAAAAATTTTTTTCCAAAATTTTTTCGAAAATTTTTTTGAAAATTTTTTTCGAAATTTTCTTTCAAAATTTTTTTTGAAAATTTCTTTGAAAAATTTTTTTCAAAATTTTTTTCGAAATTTTTTTTCAAAATTTTTTTCGAAAATTTTTTTTCGGAATTTTTTTCAAAATTTTTTTCGAAAATTTTTTTTCAAAAATTTTTTTGAAAATTTTTTCGAAAATTTTTTTCAAAATTTTTTTCGAAAATTTTTTTTCGAAATTTTTTTCGAAAATTTTTTTGAAAATTTTTTTCGAAAAATTTTTTCGAAAAATTTTTTTCCAAAATTTTTTTGAAAATTTTTTTCGAAATTTTTTTTCAAAATTTTTTTCGAAAATTTTTTTTCGGAATTTTTTTCAAAATTTTTTTCGAATATTTTTTTTCGAAAATTTTTTTAAAAATTTTTTTCGAAAATTTTTTTCAAAATTTTTTTCGAAAATTTTTTTGAAAATTTTTTTCGAAATTTTTTTTCGAAATTTTTTTTCGAAATTTTTTTTCGCAAATTTCTTTCAAAATTTTTTTCGAAAATTTTTTCCAAATTTTTTTCGCAAATTTCTTTCAAAATTTTTTTCGAAATTTTTTTCCAAATTTTTTTCGCAAATTTTTTTGAAAATTTTTTTCGAAAAATTTTTTTGAAAATTTTTTTCGAAAATTTTTTTGAAAATTTTTTTCGAAACTTTTTTTCAAAATTTTTTTCGAAAATTTTTTTTTGAAATTTTTTTCGAAAATTTTTTTTCGAAATTTTTTTCGAAAATTTTTTTCGAAATTTTTTTTCAAAATTTTTTTCGAAAATTTTTTTTCGAAATTTTTTTCGAAAATTTTTTTCAAAATTTTTTTCGAAATTTTTTTCGAAAATTTTTTTGAAAATTTTTTTTGAAATTTTTTTTTGGAAATTTTTTTTCGAAAAATTTTTTTGAAAATTTTTTTCGAAATTGTTTTGGAAAATTTTTTTTGATATTTTTTTTCAAAATTTTTTTCGAAAATTTTTTTTTGGTATTTTTTTCGAAAATTTTTTTTCGAAATTTTTTTCGAAAATTTTATTAAAAATTTTTTTCGAAATTTTTTTTCAAAATTTTTTTTCAAAATTTTTTTCGAAAATTTTTTTTCGAAATTTTTTTCGAAAATTTTTTTTCGAAATTTCTTTAGAAAATTTTTTTAAAATTTTTTTTCGAGATTTTTTTGAAAATTTTTTTCGAAACTTTTTTTCAAAATTTTTTTCGAAAATTTTTTTTTGAAATTTTTTTCGAAAATTTTTTTTCGAAATTTTTTTCGAAAATTTTTTTAAAAATTTTTTTCGAAATTTTTTTTCAAAATTTTTTTCGAAAATTTTTTTTCGAAATTTTTTTCGAAAATTTTTTTCAAAATTTTTTTCGAAATTTTTTTCGAAAATTTTTTTCAAAATTTTTTTCAAAAAATTTTTGTAAAAAATTTTTTCGAAAATTATTTTGAAAATTTTTTTCGAAAATTTTTTTTCGAAAATTTTTTTCAAAATTTTTTTCGCAAATTTTTTTGAAATTTTTTTTCGAAAATTTTTTTCGAAATTTTTTTCTCGCAAATTTCTTTCAAAATTTTTTTCGCAAATTTTTTTGAAATTTTTTTTCGAAAAATTTTTTTGAAAATTTTTTTCGAAAATTTTTTTGAAAATTTTTTTCGAAACTTTTTTTCAAAATTTTTTTCGAAAATTTTTTTTCAAAATTTTTTTCGAAAATTTTTTTTCGAAAATTTTTTCCAAATTTTTTTCGCAAATTTTTTTGAAAATTTTTTTGAAAATTTTTTTCGAAAATTTTTTTTTGGAAAATTTTTTTGAAAATTTTTTTCGAAAATTTTTTTGAAAATTTTTTTCGAAAATTTTTTTGAAAATGTTTTTCGAAAATTTTTTTGAAAATTTTTTTCGAAATTTTTTTTCAAAATTATTTTGGAAATTTTTTTTCGAAAATTTTTTTGAAAATTTTTTTCGAAATTTTTTTTCAAAATTTTTTTCGAAAATTATTTTTCGAATTTTTTTTCGAAAATTTTTTTTCGAAATTTTTTTCGAAAATGTTTTTGAAAATTTTTTTCGAAAATTTTTTTTCGAAAATTTCTTTCAAAATTTTTTTCGAAAATTTTTTTCCAAATTTTTTTCGCAAATTTTTTTGAAACCTTTTTTCGAAAAATTTTTTTGAAAATTTTTTTCGAAAATTTTTTTGAAAATTTTTTTCGAAACTTTTTTTCAAAATTTTTTTTGAAAATTTTTTTTTTGAAATTTTTTACGAAATTTTTTTTTCGAAATTTTTTTCGAAAATTTTTTTCAAAATTTTTTTCGAAAATTTTTTTTCGAAATTTTTTTCGAAAATTTTTTTCAAAATTTTTTTCGAAATTTTTTTCGAAAATTTTTTTCAAAATTTTTTTCAAAAAATTTTTTTAAAAATTTTTTTCGAAAATTTTTTTGAAAATTTTTTTCGAAAATTTTTTTTCAAAATTTTTTTCGAAAATTTTTTCCAAATTTTTTTCGCAAATTTTTTTGAAAATTTTTTTCGAAAAATTTTTTTGAAAATTTTCTTCGAAAATTTTTTTGAAAATTTTTTTCGAAATTTTTTTTCGAAATTTTTTTTCGAAATTTTTTTAAATTTTTTTTTTGGAAATTTTTTTCAAAATTTTTTTCGCAAATTTTTTTGAAATTTTTTTTCGAAAATTTTTTTGAAAATTTTTTTCGAAAATTTTTTTTCGCAAATTTCTTTCAAAATTTCTTTCGAAAATTTTTTCCAAATTTTTTTCGCAAATTTTTTTGAAAATTTTTTTCGAAAAATTTTTTTGAAAATTTTTTTCGAAAATTTTTTTGAAAATTTTTTTCGAAACTTTTTTTCAAAATTTTTTTCGAAAATTTTTTTTCGAAATTTTTTTCGAAAATTTTTTTCGAAATTTTTTTTCAAAATTTTTTTCGAAAATTTTTTTTCGAAATTTTTTTCGAAAATTTTTTTCAAAATTTTTTTCGAAATTTTTTCGAAAATTTTTTTGAAAATTTTTTTTGAAAAATTTTTTTGGAAATTTTTTTTCGAAAAATTTTTTTGAAAATTTTTTTCGAAAATGTTTTTGAAAATTTTTTTCGATATTTTTTTTCAAAATTTTTTTCGAAAATTTTTTTTTGGTATTTTTTTCGAAAATTTTTTTTCGAAATTTTTTTCGAAAATTTTATTAAAAATTTTTTTCTAAATTTTTTTTCAAAATTTTTTTCGAAAATTTTTTTCGAAATTTTTTTCGAAAATTTTTTTTCGAAATTTCTTTAGAAAATTTTTTTAAATTTTTTTTTCGAGATTTTTTTGAAAATTTTTTTCGAAACTTTTTTTCAAAATTTTTTTCGAAAATTTTTTTTTGAAATTTTTTTCGAAAATTTTTTTTCGAAATTTTTTTCGAAAATTTTTTTAAAAATTTTTTTCGAAATTTTTTTTCAAAATTTTTTTCGAAAATTTTTTTTCGAAATTTTTTTCGAAAATTTTTTTCAAAATTTTTTTCGCAAATTTTTTTGAAATTTTTTTTCGAAAATTTTTTTCGAAATTTTTTTTTCGCAAATTTCTTTCAAAATTTTTTTCGCAAATTTTTTTGAAATTTTTTTTCGAAAAATTTTTTTGAAAATTTTTTTCGAAAATTTTTTTGAAAATTTTTTTCGAAACTTTTTTTCAAAATTTTTTTCGAAAATTTTTTTTCAAAATTTTTTTCGAAAATTTTTTTTCGAAATTTTTTTCGAAAATTTTTTCCAAATTTTTTTCGCAAATTTTTTTGAAAATTTTTTTGAAAATTTTTTTCGAAAATTTTTTTTCGAAAATTTTTTTGAAAATTTTTTTCGAAAATTTTTTTGAAAATTTTTTTCGAAAATTTTTTTGAAAATGTTTTTCGAAAATTTTTTTGAAAATTTTTTTCGAAATTTTTTTTCAAAATTATTTTCGAAAATTTTTTTTCGAAAATTTTTTTGAAAATTTTTTTCGAAATTTTTTTTCAAAATTTTTTTCGAAAATTATTTTTCGAATTTTTTTTCGAAAATTTTTTTTCGAAATTTTTTTCGAAAATGTTTTTGAAAATTTTTTTCGAAAATTTTTTTTCGAAAATTTCTTTCAAAATTTTTTTCGAAAATTTTTTTCCAAATTTTTTTCGCAAATTTTTTTGAAACCTTTTTTCGAAAAATTTTTTTGAAAATTTTTTTCGAAAATTTTTTTGAAAATTATTTTCGAAATTTTTTTTCAAAATTTTTTTCGAAAATTTTTTTTTGAAATTTTTTTCGAAAATTGTTTTTCGAAATTTTTTTCGAAATTTTTTTTCAAAATTTTTTTCGAAAATTTTTTTTCGAAATTTTTTTCGAAAATTTTTTTAAAAATTTTTTTCGAAATTTTTTTTCAAAATTTTTTTCGAAAATTTTTCTTCGAAAAATTTTTTTGAAAATTTTTTTCGAAAATTTTTTTGAAAATTTTTTACGAAATTTTTTTTCAAAATATTTTTCGAAAATTTTTTTTCGAAGTTTTTTTCGAAAATTTTTTTAAAAATTTTTTTCGAAATTTTTTTTCAAAATTTTTTTCGAAAATTTTTTTTCAAAATTTTTTTCGTAAATTTTTTTTCGAAATTTTTTTCGAAAATTTTTTCCAAATTTTTTTCGCAAATTTTTTTGAAAATTCTTTTTTCGAAAAACTTTTTTGAAAATTTTTATCAAAAATTTTTTTGAAAATTTTTTTCGAAATTTTTTTTCAAAATTTTTTTCGAAAATTTTTTTGAAAATTTTTTTCGAAAATTTTTTTGAAAATTTTTTTCGAAATTTTTTTTCAAAATTTTTTTCGAAAATTTTTTTTCGAAATTTTTTTCGAAAATTTTTTTCGAAAATTTTTTTTCGAAATTTTTTTCGAAAATTTTTTTAAAAATTTTTTTCGAAATTTTTTTTCAAAATTTTTTTCGAAAATTTTTTTTTCGAAATTTTTTTCGAAAATTTTTTTTTGAAATTGTTTTCAAAAATTTTTTAAAAATTTTTTTTCGAAATTTTTTTTCAAAATTTTTTTCGAAAATTTTTTTTCGAAAAATTTTATTGAAAATTTTTTTCGAAAATGTTTTTGAAAATTTTTTTCGAAATTTTTTTTAAAAATTTTTTTCGAAAATTTTTTTTTGGTATTTTTTTCGAAAATTTTTTTTTCGAAATTTTTTTCGAAAATTTTTTTAAAAATTTTTTTCGAAATTTTTTTTCAAAATTTTTTTCGAAAATTTTTTTTCGAAATTTTTTTCGAAAATTTTTTTTCGAAATATCTTTCGAAAATTTTTTTCGAAAATTTTTTTCGAAATTTTTTTTTAAAATTTTTTTCGAAATTTTTTTTCAAAATTTTTTTCGAAAATTTTTTTTCGAAAAATTTTTTTGAAAATTTTTTTCGAAAATGTTTTTGAAAATTTTTTTCGAAATTTTTTTTAAAAATTTTTTTCGAAAATTTTTTTTTGGTATTTTTTTCGAAAATTTTTTTTCGAAATTTCTTTCGAAAATTTTTTTAATAATTTTTTTCGAAATTTTTTTTCAAAATTTTTTTCGAAAATTTTTTTTCAAAATTTTTTTCGAAAATTTTTTTTAAAAACTTTTTTCAAAAAATTTTTTTGAAAATTTTTTTGCAAATTTTTTTGGAAATTTTTTTCGAAAATTTTTTTCAAAAGTTTTTTAAAAAATTTTTTTTCGAAATTTTTTTCGAAAATTTTTTTCAAAATTTTTTTCGAAATTTTTTTCGAAAATTTTTTTAAAAATTTTTTTCGAAATTTTTTTTCAAAATTTTTTTCGAAAATTTTTTTTCGAAAAATTTTATTGAAAATTTTTTTCGAAAATGTTTTTGAAAATTTTTTTCGAAATTTTTTTTAAAAATTTTTTTCGAAAATTTTTTTTTGGTATTTTTTTCGAAAATTTTTTTTTCGAAATTTTTTTCGAAAATTTTTTTAAAAATTTTTTTCGAAATTTTTTTTCAAAATTTTTTTCGAAAATTTTTTTTCGAAATTTTTTTCGAAAATTTTTTTTCGAAATATCTTTCGAAAATCTTTTTCGAAATTTTTTTTAAAAATTTTTTTCGAAATTTTTTTTCAAAATTTTTTTCGAAAATTTTTTTTCGAAAAATTTTTTTGAAAATTTTTTTCGAAAATGTTTTTGAAAATTTTTTTCGAAATTTTTTTTAAAAATTTTTTTCGAAAATTTTTTTTTGGTATTTTTTTCGAAAATTTTTTTTCGAAATTTCTTTCGAAAATTTTTTTAATAATTTTTTTCGAAATTTTTTTTCAAAATTTTTTTCGAAAATTTTTTTTCAAAATTTTTTTCGAAAATTTTTTTTAAAAACTTTTTTCAAAAAATTTTTTTGAAAATTTTTTTGAAAATTTTTTTGGAAATTTTTTTCGAAAATTTTTTTCAAAAGTTTTTTAAAAAATTTTTTTTCGAAATTTTTTTCGAAAATTTTTTTCAAAATTTTTTTCGAAATTTTTTTCGAAAATTTTTTTAAAAATTTTTTTCGAAATTTTTTTTCAAAATTTTTTTCGAAAATTTTTCTTCGAAAAATTTTTTTCGAAATTTTTTTTTCGAAAAATTTTTTTCAAAATTTTTTTGAAAATTTTTTTCGAAATTTTTTTTCAAAATATTTTCGAAAATTTTTTTTCGAGGTTTTTTTCGAAAATTTTTTTAAAATTTTTTTTCGAAATTTTTTTCAAAAATTTTTTTCAAAATTTTTTTCGAAAATTTTTTTTCGAAAATTTTTTTGAAAATTTTTTTCAAAATTTTTTTCGAAAATTTTTTTTCGAAATTTTTTTCGAAAATTTTTTTGAAAATTTTTTTCGAAAAGTTTTTTCGAAAAATTTTTTTCCAAAAATTTTTTGAAAATTTTTTTGAAAATTTTTTTCGAAATTTTTTTTTTTAAATTTTTTTTCGAAATTTTTTTCGAACATTTTTTTAAAATTTTTTTTCGAAAATTTTTTTCCAAAATTTTTTCGAAAATTTTTTTCAAAATTTTTTTCGAAATTTTTTTTCAAATTTTTTTTTCGAAATTTTTTTCGAAATTTTTTTTCAAAATTTTTTTCGAAATTTTTTTCGAAAATTTTTTTCGAAAATTTTTTTTCGAAATTTTTTTCATAATTTTTTTCGAAATTTTTTTTCAAAATTTTTTTCGAAAATTTTTTTTTGAAATTTTTTGCGAAAGTTTTTTTTAGAAATATTTTTCGAAAATTTTTTTCAAAATTTTTTTCGAAAATTTTTTTCTAAATTATTTTGGAAAATTTTTTTTCAAAATTTTTTTAGAAAATTTTTTTTCGAAAATTTTTTTTCGAAAATTTTTTTGAAATTTTTTTCGAAAATTTTTTTTCGAAATTTTTTTCGAAAATTTTTTTCGAAAATTTTCTTTCAAAAATTTTTTCTAATTTTTTTTCGTAATTTTTTTTGAAAATTTTTCTGAAAATTTTTTTCGAAAAATTTTTTCGAAAATTTTTTTTCGAAATTTTTTTTCAGAATTTTTTTCGAAAATTTTTTTTCGAAATTTTTTTCGAAAATTTTTTTTCGAAATTTTTTTCGAAAATTCTTTTGAAAAATTTTTTTCCAAAATTTTTTCGAAAATTTTTTTGAAATTTTTTTTTTGAAATTTTCTTTCAAATTTTTTTTTGAAATTTTTTTCGAAAATTTTTTTCGAAATTTTTTTCGAAAATTTTTTTCAAAATTTTTTTCGAAATTTTTTTCGAAAATTTTTTTGAAAATTTTTTTCGAAATTTTTTTAAAATTTTTTTCGAAAATGTTTTTGAAAATTTTTTTCGATATTTTTTTTCAAAATTTTTTTCGAAAATTTTTTTTTGGTATTTTTTTCGAAAATTTTTTTTCGAATTTTTTTTCGAAAATTTTTTTAAAAATTTTTTTCGAAAATTTTTTTAAAAATTTTTTTCGAAATTTTTTTTCAAAATTTTTTTCGAAAATTTTTTTTCGAAATTTTTTTCGAAAATTTTTTTTCGAAATTTCTATAGAAAATTTTTTTAAAAATTTTTTTCGAGATTTTTTTGAAAATTTTTTTCGAAACTTTTTTTCAAAATTTTTTTCGAAAATTTTTTTTCGAAATTTTTTTCAAAATTTTTTTCGAAATTTTTTTCGAAAATTTTTTTCAAAATTTTTTTCAAAAAATTTTTTTAAAAAATTTTTTCGAAAATTTTTTTGAAAATTTTTTTAGAAAATTTTTTTTCGAAAATTTTTTTCAAAATTTTTTTCGCAAATTTTTTTGAAATTATTTTTCGAAAATTTTTTTCAAATTTTTTTTTCGCAAATTTCTTTCAAAATTTTTTTCGAAAATTTTTTCCAAATTTTTTTCGCAAATTTTTTTAAAATTTTTTTTCGAAAAATTTTTTTGAAAAATTTTTTCGAAAATTTTTTTGAAAATTTTTTTCGAAACTTTTTTTCAAATTTTTTTTCGAAAATTTTTTTTCAAAATTTTTTTCGAAAATTTTTTTTCGAAATTTTTTTCGAAAATTTTTTCCAAATTTTTTTCGCAAATTTTTTTGAAAATTTTTTTGAAAATTTTTTTCGAAAATTTTTTTTCGAAAATTTCTTTCAAAATTTTTTTCGAAAATTTTTTTCCAAATTTTTTTCGCAAATTTTTTTTCGAAATTTTTTTCGAAAATTTTTTTCAAAATTTTTTTCGAAAAATTTTTTTTCCAAAATTTTTTAAAAAATTTTTTTGAAAATTTTTTTCGAAATTTTTTTTCAAAATTTTTTTCGAAGAATTTTTTTCAAAATTTTTTCGAAAATTTTTTTGAAAATTTTTTTCGAATATTTTTTTCAAAATTTTTTTCAAAATTTTTTTCGAAAAATTTTTTTTTCAAAATTTTTTCAAAAATTTTTTTTAAAATTTTTTTCGAAATTTTTTTTCGAAATTTTTTTTCAAAATTTTTTTCGAAAAATTTTTTCAAAATTTTTTCGAAAATTTTTTTGAAAATTTTTTTCGAATATTTTTTTCAAAATTTTTTTTCGAAATTTTTTTCGAAAATTTTTTTGAAAATTTTTTTCGAAAAATTTTTTCAAAATTTTTTTCGAAATTTTTTTTGAAAATTTTTCCGAAATTTTTTTTTCGAAATTTTTTTTCGAAATTTTTTTTAATTTTTTTTCGAAAATTTTTTTCAAATTTTTTTTCGCAAATTTTTTTGAAATTTTTTTTCGAAAATGTTTTTGAAAATTTTTTTCGAAAATTTTTTTTCGCAAATTTCTTTCAAAATTTTTTTCGAAAATTTTTTCCAAATTTTTTTCGCAAATTTTTATAAAAATTTTTTTCGAAAAATTTTTTTGAAAATTTTTTTCGAAAATTTTTTTGAAAATTTTTTTTCGAAACTTTTTTTCAAAATTTTTTTCGAAAATTTTTTTTTGAAATTTTTTTCGAAAATTTTTTTTCGAAATTTTTTTCGAATATTTTTTTAAAAATTTTTTTCGAAATTTTTTTTCAAAATTTTTTTCGAAAATTTTTTTTCGAAATTTTTTTCGAAAATTTTTTTCAAAATTTTTTTCGAAATTTTTTTCGAAAATTTTTTTGAAAATTTTTTTCGAAATTTTTTTTGGAAATTTTTTTTCGAAAAATTTTTTTAAAATTTTTTTCGAAAATGTTTTTGAAAATTTTTTTCGATATTTTTTTTCAAAATTTTTTCGAAAATTTTTTTTTGGTATTTTTTTCGAAAATTTTTTTTCGAAATTTTTTTCGAAAATTTTTTTAAAATTTTTTTTCGAAATTTTTTTTCAAAATTTTTTTTGAAAATTTTTTTTTGAAATTTTTTTCGAAAATTTTTTTTCGAAATTTTTTTCGAAAATTTTTTTAAAAATTTTTTTCGAAATTTTTTTTCAAAATTTTTTTCGAAAATTTTTTTTCGAAATTTTTTTCAAAATTTTTTTCGAAATTTTTTTCGAAAATTTTTTTCAAAATTTTTTTCAAAAAATTTTTTTAAAAAATTTTTTCGAAAATTTTTTTGAAAATTTTTTTAGAAAATTTTTTTTCGAAAATTTTTTTCGCAAATTTTTTTGAAATTTTTTTTCGAAATTTTTTTTTCGCAAATTTCTTTCAAAATTTTTTTCGAAAATTTTTTCTAAATTTTTTTCGCAAATTTTTTTGAAATTTTTTTTCGAAAAATTTTTTTGAAAATTTTTTTCGAAAATTTTTTTGAAAATTTTTTTCGAAACTTTTTTTCAAAATTTTTTTCGAAAATTTTTTTTCAATATTTTTTTCGAAAATTTTTTTTCGAAATTTTTTTCGAAAATTTTTTCCAAATTTTTTTCGCAGATTTTTTTGAAATTTTTTTTCGAAAAATTTTTTTGAAAATTTTTTTCGAAAATTTTTTTGAAAATTTTTTTCGAAACTTTTTTTCAAAATTTTTTTCGAAAATTTTTTTTCAATATTTTTTTCGAAAATTTTTTTTCGAAATTTTTTTCGAAAATTTTTTCCAAATTTTTTTCGCAAATTTTTTTGAAAATTTTTTTGAAAATTTTTTTCGAAAATGTTTTTTCGAAAATTTTTTTGAAAATTTTTTTCGAAAATTTTTTTGAAAATTTTTTTCGAAAATTTTTTTGAAAATGTTTTTCGAAAATGTTTTTGAAAATTTTTTTCGAAATTTTTTTTCAAAATTATTTTCGAAAATTTTTTTTCGAAAATTTTTTTGAAAATTTTTTTCGAAATTTTTTTTCAAAATTTTTTTCGAAAATTATTTTTCGAATTTTTTTTCGAAAATTTTTTTTCGAAATTTTTTTCGAAAATTTTTTTGAAAATTTTTTTCGAAAATTTTTTTTCGAAAATTTCTTTCAAAATTTTTTTCGAAAATTTTTTTCCAAATTTTTTTCGCAAATTTTTTTTCGAAATTTTTTTCGAAAATTTTTTTCAAAATTTTTTTCAAAAAATTTTTTTTCCAAAATTTTTTCAAAAATTTTTTTGAAAATTTTTTTCGAAATTTTTTTTCAAAATTTTTTTCGAAAATTTTTTTGAAAATTTTTCCGAAATTTTTTTTCGAAATTTTTTTTCGAAATTTTTTTTCGAAATTTTTTTTATTTTTTTTCGAAAATTTTTTTCAAAATTTTTTTCGCAAATTTTTTTGAAATTTTTTTTCGAAAATTTTTTTGAAAATTTTTTTCGATAATTTTTTTTCGCAAATTTCTTTCAAAATTTTTTTCGAAAATTTTTTCCAAATTTTTTTCGCAAATTTTTATGAAAATTTTTTTCGAAAAATTGTTTTGAAAATTTTTTTCGAAAATTTGTTTGAAAATTTTTTTCGAAACTTTTTTTCAAAATTGTTTTCGAAAATTTTTTTTTGAAATTTTTTTCGAAAATTTTTTTCGAAATTTTTTTCGAAAATTTTTTAAAAAATTTTTTTCGAAATTTTTTTTCAAAATTTTTTTCGAAAATTTTTTTTCGAAATTTTTTTCGAAAATTTTTTTCAAAATTTTTTTCGAAATTTTTTTCGAAAATTTTTTTGAAAATTTTTTTCGAAATTTTTTTAAAATTTTTTTCGAAAATGTTTTTGAAAATTTTTTTCGATATTTTTTTTCAAAATTTTTTTCGAAAATTTTTTTTTGGTATTTTTTTCGAAAATTTTTTTTCGAATTTTTTTTCGAAAATTTTTTTAAAAATTTTTTTCGAAAATTTTTTTAAAAATTTTTTTCGAAATTTTTTTTCAAAATTTTTTTCGAAAATTTTTTTTTGGTATTTTTTTCGAAAATTTTTTTTTTGGTATTTTTTTCGAAAATTTTTTTCGAAAATTTTTTTCAAAATTTTTTTCGAAAATTTTTTTTCGAAATTTTTTTCGAATATTTTTTTCGAAAATTTTTTTTCGAAATTTTTTTCGAAAATTTTTTTAAAAATTTTTTTCGAAATTTTTTTTTCGAAATTTTTTTGAAAATTTTTTTCGAAAATTTTTTTCGAATTTTTTTTTCAAAATTTTTTTCGAAAATTTTTTTTTGGTATTTTTTTCGAAATTTTTTTCGAAAATTTTTTTAAAAATTTTTTTCAAAATTTTTTTTCAAAATTTTTTTCGAAAATTTATTTTCGAAATTTTTTTCGAAAATTTTTTCCAAATTTTTTTCGCAAATTTTTTTGAAAATTTTTTTTCGAAAAATTTTTTTGAAAATTTTTTTCGAAAATTTTTTTGAAAATTTTTTTCGAAAATTTTTTTGAAAATTTTTTTCGAAAATTTTTTTGAAAATTTTTTTCGAAATTTTTTTTCAAAATTTTTTTCGAAAATTTTTTTTCGAAAAATTTTTTTGAAATTTTTTTTCGAAAATGTTTTTGAAAATTTTTTTTGAAATTTTTTTTCAAAATTTTTTTCGAAAATTTTTTTTTGGTATTTTTTTCGAAAATTTTTTTTCGAAAAATTTTTTTGAAAATTTTTTTCGAAAATTTTTTTGAAAATTTTTTTCGAAATTTTTTTTCAAAATTTTTTTCGAAAATTTTTTTTTGGTATTTTTTTCGAAAATTTTTTTCAAAATTTCTTTCAAAATATTTTTTTTAAAAATTTTTTCGAAAATTTTTTTGAAAATTTTTTTCAAAAATTTTTTTTCGAAAATTTTTTTCAAAATTTTTTTCGAAAATTTTTTCCAAATTTTTTTCGCAAAATTTTTTTGAAATTTATTTTCGAAATATTTTCAAAAAAACTTTCGAAATTTTTTTTCATTTTTTTTTTTCGTAAATTTTTTTTCGAAATTTTTTTCGAAAAATTTTTTTTCGAAATTTTTTTCGAAAATTTTTTTAAAAATTTTTTTCGAAATTTTTTTTCAAAATTTTTTTCGAAAATTTTTTTTCGGAAAATTTTTTTGAAAATTTTTTTCGAAAATTTTTTTGAAAATTTTTTTCGAAAATTTTTTTGAAAATTTTTTTCGAAAATTTTTTTGAAAATTTTTTTCGAAAATTTTTTTGAAAATTTTTTTCGAAAATTTTTTTGAAAATTTTTTTCGAAAATTTTTTTGAAAATTTTTTTCGAAAATTTTTTTGAAAATTTTTTTCGAAATTTTTTTTCAAAATATTTTTCGAAAATTTTTTTTCGAAGTTTTTTTCGAAAATTTTTTTAAATATTTTTTTCGAAATTTTTTTTCAAAATTTTTTTCGAAAATTTTTTTTCGAAATTTTTTTCGAAATTTTTTTCGAAAATTTTTTTAAAAATTTTTTTCGAAATTTTTTTCAAAATTTTTTTCGAAAATTTTTTTTCGAAATTTTTTTCGAAAATTTTTTTCGAAATTTTTTTTTCGAAATTTTTTTCGAAAATTTTTTTCCAAATTTTTTTCGCAAATTTTTTTGAAAATTTTTTTTCGAACATTTTTTTTGAAAATTTTTTTCGAAATTTTTTTTGAAAATTTTTTTCGAAATTTTTTTTCAAAATTTTTTTCGAAAATTTTTTTGAAAATTTTTTTGAAAATTTTTTTCGAAATTTTTTTCGAAAATTTTTTTCCAAATTTTTTTCGCAAATTTTTTTGAAAATTTTTTTTCGAAAAATTTTTTTGAAAATTTTTTTCGAAATTTTTTTGAAAATTTTTTTCGAAATTTTTTTTCAAAATTTTTTTCGAAAATTTTTTTTCGAAATTTTTTTCGAATATTTTTTTCGAAAATTTTTTTTCGAAATTTTTTTCGAAAATTTTTTTTAAAATTTTTTTCGAAATTTTTTTTTCGAAATTTTTTTGAAAATTTTTTTCGAAAATTTTTTTCAAAATTTTTTTCGAAATTTTTTTTCAAAATTTTTTTCGAAAACTTTTTTTCGAAATTTTTTTCGAATATTTTTTTCGAAAATTTTTTTTCGAAATTTTTTTCGAAAATTTTTTTAAAAATTTTTTTCGAAAATTTTTTTTTGAAATTTTTTTCGAAAATTTTTTTTCGATATTTTAATTCGAAAATTTTTTTAAAAATTTTTTTCGAAAATGTTTTTTCGAAATTTTTTTCGAAAATTTTTTTAAAAATTTTTTTCGAAACTTTTTTTCAAAATTTTTTTCGAAAATTTTTTTTCGAAATTTTTTTCGAAAATTTTTCCAAATTTTTTTCGCAAATTTTTTTGAAAATTTTTTTTCGAAAAATTTTTTTGAAAATTTTTTTCGAAAATTTTTTTGAAAATTTTTTTCGTAATTTTTTTTCAAAATTTTTTTCGAAAATTTTTTTTCGAAATTTTTTTCGAAATTTTTTTTCATAATTTTTTTCGAAAATTTTTTTTCGAAATTTTTTTCGAAAATTTTTTTTCGAAATTTTTTTTGAAAATTTTGTTAAAAATTTTTTTCGAAATTTTTTTTAAAAATTTTTTTCGAAAATTTTTTTCGAAAAATTTTTTTGAAAATTTTTTTCGAAAATGTTTTTGAAAATTTTTTTCGAAATTTTTTTTCAAATTTTTTTTCGAAAATTTTTTTTTGGTATTTTTTTCGAAATTTTTTTCGAAAATTTTTTTAAAAATTTTTTTCGAAATTTTTTTTCAAAATTTTTTTCGAAAATTTTTTTTCGAAAATTTTTTTTCGAAATTTCTTTCGAAAATTTTTTTAAAAATTTTTTTCGAAATTTTTTTTTGACATTTTTTTTCAAAATTTTTTTCGAAAATTTTTTTTCAAAATTTTTTTCGAAAATTTTTTTCAAAATTTTTTTTCAAAATTTTTTTCGAAAATTTTTTTAAAAAAATTTTTCGAAAATTTTTATGAAAATTTTTATCGAAAATTTTTTTTCGAAAATTTTTTTCAAAATTTTTTCCCAAATTTTTTCTCAAATTTTTTTGAAAATTTTTTTAAAAAATTTTTTCGAAAATTTTTATGAATATTTTTTTCGGAAATTTTTTTGAAAAATTTTTCGAAATTTTTTTTCAACATTTTTTTTCGAAAATTTTTTTTTGAAATTTTTTTCGAAAATTGATTTTCGAAATTTTTTTCGAAGATTGATTTTCGAAATTTTTTTCGAAAATTTTTTTAAAAATTTTTTTCGAAATTTTTTTTCAAAATTTTTTTTGAAAATTTTTTTTTGGAAATTTTTTTCGAAAATTTTTTTTTTGGAAATTTTTTTCGAAAATTTTTTTAAAAATTTTTTTCGAAATTTTTTTCAAAATTTTTTTTGAAATTCTTTTTCAAAATTTTTTTCGAAAATTTTTTTTCGAAAAATTTTTTTGAAATTTTTTTTCGAAAATGCTTTTGAAAATTTTTTTCGAAATTTTTTTCGAAAATTGTTTTTTCGTATTTTTTTCGAAAATTGTTTTCAAAATTTTTTTCAAAAAATTTTTTTAAAAAATTTTTTCGAAAATTTTTTTGAAAATTTTTTTCGAAAATTTTTTTTCGAAAATTTTTTTCGAAAATTTTTTCCAAATTTTTTTCGCAAATTTTTTTGAAAATTTTTTTCGAAATTTTTTTTCAAAATTTTTTTCGAAAATTTTTTTGAAAATTTTTTTGAAAATTTTTTTCGAAATTTTTTTTGAAAATTTTTTTGAAAATTTTTTTCGAAATTTTTTTTCAAAATTTTTTTCGAAAATTTTTTTTCGAAATTTTTTTCGTAAATTTTTTTCGAAAATTTTTTTTCGAAATTTTTTTCGAAAATTTTTTTCCAAATTTTTTTCGCAAATTTTTTTGAAAATTTTTTTTCGAAAATTTTTTTTTAAAATTTCTTTCGAAAATTTTTTTGAAAATTTTTTTCGAAATTTTTTTTCAAAATTTTTTTCGAAAATTTTTTTCGAAATTTTTTTCGAAAATTTTTTTCCAAATTTTTTTCGCAAATTTTTTTGAAAATTTTTTTTCGAAAAATTTTTTTGAAAATTTTTTTCGAAAATTTTTTTGAAAATTTTTTTCGAAATTTTTTTTCAAAATTTTTCTCGAAAATTTTTTTGAAAATTTTTTTGGAAATTTTTTTCGAAATTTTTTTTCAAAATTTTTTTCGAAAATTTTTTTTTCGAAATTTTTTTCGAATATTTTTTTCGAAAATTTTTTTTCGAAATTTTTTTCGAAAATTTTTTTAAAAATTTTTTTCGAAATTTTTTTTTCGAAATTTTTTTTCAAAATTTTTTTCGAAAATTTTTTTGAAAATTTTTTTGAAAATATTTTTCGAAATTTTTTTTCAAAATTTTTTTCGAAAATTTTTTTTCGAAATTTTTTTCGAAAATTTTTTTCGAAAATTTTTTTTCGAAATTTTTTTCGAAAATTTTTTTAAAAATTTTTTTCGAAATTTTTTTTCAAAATTTTTTTCGAAAATTTTTTTTTCGAAATTTTTTTCGAAAATTTTTATTCGAAATTTTTTTCGAAAATTTTTTTTCGAAATTTTTTTCGAAAATTTTTTTAAAAATTTTTTTCGAAATTTTTTTTCAAAATTTTTTTCGAAAATTTTTCTTCGTAAATTTTTTTTGAAATTTTTTTTCGAAAATGTTTTTGAAAATTTTTTTCGAAATTTTTTTTCAAAATTTTTTTCGAAAATTTTTTTTCGAAATTTTTTGCGAAAATTTTTTTAAAAATTTTTTTCGAAATTTTTTTTCAAAATTTTTTTGAAAATTTTTTTTTGAAATTTTTTTCGAAAATGTTTTTTCGAAATTTCTTTCGAAAATTTTTTTAAAAATTTTTTTCGAAATTTTTTTTCAAAATCTTTTTCGAAAATTTTTTTTCAAAATTTTTTTCGAAATTTTTTTTTAAAAACTTTTTTCGAAAAATTTTTTTGAAAATTTTTTTCGAAAATTTTTTTGAAAATTTTTTTCGAAACTTTTTTTCAAAATTTTTTCGAAAATTTTTTTTTGAAATTTTTTTCGAAAATTTTTTTTCGAAATTTTTTCGAAAATTTTTTTAAAAATTTTTTTCGAAATTTTTTTTCAAACTTTTTTCAAAATTTTTTTTTCGAAATTTTTTTCGAAAATTTTTTTCAAAATTTTTTTCGAAATTTTTTTCGAAAATTTTTTTCGAAATTTTTTTTCAAAATATTTTTCGAAAATTTTTTTTCGAAGTTTTTTTCGAAAATTTTTTTAAAAATTTTTTTCGAAATATTTTTTCAAAATTTTTTTCGGAAATTTTTTTTCGAAATTTTTTTCGAAAATTTTTTTTCGAAATTTTTTTTAAAAATTTTTTTTCGAAATTTTTTTCGAAAATTTTTCCAAATTTTTTTCGCAAATTTTTTTGAAAATTTTTTTTCGAAAAATTTTTTTGAAAATTTTTTTCGAAATTTTTTTTCAAAATTTTTTTCGAAAATTTTTTTGAAAATTTTTTTGAAAATTTTTTTCGAAATTTTTTTTCAAAATTTTTTTCGAAAATTTTTTTTCGAAATTTTTTTCGAAATTTTTTTTCAAAATTTTTTTCGAAAATTTTTTTTCGAAATTTTTTTCGAAAATTTTTTTTCGAAATTTTTTTCGAAAATTTTTTTAAAAATTTTTTTCGAAATTTTTTTTCAAAATTTTTTTCGAAAATTTTTTTCGAAAAATTTTTTTGAAAATTTTTTTCGATAATGTTTTTGAAAATTTTTTTCGAAATTTTTTTTCAAATTTTTTTTCGAAAATTTTTTTTTGGTATTTTTTTCGAAAATTTTTTTTCGAAATTTTTTTCGAAGTTTTTTAAAAATTTTTTTTGAAATTTTTTTTCAAAATTTTTTTCGAAATTTTTTTTTCGAAAATTTTTTTTCGAAATTTCTTTCGAAAATTTTTTTAAAAATTTTTTTCGAAATTTTTTTTTGACATTTTTTTTCAAAATTTTTTTCGAAAATTTTTTTTCGAAATTTTTTTCGAAAATTTTTTTCAAAATTTTTTTCGAAATTTTTTTCGAAATTTTTTTTCAAAATTTTTTTCGAAGTTTTTTAAAATTTTTTTTTGAAATTTTTTTTCAAAATTTTTTTCGAAATTTTTTTTTCGAAAATTTTTTTTCGAAATTTCTTTTCAAAATTTTTTTCGAAAAATTTTTTCAAAATTTTTTCGAAAATTTTTTTGAAAATTTTTTTCGAATATTTTTTTCAAAATTTTTTTTCGAAATTTTTTTCGAAAATTTTTTTGAAAATTTTTTTCGAAAAATTTTTTCAAAATTTTTTTCGAAATTTTTTTTGAAAATTTTTCCGAAATTTTTTTTTCGAAATTTTTTTTCGAAATTTTTTTTAATTTTTTTTCGAAAATTTTTTTCAAATTTTTTTTCGCAAATTTTTTTGAAATTTTTTTTCGAAAATGTTTTTGAAAATTTTTTTCGAAAATTTTTTTTCGCAAATTTCTTTCAAAATTTTTTTCGAAAATTTTTTCCAAATTTTTTTCGCAAATTTTTATAAAAATTTTTTTCGAAAAATTTTTTTGAAAATTTTTTTCGAAAATTTTTTTGAAAATTTTTTTTCGAAACTTTTTTTCAAAATTTTTTTCGAAAATTTTTTTTTGAAATTTTTTTCGAAAATTTTTTTTCGAAATTTTTTTCGAATATTTTTTTAAAAATTTTTTTCGAAATTTTTTTTCAAAATTTTTTTCGAAAATTTTTTTTCGAAATTTTTTTCGAAAATTTTTTTCAAAATTTTTTTCGAAATTTTTTTCGAAAATTTTTTTGAAAATTTTTTTCGAAATTTTTTTTGGAAATTTTTTTTCGAAAAATTTTTTTAAAATTTTTTTCGAAAATGTTTTTGAAAATTTTTTTCGATATTTTTTTTCAAAATTTTTTCGAAAATTTTTTTTTGGTATTTTTTTCGAAAATTTTTTTTCGAAATTTTTTTCGAAAATTTTTTTAAAATTTTTTTTCGAAATTTTTTTTCAAAATTTTTTTTGAAAATTTTTTTTTGAAATTTTTTTCGAAAATTTTTTTTCGAAATTTTTTTCGAAAATTTTTTTAAAAATTTTTTTCGAAATTTTTTTTCAAAATTTTTTTCGAAAATTTTTTTTCGAAATTTTTTTCAAAATTTTTTTCGAAATTTTTTTCGAAAATTTTTTTCAAAATTTTTTTCAAAAAATTTTTTTAAAAAATTTTTTCGAAAATTTTTTTGAAAATTTTTTTAGAAAATTTTTTTTCGAAAATTTTTTTCGCAAATTTTTTTGAAATTTTTTTTCGAAATTTTTTTTTCGCAAATTTCTTTCAAAATTTTTTTCGAAAATTTTTTCTAAATTTTTTTCGCAAATTTTTTTGAAATTTTTTTTCGAAAAATTTTTTTGAAAATTTTTTTCGAAAATTTTTTTGAAAATTTTTTTCGAAACTTTTTTTCAAAATTTTTTTCGAAAATTTTTTTTCAATATTTTTTTCGAAAATTTTTTTTCGAAATTTTTTTCGAAAATTTTTTCCAAATTTTTTTCGCAGATTTTTTTGAAATTTTTTTTCGAAAAATTTTTTTGAAAATTTTTTTCGAAAATTTTTTTGAAAATTTTTTTCGAAACTTTTTTTCAAAATTTTTTTCGAAAATTTTTTTTCAATATTTTTTTCGAAAATTTTTTTTCGAAATTTTTTTCGAAAATTTTTTCCAAATTTTTTTCGCAAATTTTTTTGAAAATTTTTTTGAAAATTTTTTTCGAAAATGTTTTTTCGAAAATTTTTTTGAAAATTTTTTTCGAAAATTTTTTTGAAAATTTTTTTCGAAAATTTTTTTGAAAATGTTTTTCGAAAATGTTTTTGAAAATTTTTTTCGAAATTTTTTTTCAAAATTATTTTCGAAAATTTTTTTTCGAAAATTTTTTTGAAAATTTTTTTCGAAATTTTTTTTCAAAATTTTTTTCGAAAATTATTTTTCGAATTTTTTTTCGAAAATTTTTTTTCGAAATTTTTTTCGAAAATTTTTTTGAAAATTTTTTTCGAAAATTTTTTTTCGAAAATTTCTTTCAAAATTTTTTTCGAAAATTTTTTTCCAAATTTTTTTCGCAAATTTTTTTTCGAAATTTTTTTCGAAAATTTTTTTCAAAATTTTTTTCAAAAAATTTTTTTTCCAAAATTTTTTCAAAAATTTTTTTGAAAATTTTTTTCGAAATTTTTTTTCAAAATTTTTTTCGAAAATTTTTTTGAAAATTTTTCCGAAATTTTTTTTCGAAATTTTTTTTCGAAATTTTTTTTCGAAATTTTTTTTATTTTTTTTCGAAAATTTTTTTCAAAATTTTTTTCGCAAATTTTTTTGAAATTTTTTTTCGAAAATTTTTTTGAAAATTTTTTTCGATAATTTTTTTTCGCAAATTTCTTTCAAAATTTTTTTCGAAAATTTTTTCCAAATTTTTTTCGCAAATTTTTATGAAAATTTTTTTCGAAAAATTGTTTTGAAAATTTTTTTCGAAAATTTGTTTGAAAATTTTTTTCGAAACTTTTTTTCAAAATTGTTTTCGGAAATTTTTTTTTGAAATTTTTTTCGAAAATTTTTTTCGAAATTTTTTTCGAAAATTTTTTAAAAAATTTTTTTCGAAATTTTTTTTCAAAATTTTTTTCGAAAATTTTTTTTCGAAATTTTTTTCGAAAATTTTTTTCAAAATTTTTTTCGAAATTTTTTTCGAAAATTTTTTTGAAAATTTTTTTCGAAATTTTTTTAAAATTTTTTTCGAAAATGTTTTTGAAAATTTTTTTCGATATTTTTTTTCAAAATTTTTTTCGAAAATTTTTTTTTGGTATTTTTTTCGAAAATTTTTTTTCGAATTTTTTTTCGAAAATTTTTTTAAAAATTTTTTTCGAAAATTTTTTTAAAAATTTTTTTCGAAATTTTTTTTCAAAATTTTTTTCGAAAATTTTTTTTTGGTATTTTTTTCGAAAATTTTTTTTTTGGTATTTTTTTCGAAAATTTTTTTCGAAAATTTTTTTCAAAATTTTTTTCGAAAATTTTTTTTCGAAATTTTTTTCGAATATTTTTTTCGAAAATTTTTTTTCGAAATTTTTTTCGAAAATTTTTTTAAAAATTTTTTTCGAAATTTTTTTTTCGAAATTTTTTTGAAAATTTTTTTCGAAAATTTTTTTCGAATTTTTTTTTCAAAATTTTTTTCGAAAATTTTTTTTTGGTATTTTTTTCGAAATTTTTTTCGAAAATTTTTTTAAAAATTTTTTTCAAAATTTTTTTTCAAAATTTTTTTCGAAAATTTATTTTCGAAATTTTTTTCGAAAATTTTTTCCAAATTTTTTTCGCAAATTTTTTTGAAAATTTTTTTTCGAAAAATTTTTTTGAAAATTTTTTTCGAAAATTTTTTTGAAAATTTTTTTCGAAAATTTTTTTGAAAATTTTTTTCGAAAATTTTTTTGAAAATTTTTTTCGAAATTTTTTTTCAAAATTTTTTTCGAAAATTTTTTTTCGAAAAATTTTTTTGAAATTTTTTTTCGAAAATGTTTTTGAAAATTTTTTTTGAAATTTTTTTTCAAAATTTTTTTCGAAAATTTTTTTTTGGTATTTTTTTCGAAAATTTTTTTTCGAAAAATTTTTTTGAAAATTTTTTTCGAAAATTTTTTTGAAAATTTTTTTCGAAATTTTTTTTCAAAATTTTTTTCGAAAATTTTTTTTTGGTATTTTTTTCGAAAATTTTTTTCAAAATTTCTTTCAAAATATTTTTTTTAAAAATTTTTTCGAAAATTTTTTTGAAAATTTTTTTCAAAAATTTTTTTTCGAAAATTTTTTTCAAAATTTTTTTCGAAAATTTTTTCCAAATTTTTTTCGCAAAATTTTTTTGAAATTTATTTTCGAAATATTTTCAAAAAAACTTTCGAAATTTTTTTTCATTTTTTTTTTTCGTAAATTTTTTTTCGAAATTTTTTTCGAAAAATTTTTTTTCGAAATTTTTTTCGAAAATTTTTTTAAAAATTTTTTTCGAAATTTTTTTTCAAAATTTTTTTCGAAAATTTTTTTTCGGAAAATTTTTTTGAAAATTTTTTTCGAAAATTTTTTTGAAAATTTTTTTCGAAAATTTTTTTGAAAATTTTTTTCGAAAATTTTTTTGAAAATTTTTTTCGAAAATTTTTTTGAAAATTTTTTTCGAAAATTTTTTTGAAAATTTTTTTCGAAAATTTTTTTGAAAATTTTTTTCGAAAATTTTTTTGAAAATTTTTTTCGAAATTTTTTTTCAAAATATTTTTCGAAAATTTTTTTTCGAAGTTTTTTTCGAAAATTTTTTTAAATATTTTTTTCGAAATTTTTTTTCAAAATTTTTTTCGAAAATTTTTTTTCGAAATTTTTTTCGAAATTTTTTTCGAAAATTTTTTTAAAAATTTTTTTCGAAATTTTTTTCAAAATTTTTTTCGAAAATTTTTTTTCGAAATTTTTTTCGAAAATTTTTTTCGAAATTTTTTTTTCGAAATTTTTTTCGAAAATTTTTTTCCAAATTTTTTTCGCAAATTTTTTTGAAAATTTTTTTTCGAACATTTTTTTTGAAAATTTTTTTCGAAATTTTTTTTGAAAATTTTTTTCGAAATTTTTTTTCAAAATTTTTTTCGAAAATTTTTTTGAAAATTTTTTTGAAAATTTTTTTCGAAATTTTTTTCGAAAATTTTTTTCCAAATTTTTTTCGCAAATTTTTTTGAAAATTTTTTTTCGAAAAATTTTTTTGAAAATTTTTTTCGAAATTTTTTTGAAAATTTTTTTCGAAATTTTTTTTCAAAATTTTTTTCGAAAATTTTTTTTCGAAATTTTTTTCGAATATTTTTTTCGAAAATTTTTTTTCGAAATTTTTTTCGAAAATTTTTTTTAAAATTTTTTTCGAAATTTTTTTTTCGAAATTTTTTTGAAAATTTTTTTCGAAAATTTTTTTCAAAATTTTTTTCGAAATTTTTTTTCAAAATTTTTTTCGAAAACTTTTTTTCGAAATTTTTTTCGAATATTTTTTTCGAAAATTTTTTTTCGAAATTTCTTTCGAAAATTTTTTTAAAAATTTTTTTCGAAAATTTTTTTTTGAAATTTTTTTCGAAAATTTTTTTTCGATATTTTAATTCGAAAATTTTTTTAAAAATTTTTTTCGAAAATGTTTTTTCGAAATTTTTTTCGAAAATTTTTTTAAAAATTTTTTTCGAAACTTTTTTTCAAAATTTTTTTCGAAAATTTTTTTTCGAAATTTTTTTCGAAAATTTTTCCAAATTTTTTTCGCAAATTTTTTTGAAAATTTTTTTTCGAAAAATTTTTTTGAAAATTTTTTTCGAAAATTTTTTTGAAAATTTTTTTCGTAATTTTTTTTCAAAATTTTTTTCGAAAATTTTTTTTCGAAATTTTTTTCGAAATTTTTTTTCATAATTTTTTTCGAAAATTTTTTTTCGAAATTTTTTTCGAAAATTTTTTTTCGAAATTTTTTTTGAAAATTTTGTTAAAAATTTTTTTCGAAATTTTTTTTAAAAATTTTTTTCGAAAATTTTTTTCGAAAAATTTTTTTGAAAATTTTTTTCGAAAATGTTTTTGAAAATTTTTTTCGAAATTTTTTTTCAAATTTTTTTTCGAAAATTTTTTTTTGGTATTTTTTTCGAAATTTTTTTCGAAAATTTTTTTAAAAATTTTTTTCGAAATTTTTTTTCAAAATTTTTTTCGAAAATTTTTTTTCGAAAATTTTTTTTCGAAATTTCTTTCGAAAATTTTTTTAAAAATTTTTTTCGAAATTTTTTTTTGACATTTTTTTTCAAAATTTTTTTCGAAAATTTTTTTTCAAAATTTTTTTCGAAAATTTTTTTCAAAATTTTTTTTCAAAATTTTTTTCGAAAATTTTTTTAAAAAAATTTTTCGAAAATTTTTATGAAAATTTTTATCGAAAATTTTTTTTCGAAAATTTTTTTCAAAATTTTTTCCCAAATTTTTTCTCAAATTTTTTTGAAAATTTTTTTAAAAAATTTTTTCGAAAATTTTTATGAATATTTTTTTCGGAAATTTTTTTGAAAAATTTTTCGAAATTTTTTTTCAACATTTTTTTTCGAAAATTTTTTTTTGAAATTTTTTTCGAAAATTGATTTTCGAAATTTTTTTCGAAGATTGATTTTCGAAATTTTTTTCGAAAATTTTTTTAAAAATTTTTTTCGAAATTTTTTTTCAAAATTTTTTTTGAAAATTTTTTTTTGGAAATTTTTTTCGAAAATTTTTTTTTTGGAAATTTTTTTCGAAAATTTTTTTAAAAATTTTTTTCGAAATTTTTTTCAAAATTTTTTTTGAAATTCTTTTTCAAAATTTTTTTCGAAAATTTTTTTTCGAAAAATTTTTTTGAAATTTTTTTTCGAAAATGCTTTTGAAAATTTTTTTCGAAATTTTTTTCGAAAATTGTTTTTTCGTATTTTTTTCGAAAATTGTTTTCAAAATTTTTTTCAAAAAATTTTTTTAAAAAATTTTTTCGAAAATTTTTTTGAAAATTTTTTTCGAAAATTTTTTTTCGAAAATTTTTTTCGAAAATTTTTTCCAAATTTTTTTCGCAAATTTTTTTGAAAATTTTTTTCGAAATTTTTTTTCAAAATTTTTTTCGAAAATTTTTTTGAAAATTTTTTTGAAAATTTTTTTCGAAATTTTTTTTGAAAATTTTTTTGAAAATTTTTTTCGAAATTTTTTTTCAAAATTTTTTTCGAAAATTTTTTTTCGAAATTTTTTTCGTAAATTTTTTTCGAAAATTTTTTTTCGAAATTTTTTTCGAAAATTTTTTTCCAAATTTTTTTCGCAAATTTTTTTGAAAATTTTTTTTCGAAAATTTTTTTTTAAAATTTCTTTCGAAAATTTTTTTGAAAATTTTTTTCGAAATTTTTTTTCAAAATTTTTTTCGAAAATTTTTTTCGAAATTTTTTTCGAAAATTTTTTTCCAAATTTTTTTCGCAAATTTTTTTGAAAATTTTTTTTCGAAAAATTTTTTTGAAAATTTTTTTCGAAAATTTTTTTGAAAATTTTTTTCGAAATTTTTTTTCAAAATTTTTCTCGAAAATTTTTTTGAAAATTTTTTTGGAAATTTTTTTCGAAATTTTTTTTCAAAATTTTTTTCGAAAATTTTTTTTTCGAAATTTTTTTCGAATATTTTTTTCGAAAATTTTTTTTCGAAATTTTTTTCGAAAATTTTTTTAAAAATTTTTTTCGAAATTTTTTTTTCGAAATTTTTTTTCAAAATTTTTTTCGAAAATTTTTTTGAAAATTTTTTTGAAAATATTTTTCGAAATTTTTTTTCAAAATTTTTTTCGAAAATTTTTTTTCGAAATTTTTTTCGAAAATTTTTTTCGAAAATTTTTTTTCGAAATTTTTTTCGAAAATTTTTTTAAAAATTTTTTTCGAAATTTTTTTTCAAAATTTTTTTCGAAAATTTTTTTTTCGAAATTTTTTTCGAAAATTTTTATTCGAAATTTTTTTCGAAAATTTTTTTTCGAAATTTTTTTCGAAAATTTTTTTAAAAATTTTTTTCGAAATTTTTTTTCAAAATTTTTTTCGAAAATTTTTCTTCGTAAATTTTTTTTGAAATTTTTTTTCGAAAATGTTTTTGAAAATTTTTTTCGAAATTTTTTTTCAAAATTTTTTTCGAAAATTTTTTTTCGAAATTTTTTGCGAAAATTTTTTTAAAAATTTTTTTCGAAATTTTTTTTCAAAATTTTTTTGAAAATTTTTTTTTGAAATTTTTTTCGAAAATGTTTTTTCGAAATTTCTTTCGAAAATTTTTTTAAAAATTTTTTTCGAAATTTTTTTTCAAAATCTTTTTCGAAAATTTTTTTTCAAAATTTTTTTCGAAATTTTTTTTTAAAAACTTTTTTCGAAAAATTTTTTTGAAAATTTTTTTCGAAAATTTTTTTGAAAATTTTTTTCGAAACTTTTTTTCAAAATTTTTTCGAAAATTTTTTTTTGAAATTTTTTTCGAAAATTTTTTTTCGAAATTTTTTCGAAAATTTTTTTAAAAATTTTTTTCGAAATTTTTTTTCAAACTTTTTTCAAAATTTTTTTTTCGAAATTTTTTTCGAAAATTTTTTTCAAAATTTTTTTCGAAATTTTTTTCGAAAATTTTTTTCGAAATTTTTTTTCAAAATATTTTTCGAAAATTTTTTTTCGAAGTTTTTTTCGAAAATTTTTTTAAAAATTTTTTTCGAAATATTTTTTCAAAATTTTTTTCGGAAATTTTTTTTCGAAATTTTTTTCGAAAATTTTTTTTCGAAATTTTTTTTAAAAATTTTTTTTCGAAATTTTTTTCGAAAATTTTTCCAAATTTTTTTCGCAAATTTTTTTGAAAATTTTTTTTCGAAAAATTTTTTTGAAAATTTTTTTCGAAATTTTTTTTCAAAATTTTTTTCGAAAATTTTTTTGAAAATTTTTTTGAAAATTTTTTTCGAAATTTTTTTTCAAAATTTTTTTCGAAAATTTTTTTTCGAAATTTTTTTCGAAATTTTTTTTCAAAATTTTTTTCGAAAATTTTTTTTCGAAATTTTTTTCGAAAATTTTTTTTCGAAATTTTTTTCGAAAATTTTTTTAAAAATTTTTTTCGAAATTTTTTTTCAAAATTTTTTTCGAAAATTTTTTTCGAAAAATTTTTTTGAAAATTTTTTTCGATAATGTTTTTGAAAATTTTTTTCGAAATTTTTTTTCAAATTTTTTTTCGAAAATTTTTTTTTGGTATTTTTTTCGAAAATTTTTTTTCGAAATTTTTTTCGAAGTTTTTTAAAAATTTTTTTTGAAATTTTTTTTCAAAATTTTTTTCGAAATTTTTTTTTCGAAAATTTTTTTTCGAAATTTCTTTCGAAAATTTTTTTAAAAATTTTTTTCGAAATTTTTTTTTGACATTTTTTTTCAAAATTTTTTTCGAAAATTTTTTTTCGAAATTTTTTTCGAAAATTTTTTTCAAAATTTTTTTCGAAATTTTTTTCGAAATTTTTTTTCAAAATTTTTTTCGAAGTTTTTTAAAATTTTTTTTTGAAATTTTTTTTCAAAATTTTTTTCGAAATTTTTTTTTCGAAAATTTTTTTTCGAAATTTCTTTCGAAAATTTTTTTAAAAATTTTTTTCGAAATTTTTTTTTGAAATTTTTTTTCAAAATTTTTTTCGAAAATTTTTTTTCGAAATTTTTTTCGAAAATTTTTTTCAAAATTTTTTTCGAAATTTTTTTCGAAATTTTTTTTCAAAATTTTTTTCGAAAATTTTTATGAAAATTTTTTTCGAAAATTTTTTTCAAAATTTTTTTCCAAATTTTTTCGCAAATTTTTTTGAAAATTTTTTTAAAAAATTTTTTCGAAAATTTTTATGAAACTTTTTTTCGAAAATTTTTTTCGAAAATTTGTTTCAAAATTTTTTTCCAAATTTTTTTTTAAACTTTTTTTGAAAATTTTTTTCGAAAATTTTTTTGAAAATTTTTTTCGAAATTTTTTTGAAAATTTTTTTCGAAATTTTTTTTCAAAATATTTTTCGAAATTTTTTTCGAAACTTTTTTCCAAATTTTTTTCGAAAAATTTTTTAGAAAATTTTTTTCGAAAATTTTTTTGAAAATTTTTTTCGAAATTTTTTTCTCAAAATTTTTTTCGAAAATTTTTTTTCGAAATTTTTTTCGAAAATTTTTTTCGAAAATTTTTTTTCGAAATTTTTTTCGAAAATTTTTTTAAAAATTTTTTTCGAAATTTTTTTTCAAAATTTTTTTCGAAAATTTTTTTTCGAAATTTTTTTCGAAAATTTTTAAAAAATTTTTTTCGTAATTTTTTTTCAAAATTTTTTTCGAAAATTTTTTTTCAAAAAATTTTTTTGAAAATTTTTTTCGAAAATGTTTTAGAAAATTTTTTTTGAAAATTTTTTTCAAAATTTTTTTCGAAAATTTTTTTTTGGTATTTTTTTCGAAATTTTTTTTGAAAATTTTTTTTCGAAATTTTTTTCGAAAATTTTTTTTCGAAATTTCTTTCGAAAATTTTTTTAAAAATTTTTTTCGAAATTTTTTTTCAAAATTTTTTTCGAAAATTTTCTTTCGAAATTTTTTTCGAAAATTTTTTTTCGAAATTTTTTCGAAAATTTTTTTAAAAATTTTTTTCGAAATTTTTTTTCGAAATTTTTTTTCGAAATTTTTTTTCGAAATTTTTTTTATTTTTTTTCGAAAATTTTTTTCAAAATTTTTTTCGCAAATTTTTTTGAAATTTTTTTTCGAAAATTTTTTTGAAAATTTTTTTCGATAATTTTTTTTCGCAAATTTCTTTCAAAATTTTTTTCGAAAATTTTTTCCAAATTTTTTTCGCAAATTTTTATGAAAATTTTTTTCGAAAAATTGTTTTGAAAATTTTTTTCGAAAATTTGTTTGAAAATTTTTTTCGAAACTTTTTTTCAAAATTGTTTTCGAAAATTTTTTTTTGAAATTTTTTTCGAAAATTTTTTTCGAAATTTTTTTCGAAAATTTTTTAAAAAATTTTTTTCGAAATTTTTTTTCAAAATTTTTTTCGAAAATTTTTTTTCGAAATTTTTTTCGAAAATTTTTTTCAAAATTTTTTTCGAAATTTTTTTCGAAAATTTTTTTGAAAATTTTTTTCGAAATTTTTTTAAAATTTTTTTCGAAAATGTTTTTGAAAATTTTTTTCGATATTTTTTTTCAAAATTTTTTTCGAAAATTTTTTTTTGGTATTTTTTTCGAAAATTTTTTTTCGAATTTTTTTTCGAAAATTTTTTTAAAAATTTTTTTCGAAAATTTTTTTAAAAATTTTTTTCGAAATTTTTTTTCAAAATTTTTTTCGAAAATTTTTTTTTGGTATTTTTTTCGAAAATTTTTTTTTTGGTATTTTTTTCGAAAATTTTTTTCGAAAATTTTTTTCAAAATTTTTTTCGAAAATTTTTTTTCGAAATTTTTTTCGAATATTTTTTTCGAAAATTTTTTTTCGAAATTTTTTTCGAAAATTTTTTTAAAAATTTTTTTCGAAATTTTTTTTTCGAAATTTTTTTGAAAATTTTTTTCGAAAATTTTTTTCGAATTTTTTTTTCAAAATTTTTTTCGAAAATTTTTTTTTGGTATTTTTTTCGAAATTTTTTTCGAAAATTTTTTTAAAAATTTTTTTCAAAATTTTTTTTCAAAATTTTTTTCGAAAATTTATTTTCGAAATTTTTTTCGAAAATTTTTTCCAAATTTTTTTCGCAAATTTTTTTGAAAATTTTTTTTCGAAAAATTTTTTTGAAAATTTTTTTCGAAAATTTTTTTGAAAATTTTTTTCGAAAATTTTTTTGAAAATTTTTTTCGAAAATTTTTTTGAAAATTTTTTTCGAAATTTTTTTTCAAAATTTTTTTCGAAAATTTTTTTTCGAAAAATTTTTTTGAAATTTTTTTTCGAAAATGTTTTTGAAAATTTTTTTTGAAATTTTTTTTCAAAATTTTTTTCGAAAATTTTTTTTTGGTATTTTTTTCGAAAATTTTTTTTCGAAAAATTTTTTTGAAAATTTTTTTCGAAAATTTTTTTGAAAATTTTTTTCGAAATTTTTTTTCAAAATTTTTTTCGAAAATTTTTTTTTGGTATTTTTTTCGAAAATTTTTTTCAAAATTTCTTTCAAAATATTTTTTTTAAAAATTTTTTCGAAAATTTTTTTGAAAATTTTTTTCAAAAATTTTTTTTCGAAAATTTTTTTCAAAATTTTTTTCGAAAATTTTTTCCAAATTTTTTTCGCAAAATTTTTTTGAAATTTATTTTCGAAATATTTTCAAAAAAACTTTCGAAATTTTTTTTCATTTTTTTTTTTCGTAAATTTTTTTTCGAAATTTTTTTCGAAAAATTTTTTTTCGAAATTTTTTTCGAAAATTTTTTTAAAAATTTTTTTCGAAATTTTTTTTCAAAATTTTTTTCGAAAATTTTTTTTCGGAAAATTTTTTTGAAAATTTTTTTCGAAAATTTTTTTGAAAATTTTTTTCGAAAATTTTTTTGAAAATTTTTTTCGAAAATTTTTTTGAAAATTTTTTTCGAAAATTTTTTTGAAAATTTTTTTCGAAAATTTTTTTGAAAATTTTTTTCGAAAATTTTTTTGAAAATTTTTTTCGAAAATTTTTTTGAAAATTTTTTTCGAAATTTTTTTTCAAAATATTTTTCGAAAATTTTTTTTCGAAGTTTTTTTCGAAAATTTTTTTAAATATTTTTTTCGAAATTTTTTTTCAAAATTTTTTTCGAAAATTTTTTTTCGAAATTTTTTTCGAAATTTTTTTCGAAAATTTTTTTAAAAATTTTTTTCGAAATTTTTTTCAAAATTTTTTTCGAAAATTTTTTTTCGAAATTTTTTTCGAAAATTTTTTTCGAAATTTTTTTTTCGAAATTTTTTTCGAAAATTTTTTTCCAAATTTTTTTCGCAAATTTTTTTGAAAATTTTTTTTCGAACATTTTTTTTGAAAATTTTTTTCGAAATTTTTTTTGAAAATTTTTTTCGAAATTTTTTTTCAAAATTTTTTTCGAAAATTTTTTTGAAAATTTTTTTGAAAATTTTTTTCGAAATTTTTTTCGAAAATTTTTTTCCAAATTTTTTTCGCAAATTTTTTTGAAAATTTTTTTTCGAAAAATTTTTTTGAAAATTTTTTTCGAAATTTTTTTGAAAATTTTTTTCGAAATTTTTTTTCAAAATTTTTTTCGAAAATTTTTTTTCGAAATTTTTTTCGAATATTTTTTTCGAAAATTTTTTTTCGAAATTTTTTTCGAAAATTTTTTTTAAAATTTTTTTCGAAATTTTTTTTTCGAAATTTTTTTGAAAATTTTTTTCGAAAATTTTTTTCAAAATTTTTTTCGAAATTTTTTTTCAAAATTTTTTTCGAAAACTTTTTTTCGAAATTTTTTTCGAATATTTTTTTCGAAAATTTTTTTTCGAAATTTTTTTCGAAAATTTTTTTAAAAATTTTTTTCGAAAATTTTTTTTTGAAATTTTTTTCGAAAATTTTTTTTCGATATTTTAATTCGAAAATTTTTTTAAAAATTTTTTTCGAAAATGTTTTTTCGAAATTTTTTTCGAAAATTTTTTTAAAAATTTTTTTCGAAACTTTTTTTCAAAATTTTTTTCGAAAATTTTTTTTCGAAATTTTTTTCGAAAATTTTTCCAAATTTTTTTCGCAAATTTTTTTGAAAATTTTTTTTCGAAAAATTTTTTTGAAAATTTTTTTCGAAAATTTTTTTGAAAATTTTTTTCGTAATTTTTTTTCAAAATTTTTTTCGAAAATTTTTTTTCGAAATTTTTTTCGAAATTTTTTTTCATAATTTTTTTCGAAAATTTTTTTTCGAAATTTTTTTCGAAAATTTTTTTTCGAAATTTTTTTTGAAAATTTTGTTAAAAATTTTTTTCGAAATTTTTTTTAAAAATTTTTTTCGAAAATTTTTTTCGAAAAATTTTTTTGAAAATTTTTTTCGAAAATGTTTTTGAAAATTTTTTTCGAAATTTTTTTTCAAATTTTTTTTCGAAAATTTTTTTTTGGTATTTTTTTCGAAATTTTTTTCGAAAATTTTTTTAAAAATTTTTTTCGAAATTTTTTTTCAAAATTTTTTTCGAAAATTTTTTTTCGAAAATTTTTTTTCGAAATTTCTTTCGAAAATTTTTTTAAAAATTTTTTTCGAAATTTTTTTTTGACATTTTTTTTCAAAATTTTTTTCGAAAATTTTTTTTCAAAATTTTTTTCGAAAATTTTTTTCAAAATTTTTTTTCAAAATTTTTTTCGAAAATTTTTTTAAAAAAATTTTTCGAAAATTTTTATGAAAATTTTTATCGAAAATTTTTTTTCGAAAATTTTTTTCAAAATTTTTTCCCAAATTTTTTCTCAAATTTTTTTGAAAATTTTTTTAAAAAATTTTTTCGAAAATTTTTATGAATATTTTTTTCGGAAATTTTTTTGAAAAATTTTTCGAAATTTTTTTTCAACATTTTTTTTCGAAAATTTTTTTTTGAAATTTTTTTCGAAAATTGATTTTCGAAATTTTTTTCGAAGATTGATTTTCGAAATTTTTTTCGAAAATTTTTTTAAAAATTTTTTTCGAAATTTTTTTTCAAAATTTTTTTTGAAAATTTTTTTTTGGAAATTTTTTTCGAAAATTTTTTTTTTGGAAATTTTTTTCGAAAATTTTTTTAAAAATTTTTTTCGAAATTTTTTTCAAAATTTTTTTTGAAATTCTTTTTCAAAATTTTTTTCGAAAATTTTTTTTCGAAAAATTTTTTTGAAATTTTTTTTCGAAAATGCTTTTGAAAATTTTTTTCGAAATTTTTTTCGAAAATTGTTTTTTCGTATTTTTTTCGAAAATTGTTTTCAAAATTTTTTTCAAAAAATTTTTTTAAAAAATTTTTTCGAAAATTTTTTTGAAAATTTTTTTCGAAAATTTTTTTTCGAAAATTTTTTTCGAAAATTTTTTCCAAATTTTTTTCGCAAATTTTTTTGAAAATTTTTTTCGAAATTTTTTTTCAAAATTTTTTTCGAAAATTTTTTTGAAAATTTTTTTGAAAATTTTTTTCGAAATTTTTTTTGAAAATTTTTTTGAAAATTTTTTTCGAAATTTTTTTTCAAAATTTTTTTCGAAAATTTTTTTTCGAAATTTTTTTCGTAAATTTTTTTCGAAAATTTTTTTTCGAAATTTTTTTCGAAAATTTTTTTCCAAATTTTTTTCGCAAATTTTTTTGAAAATTTTTTTTCGAAAATTTTTTTTTAAAATTTCTTTCGAAAATTTTTTTGAAAATTTTTTTCGAAATTTTTTTTCAAAATTTTTTTCGAAAATTTTTTTCGAAATTTTTTTCGAAAATTTTTTTCCAAATTTTTTTCGCAAATTTTTTTGAAAATTTTTTTTCGAAAAATTTTTTTGAAAATTTTTTTCGAAAATTTTTTTGAAAATTTTTTTCGAAATTTTTTTTCAAAATTTTTCTCGAAAATTTTTTTGAAAATTTTTTTGGAAATTTTTTTCGAAATTTTTTTTCAAAATTTTTTTCGAAAATTTTTTTTTCGAAATTTTTTTCGAATATTTTTTTCGAAAATTTTTTTTCGAAATTTTTTTCGAAAATTTTTTTAAAAATTTTTTTCGAAATTTTTTTTTCGAAATTTTTTTTCAAAATTTTTTTCGAAAATTTTTTTGAAAATTTTTTTGAAAATATTTTTCGAAATTTTTTTTCAAAATTTTTTTCGAAAATTTTTTTTCGAAATTTTTTTCGAAAATTTTTTTCGAAAATTTTTTTTCGAAATTTTTTTCGAAAATTTTTTTAAAAATTTTTTTCGAAATTTTTTTTCAAAATTTTTTTCGAAAATTTTTTTTTCGAAATTTTTTTCGAAAATTTTTATTCGAAATTTTTTTCGAAAATTTTTTTTCGAAATTTTTTTCGAAAATTTTTTTAAAAATTTTTTTCGAAATTTTTTTTCAAAATTTTTTTCGAAAATTTTTCTTCGTAAATTTTTTTTGAAATTTTTTTTCGAAAATGTTTTTGAAAATTTTTTTCGAAATTTTTTTTCAAAATTTTTTTCGAAAATTTTTTTTCGAAATTTTTTGCGAAAATTTTTTTAAAAATTTTTTTCGAAATTTTTTTTCAAAATTTTTTTGAAAATTTTTTTTTGAAATTTTTTTCGAAAATGTTTTTTCGAAATTTCTTTCGAAAATTTTTTTAAAAATTTTTTTCGAAATTTTTTTTCAAAATCTTTTTCGAAAATTTTTTTTCAAAATTTTTTTCGAAATTTTTTTTTAAAAACTTTTTTCGAAAAATTTTTTTGAAAATTTTTTTCGAAAATTTTTTTGAAAATTTTTTTCGAAACTTTTTTTCAAAATTTTTTCGAAAATTTTTTTTTGAAATTTTTTTCGAAAATTTTTTTTCGAAATTTTTTCGAAAATTTTTTTAAAAATTTTTTTCGAAATTTTTTTTCAAACTTTTTTCAAAATTTTTTTTTCGAAATTTTTTTCGAAAATTTTTTTCAAAATTTTTTTCGAAATTTTTTTCGAAAATTTTTTTCGAAATTTTTTTTCAAAATATTTTTCGAAAATTTTTTTTCGAAGTTTTTTTCGAAAATTTTTTTAAAAATTTTTTTCGAAATATTTTTTCAAAATTTTTTTCGGAAATTTTTTTTCGAAATTTTTTTCGAAAATTTTTTTTCGAAATTTTTTTTAAAAATTTTTTTTCGAAATTTTTTTCGAAAATTTTTCCAAATTTTTTTCGCAAATTTTTTTGAAAATTTTTTTTCGAAAAATTTTTTTGAAAATTTTTTTCGAAATTTTTTTTCAAAATTTTTTTCGAAAATTTTTTTGAAAATTTTTTTGAAAATTTTTTTCGAAATTTTTTTTCAAAATTTTTTTCGAAAATTTTTTTTCGAAATTTTTTTCGAAATTTTTTTTCAAAATTTTTTTCGAAAATTTTTTTTCGAAATTTTTTTCGAAAATTTTTTTTCGAAATTTTTTTCGAAAATTTTTTTAAAAATTTTTTTCGAAATTTTTTTTCAAAATTTTTTTCGAAAATTTTTTTCGAAAAATTTTTTTGAAAATTTTTTTCGATAATGTTTTTGAAAATTTTTTTCGAAATTTTTTTTCAAATTTTTTTTCGAAAATTTTTTTTTGGTATTTTTTTCGAAAATTTTTTTTCGAAATTTTTTTCGAAGTTTTTTAAAAATTTTTTTTGAAATTTTTTTTCAAAATTTTTTTCGAAATTTTTTTTTCGAAAATTTTTTTTCGAAATTTCTTTCGAAAATTTTTTTAAAAATTTTTTTCGAAATTTTTTTTTGACATTTTTTTTCAAAATTTTTTTCGAAAATTTTTTTTCGAAATTTTTTTCGAAAATTTTTTTCAAAATTTTTTTCGAAATTTTTTTCGAAATTTTTTTTCAAAATTTTTTTCGAAGTTTTTTAAAATTTTTTTTTGAAATTTTTTTTCAAAATTTTTTTCGAAATTTTTTTTTCGAAAATTTTTTTTCGAAATTTCTTTTCAAAATTTTTTTCGAAAAATTTTTTCAAAATTTTTTCGAAAATTTTTTTGAAAATTTTTTTCGAATATTTTTTTCAAAATTTTTTTTCGAAATTTTTTTCGAAAATTTTTTTGAAAATTTTTTTCGAAAAATTTTTTCAAAATTTTTTTCGAAATTTTTTTTGAAAATTTTTCCGAAATTTTTTTTTCGAAATTTTTTTTCGAAATTTTTTTTAATTTTTTTTCGAAAATTTTTTTCAAATTTTTTTTCGCAAATTTTTTTGAAATTTTTTTTCGAAAATGTTTTTGAAAATTTTTTTCGAAAATTTTTTTTCGCAAATTTCTTTCAAAATTTTTTTCGAAAATTTTTTCCAAATTTTTTTCGCAAATTTTTATAAAAATTTTTTTCGAAAAATTTTTTTGAAAATTTTTTTCGAAAATTTTTTTGAAAATTTTTTTTCGAAACTTTTTTTCAAAATTTTTTTCGAAAATTTTTTTTTGAAATTTTTTTCGAAAATTTTTTTTCGAAATTTTTTTCGAATATTTTTTTAAAAATTTTTTTCGAAATTTTTTTTCAAAATTTTTTTCGAAAATTTTTTTTCGAAATTTTTTTCGAAAATTTTTTTCAAAATTTTTTTCGAAATTTTTTTCGAAAATTTTTTTGAAAATTTTTTTCGAAATTTTTTTTGGAAATTTTTTTTCGAAAAATTTTTTTAAAATTTTTTTCGAAAATGTTTTTGAAAATTTTTTTCGATATTTTTTTTCAAAATTTTTTCGAAAATTTTTTTTTGGTATTTTTTTCGAAAATTTTTTTTCGAAATTTTTTTCGAAAATTTTTTTAAAATTTTTTTTCGAAATTTTTTTTCAAAATTTTTTTTGAAAATTTTTTTTTGAAATTTTTTTCGAAAATTTTTTTTCGAAATTTTTTTCGAAAATTTTTTTAAAAATTTTTTTCGAAATTTTTTTTCAAAATTTTTTTCGAAAATTTTTTTTCGAAATTTTTTTCAAAATTTTTTTCGAAATTTTTTTCGAAAATTTTTTTCAAAATTTTTTTCAAAAAATTTTTTTAAAAAATTTTTTCGAAAATTTTTTTGAAAATTTTTTTAGAAAATTTTTTTTCGAAAATTTTTTTCGCAAATTTTTTTGAAATTTTTTTTCGAAATTTTTTTTTCGCAAATTTCTTTCAAAATTTTTTTCGAAAATTTTTTCTAAATTTTTTTCGCAAATTTTTTTGAAATTTTTTTTCGAAAAATTTTTTTGAAAATTTTTTTCGAAAATTTTTTTGAAAATTTTTTTCGAAACTTTTTTTCAAAATTTTTTTCGAAAATTTTTTTTCAATATTTTTTTCGAAAATTTTTTTTCGAAATTTTTTTCGAAAATTTTTTCCAAATTTTTTTCGCAGATTTTTTTGAAATTTTTTTTCGAAAAATTTTTTTGAAAATTTTTTTCGAAAATTTTTTTGAAAATTTTTTTCGAAACTTTTTTTCAAAATTTTTTTCGAAAATTTTTTTTCAATATTTTTTTCGAAAATTTTTTTTCGAAATTTTTTTCGAAAATTTTTTCCAAATTTTTTTCGCAAATTTTTTTGAAAATTTTTTTGAAAATTTTTTTCGAAAATGTTTTTTCGAAAATTTTTTTGAAAATTTTTTTCGAAAATTTTTTTGAAAATTTTTTTCGAAAATTTTTTTGAAAATGTTTTTCGAAAATGTTTTTGAAAATTTTTTTCGAAATTTTTTTTCAAAATTATTTTCGAAAATTTTTTTTCGAAAATTTTTTTGAAAATTTTTTTCGAAATTTTTTTTCAAAATTTTTTTCGAAAATTATTTTTCGAATTTTTTTTCGAAAATTTTTTTTCGAAATTTTTTTCGAAAATTTTTTTGAAAATTTTTTTCGAAAATTTTTTTTCGAAAATTTCTTTCAAAATTTTTTTCGAAAATTTTTTTCCAAATTTTTTTCGCAAATTTTTTTTCGAAATTTTTTTCGAAAATTTTTTTCAAAATTTTTTTCAAAAAATTTTTTTTCCAAAATTTTTTCAAAAATTTTTTTGAAAATTTTTTTCGAAATTTTTTTTCAAAATTTTTTTCGAAAATTTTTTTGAAAATTTTTCCGAAATTTTTTTTCGAAATTTTTTTTCGAAATTTTTTTTCGAAATTTTTTTTATTTTTTTTCGAAAATTTTTTTCAAAATTTTTTTCGCAAATTTTTTTGAAATTTTTTTTCGAAAATTTTTTTGAAAATTTTTTTCGATAATTTTTTTTCGCAAATTTCTTTCAAAATTTTTTTCGAAAATTTTTTCCAAATTTTTTTCGCAAATTTTTATGAAAATTTTTTTCGAAAAATTGTTTTGAAAATTTTTTTCGAAAATTTGTTTGAAAATTTTTTTCGAAACTTTTTTTCAAAATTGTTTTCGAAAATTTTTTTTTGAAATTTTTTTCGAAAATTTTTTTCGAAATTTTTTTCGAAAATTTTTTAAAAAATTTTTTTCGAAATTTTTTTTCAAAATTTTTTTCGAAAATTTTTTTTCGAAATTTTTTTCGAAAATTTTTTTCAAAATTTTTTTCGAAATTTTTTTCGAAAATTTTTTTGAAAATTTTTTTCGAAATTTTTTTAAAATTTTTTTCGAAAATGTTTTTGAAAATTTTTTTCGATATTTTTTTTCAAAATTTTTTTCGAAAATTTTTTTTTGGTATTTTTTTCGAAAATTTTTTTTCGAATTTTTTTTCGAAAATTTTTTTAAAAATTTTTTTCGAAAATTTTTTTAAAAATTTTTTTCGAAATTTTTTTTCAAAATTTTTTTCGAAAATTTTTTTTTGGTATTTTTTTCGAAAATTTTTTTTTTGGTATTTTTTTCGAAAATTTTTTTCGAAAATTTTTTTCAAAATTTTTTTCGAAAATTTTTTTTCGAAATTTTTTTCGAATATTTTTTTCGAAAATTTTTTTTCGAAATTTTTTTCGAAAATTTTTTTAAAAATTTTTTTCGAAATTTTTTTTTCGAAATTTTTTTGAAAATTTTTTTCGAAAATTTTTTTCGAATTTTTTTTTCAAAATTTTTTTCGAAAATTTTTTTTTGGTATTTTTTTCGAAATTTTTTTCGAAAATTTTTTTAAAAATTTTTTTCAAAATTTTTTTTCAAAATTTTTTTCGAAAATTTATTTTCGAAATTTTTTTCGAAAATTTTTTCCAAATTTTTTTCGCAAATTTTTTTGAAAATTTTTTTTCGAAAAATTTTTTTGAAAATTTTTTTCGAAAATTTTTTTGAAAATTTTTTTCGAAAATTTTTTTGAAAATTTTTTTCGAAAATTTTTTTGAAAATTTTTTTCGAAATTTTTTTTCAAAATTTTTTTCGAAAATTTTTTTTCGAAAAATTTTTTTGAAATTTTTTTTCGAAAATGTTTTTGAAAATTTTTTTTGAAATTTTTTTTCAAAATTTTTTTCGAAAATTTTTTTTTGGTATTTTTTTCGAAAATTTTTTTTCGAAAAATTTTTTTGAAAATTTTTTTCGAAAATTTTTTTGAAAATTTTTTTCGAAATTTTTTTTCAAAATTTTTTTCGAAAATTTTTTTTTGGTATTTTTTTCGAAAATTTTTTTCAAAATTTCTTTCAAAATATTTTTTTTAAAAATTTTTTCGAAAATTTTTTTGAAAATTTTTTTCAAAAATTTTTTTTCGAAAATTTTTTTCAAAATTTTTTTCGAAAATTTTTTCCAAATTTTTTTCGCAAAATTTTTTTGAAATTTATTTTCGAAATATTTTCAAAAAAACTTTCGAAATTTTTTTTCATTTTTTTTTTTCGTAAATTTTTTTTCGAAATTTTTTTCGAAAAATTTTTTTTCGAAATTTTTTTCGAAAATTTTTTTAAAAATTTTTTTCGAAATTTTTTTTCAAAATTTTTTTCGAAAATTTTTTTTCGGAAAATTTTTTTGAAAATTTTTTTCGAAAATTTTTTTGAAAATTTTTTTCGAAAATTTTTTTGAAAATTTTTTTCGAAAATTTTTTTGAAAATTTTTTTCGAAAATTTTTTTGAAAATTTTTTTCGAAAATTTTTTTGAAAATTTTTTTCGAAAATTTTTTTGAAAATTTTTTTCGAAAATTTTTTTGAAAATTTTTTTCGAAATTTTTTTTCAAAATATTTTTCGAAAATTTTTTTTCGAAGTTTTTTTCGAAAATTTTTTTAAATATTTTTTTCGAAATTTTTTTTCAAAATTTTTTTCGAAAATTTTTTTTCGAAATTTTTTTCGAAATTTTTTTCGAAAATTTTTTTAAAAATTTTTTTCGAAATTTTTTTCAAAATTTTTTTCGAAAATTTTTTTTCGAAATTTTTTTCGAAAATTTTTTTTCGAAATTTTTTTTAAAAATTTTTTTTCGAAATTTTTTTCGAAAATTTTTCCAAATTTTTTTCGCAAATTTTTTTGAAAATTTTTTTTCGAAAAATTTTTTTGAAAATTTTTTTCGAAATTTTTTTTCAAAATTTTTTTCGAAAATTTTTTTGAAAATTTTTTTGAAAATTTTTTTCGAAATTTTTTTTCAAAATTTTTTTCGAAAATTTTTTTTCGAAATTTTTTTCGAAATTTTTTTTCAAAATTTTTTTCGAAAATTTTTTTTCGAAATTTTTTTCGAAAATTTTTTTTCGAAATTTTTTTCGAAAATTTTTTTAAAAATTTTTTTCGAAATTTTTTTTCAAAATTTTTTTCGAAAATTTTTTTCGAAAAATTTTTTTGAAAATTTTTTTCGATAATGTTTTTGAAAATTTTTTTCGAAATTTTTTTTCAAATTTTTTTTCGAAAATTTTTTTTTGGTATTTTTTTCGAAAATTTTTTTTCGAAATTTTTTTCGAAGTTTTTTAAAAATTTTTTTTGAAATTTTTTTTCAAAATTTTTTTCGAAATTTTTTTTTCGAAAATTTTTTTTCGAAATTTCTTTCGAAAATTTTTTTAAAAATTTTTTTCGAAATTTTTTTTTGACATTTTTTTTCAAAATTTTTTTCGAAAATTTTTTTTCGAAATTTTTTTCGAAAATTTTTTTCAAAATTTTTTTCGAAATTTTTTTCGAAATTTTTTTTCAAAATTTTTTTCGAAGTTTTTTAAAATTTTTTTTTGAAATTTTTTTTCAAAATTTTTTTCGAAATTTTTTTTTCGAAAATTTTTTTTCGAAATTTCTTTTCAAAATTTTTTTCGAAAAATTTTTTCAAAATTTTTTCGAAAATTTTTTTGAAAATTTTTTTCGAATATTTTTTTCAAAATTTTTTTTCGAAATTTTTTTCGAAAATTTTTTTGAAAATTTTTTTCGAAAAATTTTTTCAAAATTTTTTTCGAAATTTTTTTTGAAAATTTTTCCGAAATTTTTTTTTCGAAATTTTTTTTCGAAATTTTTTTTAATTTTTTTTCGAAAATTTTTTTCAAATTTTTTTTCGCAAATTTTTTTGAAATTTTTTTTCGAAAATGTTTTTGAAAATTTTTTTCGAAAATTTTTTTTCGCAAATTTCTTTCAAAATTTTTTTCGAAAATTTTTTCCAAATTTTTTTCGCAAATTTTTATAAAAATTTTTTTCGAAAAATTTTTTTGAAAATTTTTTTCGAAAATTTTTTTGAAAATTTTTTTTCGAAACTTTTTTTCAAAATTTTTTTCGAAAATTTTTTTTTGAAATTTTTTTCGAAAATTTTTTTTCGAAATTTTTTTCGAATATTTTTTTAAAAATTTTTTTCGAAATTTTTTTTCAAAATTTTTTTCGAAAATTTTTTTTCGAAATTTTTTTCGAAAATTTTTTTCAAAATTTTTTTCGAAATTTTTTTCGAAAATTTTTTTGAAAATTTTTTTCGAAATTTTTTTTGGAAATTTTTTTTCGAAAAATTTTTTTAAAATTTTTTTCGAAAATGTTTTTGAAAATTTTTTTCGATATTTTTTTTCAAAATTTTTTCGAAAATTTTTTTTTGGTATTTTTTTCGAAAATTTTTTTTCGAAATTTTTTTCGAAAATTTTTTTAAAATTTTTTTTCGAAATTTTTTTTCAAAATTTTTTTTGAAAATTTTTTTTTGAAATTTTTTTCGAAAATTTTTTTTCGAAATTTTTTTCGAAAATTTTTTTAAAAATTTTTTTCGAAATTTTTTTTCAAAATTTTTTTCGAAAATTTTTTTTCGAAATTTTTTTCAAAATTTTTTTCGAAATTTTTTTCGAAAATTTTTTTCAAAATTTTTTTCAAAAAATTTTTTTAAAAAATTTTTTCGAAAATTTTTTTGAAAATTTTTTTAGAAAATTTTTTTTCGAAAATTTTTTTCGCAAATTTTTTTGAAATTTTTTTTCGAAATTTTTTTTTCGCAAATTTCTTTCAAAATTTTTTTCGAAAATTTTTTCTAAATTTTTTTCGCAAATTTTTTTGAAATTTTTTTTCGAAAAATTTTTTTGAAAATTTTTTTCGAAAATTTTTTTGAAAATTTTTTTCGAAACTTTTTTTCAAAATTTTTTTCGAAAATTTTTTTTCAATATTTTTTTCGAAAATTTTTTTTCGAAATTTTTTTCGAAAATTTTTTCCAAATTTTTTTCGCAGATTTTTTTGAAATTTTTTTTCGAAAAATTTTTTTGAAAATTTTTTTCGAAAATTTTTTTGAAAATTTTTTTCGAAACTTTTTTTCAAAATTTTTTTCGAAAATTTTTTTTCAATATTTTTTTCGAAAATTTTTTTTCGAAATTTTTTTCGAAAATTTTTTCCAAATTTTTTTCGCAAATTTTTTTGAAAATTTTTTTGAAAATTTTTTTCGAAAATGTTTTTTCGAAAATTTTTTTGAAAATTTTTTTCGAAAATTTTTTTGAAAATTTTTTTCGAAAATTTTTTTGAAAATGTTTTTCGAAAATGTTTTTGAAAATTTTTTTCGAAATTTTTTTTCAAAATTATTTTCGAAAATTTTTTTTCGAAAATTTTTTTGAAAATTTTTTTCGAAATTTTTTTTCAAAATTTTTTTCGAAAATTATTTTTCGAATTTTTTTTCGAAAATTTTTTTTCGAAATTTTTTTCGAAAATTTTTTTGAAAATTTTTTTCGAAAATTTTTTTTCGAAAATTTCTTTCAAAATTTTTTTCGAAAATTTTTTTCCAAATTTTTTTCGCAAATTTTTTTTCGAAATTTTTTTCGAAAATTTTTTTCAAAATTTTTTTCAAAAAATTTTTTTTCCAAAATTTTTTCAAAAATTTTTTTGAAAATTTTTTTCGAAATTTTTTTTCAAAATTTTTTTCGAAAATTTTTTTGAAAATTTTTCCGAAATTTTTTTTCGAAATTTTTTTTCGAAATTTTTTTTCGAAATTTTTTTTATTTTTTTTCGAAAATTTTTTTCAAAATTTTTTTCGCAAATTTTTTTGAAATTTTTTTTCGAAAATTTTTTTGAAAATTTTTTTCGATAATTTTTTTTCGCAAATTTCTTTCAAAATTTTTTTCGAAAATTTTTTCCAAATTTTTTTCGCAAATTTTTATGAAAATTTTTTTCGAAAAATTGTTTTGAAAATTTTTTTCGAAAATTTGTTTGAAAATTTTTTTCGAAACTTTTTTTCAAAATTGTTTTCGAAAATTTTTTTTTGAAATTTTTTTCGAAAATTTTTTTCGAAATTTTTTTCGAAAATTTTTTAAAAAATTTTTTTCGAAATTTTTTTTCAAAATTTTTTTCGAAAATTTTTTTTCGAAATTTTTTTCGAAAATTTTTTTCAAAATTTTTTTCGAAATTTTTTTCGAAAATTTTTTTGAAAATTTTTTTCGAAATTTTTTTAAAATTTTTTTCGAAAATGTTTTTGAAAATTTTTTTCGATATTTTTTTTCAAAATTTTTTTCGAAAATTTTTTTTTGGTATTTTTTTCGAAAATTTTTTTTCGAATTTTTTTTCGAAAATTTTTTTAAAAATTTTTTTCGAAAATTTTTTTAAAAATTTTTTTCGAAATTTTTTTTCAAAATTTTTTTCGAAAATTTTTTTTTGGTATTTTTTTCGAAAATTTTTTTTTTGGTATTTTTTTCGAAAATTTTTTTCGAAAATTTTTTTCAAAATTTTTTTCGAAAATTTTTTTTCGAAATTTTTTTCGAATATTTTTTTCGAAAATTTTTTTTCGAAATTTTTTTCGAAAATTTTTTTAAAAATTTTTTTCGAAATTTTTTTTTCGAAATTTTTTTGAAAATTTTTTTCGAAAATTTTTTTCGAATTTTTTTTTCAAAATTTTTTTCGAAAATTTTTTTTTGGTATTTTTTTCGAAATTTTTTTCGAAAATTTTTTTAAAAATTTTTTTCAAAATTTTTTTTCAAAATTTTTTTCGAAAATTTATTTTCGAAATTTTTTTCGAAAATTTTTTCCAAATTTTTTTCGCAAATTTTTTTGAAAATTTTTTTTCGAAAAATTTTTTTGAAAATTTTTTTCGAAAATTTTTTTGAAAATTTTTTTCGAAAATTTTTTTGAAAATTTTTTTCGAAAATTTTTTTGAAAATTTTTTTCGAAATTTTTTTTCAAAATTTTTTTCGAAAATTTTTTTTCGAAAAATTTTTTTGAAATTTTTTTTCGAAAATGTTTTTGAAAATTTTTTTTGAAATTTTTTTTCAAAATTTTTTTCGAAAATTTTTTTTTGGTATTTTTTTCGAAAATTTTTTTTCGAAAAATTTTTTTGAAAATTTTTTTCGAAAATTTTTTTGAAAATTTTTTTCGAAATTTTTTTTCAAAATTTTTTTCGAAAATTTTTTTTTGGTATTTTTTTCGAAAATTTTTTTCAAAATTTCTTTCAAAATATTTTTTTTAAAAATTTTTTCGAAAATTTTTTTGAAAATTTTTTTCAAAAATTTTTTTTCGAAAATTTTTTTCAAAATTTTTTTCGAAAATTTTTTCCAAATTTTTTTCGCAAAATTTTTTTGAAATTTATTTTCGAAATATTTTCAAAAAAACTTTCGAAATTTTTTTTCATTTTTTTTTTTCGTAAATTTTTTTTCGAAATTTTTTTCGAAAAATTTTTTTTCGAAATTTTTTTCGAAAATTTTTTTAAAAATTTTTTTCGAAATTTTTTTTCAAAATTTTTTTCGAAAATTTTTTTTCGGAAAATTTTTTTGAAAATTTTTTTCGAAAATTTTTTTGAAAATTTTTTTCGAAAATTTTTTTGAAAATTTTTTTCGAAAATTTTTTTGAAAATTTTTTTCGAAAATTTTTTTGAAAATTTTTTTCGAAAATTTTTTTGAAAATTTTTTTCGAAAATTTTTTTGAAAATTTTTTTCGAAAATTTTTTTGAAAATTTTTTTCGAAATTTTTTTTCAAAATATTTTTCGAAAATTTTTTTTCGAAGTTTTTTTCGAAAATTTTTTTAAATATTTTTTTCGAAATTTTTTTTCAAAATTTTTTTCGAAAATTTTTTTTCGAAATTTTTTTCGAAATTTTTTTCGAAAATTTTTTTAAAAATTTTTTTCGAAATTTTTTTCAAAATTTTTTTCGAAAATTTTTTTTCGAAATTTTTTTCGAAAATTTTTTTCGAAATTTTTTTTTCGAAATTTTTTTCGAAAATTTTTTTCCAAATTTTTTTCGCAAATTTTTTTGAAAATTTTTTTTCGAACATTTTTTTTGAAAATTTTTTTCGAAATTTTTTTTGAAAATTTTTTTCGAAATTTTTTTTCAAAATTTTTTTCGAAAATTTTTTTGAAAATTTTTTTGAAAATTTTTTTCGAAATTTTTTTCGAAAATTTTTTTCCAAATTTTTTTCGCAAATTTTTTTGAAAATTTTTTTTCGAAAAATTTTTTTGAAAATTTTTTTCGAAATTTTTTTGAAAATTTTTTTCGAAATTTTTTTTCAAAATTTTTTTCGAAAATTTTTTTTCGAAATTTTTTTCGAATATTTTTTTCGAAAATTTTTTTTCGAAATTTTTTTCGAAAATTTTTTTTAAAATTTTTTTCGAAATTTTTTTTTCGAAATTTTTTTGAAAATTTTTTTCGAAAATTTTTTTCAAAATTTTTTTCGAAATTTTTTTTCAAAATTTTTTTCGAAAACTTTTTTTCGAAATTTTTTTCGAATATTTTTTTCGAAAATTTTTTTTCGAAATTTTTTTCGAAAATTTTTTTAAAAATTTTTTTCGAAAATTTTTTTTTGAAATTTTTTTCGAAAATTTTTTTTCGATATTTTAATTCGAAAATTTTTTTAAAAATTTTTTTCGAAAATGTTTTTTCGAAATTTTTTTCGAAAATTTTTTTAAAAATTTTTTTCGAAACTTTTTTTCAAAATTTTTTTCGAAAATTTTTTTTCGAAATTTTTTTCGAAAATTTTTCCAAATTTTTTTCGCAAATTTTTTTGAAAATTTTTTTTCGAAAAATTTTTTTGAAAATTTTTTTCGAAAAGTTTTTTGAAAATTTTTTTCGTAATTTTTTTTCAAAATTTTTTTCGAAAATTTTTTTTCGAAATTTTTTTCGAAATTTTTTTTCATAATTTTTTTCGAAAATTTTTTTTCGAAATTTTTTTCGAAAATTTTTTTTCGAAATTTTTTTTGAAAATTTTGTTAAAAATTTTTTTCGAAATTTTTTTTAAAAATTTTTTTCGAAAATTTTTTTCGAAAAATTTTTTTGAAAATTTTTTTCGAAAATGTTTTTGAAAATTTTTTTCGAAATTTTTTTTCAAATTTTTTTTCGAAAATTTTTTTTTGGTATTTTTTTCGAAATTTTTTTCGAAAATTTTTTTAAAAATTTTTTTCGAAATTTTTTTTCAAAATTTTTTTCGAAAATTTTTTTTCGAAAATTTTTTTTCGAAATTTCTTTCGAAAATTTTTTTAAAAATTTTTTTCGAAATTTTTTTTTGACATTTTTTTTCAAAATTTTTTTCGAAAATTTTTTTTCAAAATTTTTTTCGAAAATTTTTTTCAAAATTTTTTTTCAAAATTTTTTTCGAAAATTTTTTTAAAAAAATTTTTCGAAAATTTTTATGAAAATTTTTATCGAAAATTTTTTTTCGAAAATTTTTTTCAAAATTTTTTCCCAAATTTTTTCTCAAATTTTTTTGAAAATTTTTTTAAAAAATTTTTTCGAAAATTTTTATGAATATTTTTTTCGGAAATTTTTTTGAAAAATTTTTCGAAATTTTTTTTCAACATTTTTTTTCGAAAATTTTTTTTTGAAATTTTTTTCGAAAATTGATTTTCGAAATTTTTTTCGAAGATTGATTTTCGAAATTTTTTTCGAAAATTTTTTTAAAAATTTTTTTCGAAATTTTTTTTCAAAATTTTTTTTGAAAATTTTTTTTTGGAAATTTTTTTCGAAAATTTTTTTTTTGGAAATTTTTTTCGAAAATTTTTTTAAAAATTTTTTTCGAAATTTTTTTCAAAATTTTTTTTGAAATTCTTTTTCAAAATTTTTTTCGAAAATTTTTTTTCGAAAAATTTTTTTGAAATTTTTTTTCGAAAATGCTTTTGAAAATTTTTTTCGAAATTTTTTTCGAAAATTGTTTTTTCGTATTTTTTTCGAAAATTGTTTTCAAAATTTTTTTCAAAAAATTTTTTTAAAAAATTTTTTCGAAAATTTTTTTGAAAATTTTTTTCGAAAATTTTTTTTCGAAAATTTTTTTCGAAAATTTTTTCCAAATTTTTTTCGCAAATTTTTTTGAAAATTTTTTTCGAAATTTTTTTTCAAAATTTTTTTCGAAAATTTTTTTGAAAATTTTTTTGAAAATTTTTTTCGAAATTTTTTTTGAAAATTTTTTTGAAAATTTTTTTCGAAATTTTTTTTCAAAATTTTTTTCGAAAATTTTTTTTCGAAATTTTTTTCGTAAATTTTTTTCGAAAATTTTTTTTCGAAATTTTTTTCGAAAATTTTTTTCCAAATTTTTTTCGCAAATTTTTTTGAAAATTTTTTTTCGAAAATTTTTTTTTTAAATTTCTTTCGAAAATTTTTTTGAAAATTTTTTTCGAAATTTTTTTTCAAAATTTTTTTCGAAAATTTTTTTCGAAATTTTTTTCGAAAATTTTTTTCCAAATTTTTTTCGCAAATTTTTTTGAAAATTTTTTTTCGAAAAATTTTTTTGAAAATTTTTTTCGAAAATTTTTTTGAAAATTTTTTTCGAAATTTTTTTTCAAAATTTTTCTCGAAAATTTTTTTGAAAATTTTTTTGGAAATTTTTTTCGAAATTTTTTTTCAAAATTTTTTTCGAAAATTTTTTTTTCGAAATTTTTTTCGAATATTTTTTTCGAAAATTTTTTTTCGAAATTTTTTTCGAAAATTTTTTTAAAAATTTTTTTCGAAATTTTTTTTTCGAAATTTTTTTTCAAAATTTTTTTCGAAAATTTTTTTGAAAATTTTTTTGAAAATATTTTTCGAAATTTTTTTTCAAAATTTTTTTCGAAAATTTTTTTTCGAAATTTTTTTCGAAAATTTTTTTCGAAAATTTTTTTTCGAAATTTTTTTCGAAAATTTTTTTAAAAATTTTTTTCGAAATTTTTTTTCAAAATTTTTTTCGAAAATTTTTTTTTCGAAATTTTTTTCGAAAATTTTTATTCGAAATTTTTTTCGAAAATTTTTTTTCGAAATTTTTTTCGAAAATTTTTTTAAAAATTTTTTTCGAAATTTTTTTTCAAAATTTTTTTCGAAAATTTTTCTTCGTAAATTTTTTTTGAAATTTTTTTTCGAAAATGTTTTTGAAAATTTTTTTCGAAATTTTTTTTCAAAATTTTTTTCGAAAATTTTTTTTCGAAATTTTTTGCGAAAATTTTTTTAAAAATTTTTTTCGAAATTTTTTTTCAAAATTTTTTTGAAAATTTTTTTTTGAAATTTTTTTCGAAAATGTTTTTTCGAAATTTCTTTCGAAAATTTTTTTAAAAATTTTTTTCGAAATTTTTTTTCAAAATCTTTTTCGAAAATTTTTTTTCAAAATTTTTTTCGAAATTTTTTTTTAAAAACTTTTTTCGAAAAATTTTTTTGAAAATTTTTTTCGAAAATTTTTTTGAAAATTTTTTTCGAAACTTTTTTTCAAAATTTTTTCGAAAATTTTTTTTTGAAATTTTTTTCGAAAATTTTTTTTCGAAATTTTTTCGAAAATTTTTTTAAAAATTTTTTTCGAAATTTTTTTTCAAACTTTTTTCAAAATTTTTTTTTCGAAATTTTTTTCGAAAATTTTTTTCAAAATTTTTTTCGAAATTTTTTTCGAAAATTTTTTTCGAAATTTTTTTTCAAAATATTTTTCGAAAATTTTTTTTCGAAGTTTTTTTCGAAAATTTTTTTAAAAATTTTTTTCGAAATATTTTTTCAAAATTTTTTTCGGAAATTTTTTTTCGAAATTTTTTTCGAAAATTTTTTTTCGAAATTTTTTTTAAAAATTTTTTTTCGAAATTTTTTTCGAAAATTTTTCCAAATTTTTTTCGCAAATTTTTTTGAAAATTTTTTTTCGAAAAATTTTTTTGAAAATTTTTTTCGAAATTTTTTTTCAAAATTTTTTTCGAAAATTTTTTTGAAAATTTTTTTGAAAATTTTTTTCGAAATTTTTTTTCAAAATTTTTTTCGAAAATTTTTTTTCGAAATTTTTTTCGAAATTTTTTTTCAAAATTTTTTTCGAAAATTTTTTTTCGAAATTTTTTTCGAAAATTTTTTTTCGAAATTTTTTTCGAAAATTTTTTTAAAAATTTTTTTCGAAATTTTTTTTCAAAATTTTTTTCGAAAATTTTTTTCGAAAAATTTTTTTGAAAATTTTTTTCGATAATGTTTTTGAAAATTTTTTTCGAAATTTTTTTTCAAATTTTTTTTCGAAAATTTTTTTTTGGTATTTTTTTCGAAAATTTTTTTTCGAAATTTTTTTCGAAGTTTTTTAAAAATTTTTTTTGAAATTTTTTTTCAAAATTTTTTTCGAAATTTTTTTTTCGAAAATTTTTTTTCGAAATTTCTTTCGAAAATTTTTTTAAAAATTTTTTTCGAAATTTTTTTTTGACATTTTTTTTCAAAATTTTTTTCGAAAATTTTTTTTCGAAATTTTTTTCGAAAATTTTTTTCAAAATTTTTTTCGAAATTTTTTTCGAAATTTTTTTTCAAAATTTTTTTCGAAGTTTTTTAAAATTTTTTTTTGAAATTTTTTTTCAAAATTTTTTTCGAAATTTTTTTTTCGAAAATTTTTTTTCGAAATTTCTTTCGAAAATTTTTTTAAAAATTTTTTTCGAAATTTTTTTTTGAAATTTTTTTTCAAAATTTTTTTCGAAAATTTTTTTTCGAAATTTTTTTCGAAAATTTTTTTCAAAATTTTTTTCGAAATTTTTTTCGAAATTTTTTTTCAAAATTTTTTTCGAAAATTTTTATGAAAATTTTTTTCGAAAATTTTTTTCAAAATTTTTTTCCAAATTTTTTCGCAAATTTTTTTGAAAATTTTTTTAAAAAATTTTTTCGAAAATTTTTATGAAACTTTTTTTCGAAAATTTTTTTCGAAAATTTGTTTCAAAATTTTTTTCCAAATTTTTTTTTAAACTTTTTTTGAAAATTTTTTTCGAAAATTTTTTTGAAAATTTTTTTCGAAATTTTTTTGAAAATTTTTTTCGAAATTTTTTTTCAAAATATTTTTCGAAATTTTTTTCGAAACTTTTTTCCAAATTTTTTTCGAAAAATTTTTTAGAAAATTTTTTTCGAAAATTTTTTTGAAAATTTTTTTCGAAATTTTTTTCTCAAAATTTTTTTCGAAAATTTTTTTTCGAAATTTTTTTCGAAAATTTTTTTCGAAAATTTTTTTTCGAAATTTTTTTCGAAAATTTTTTTAAAAATTTTTTTCGAAATTTTTTTTCAAAATTTTTTTCGAAAATTTTTTTTCGAAATTTTTTTCGAAAATTTTTAAAAAATTTTTTTCGTAATTTTTTTTCAAAATTTTTTTCGAAAATTTTTTTTCAAAAAATTTTTTTGAAAATTTTTTTCGAAAATGTTTTAGAAAATTTTTTTTGAAAATTTTTTTCAAAATTTTTTTCGAAAATTTTTTTTTGGTATTTTTTTCGAAATTTTTTTTGAAAATTTTTTTTCGAAATTTTTTTCGAAAATTTTTTTTCGAAATTTCTTTCGAAAATTTTTTTAAAAATTTTTTTCGAAATTTTTTTTCAAAATTTTTTTCGAAAATTTTCTTTCGAAATTTTTTTCGAAAATTTTTTTTCGAAATTTTTTCGAAAATTTTTTTAAAAATTTTTTTCGAAATTTTTTTTCAAAATTTTTTTCGAAAATTTTTTTTCGAAATTTTTTTTTAAATTTTTTTTAAAAATTTTTTTCCAAAATTTTTTCGAAAATTTTTTTCAAAATTTTTTTTGAAATTTTTTTTTTGGATTTTTTTTCGAAAATTTTTTTCAAAATTTTTTTCGAAAATTATTTTTCGGAATTTTTTTCGAAAATTTTTTTTTCGAATTTTTTTTCGAAAATTTTTTTCAAAATTTTTTTTCCAAATTTTCTTTCAAAAGTTTTTTTCAAAATTTTTTTGAAAATTTTTTTTCGAAAATTTTTTTCAAAATTTTTTCGAAATTTTTTTCGAAAAATTTTTTTGAAAATTTTTTTCGAAACTTTTTTTCAAAATTTTTTTCGAAAATTTTTTTTAAAAATTTTTTTCGAAAATGTTTTTTAAAAACTTTTTTCGAAAAATTTTTTTGAAAATTTTTTTCGAAAATTTTTTTGAAAATTTTTTTTGAAACTTTTTTTCAAAATTTTTTTCGAAAATTTTTTTTAAAAATTTTTTTCGAAAATTTTTTTTCGAAATTTTTTTCGAAAATTTTTTTAAAAATTTTTTTCGAAATTTTTTTTCAAAATTTTTTTCGAAAATTTTTTTTCGAAATTTTTTTCGAAAATTTTTCCAAATTTTTTTCGCAAATTTTTTTGAAAATTTTTTTTCGAAAAATGTTTTTGAAAATTTTTTTCGAAAATTTTTTTCGGAATTTTTTTTCAAAATTTTTTTCGAAAATTTTTTTGAAAATTTTTTTGAAATTTTTTTTCGAAATTTTTTTCGAAATTTTTTTTCAAAATTTTTTTCGAACATTTTTTTTCGAAATTTTTTTCGAAAATTTTTTTTCGAAATTTTTTTCGAAAATTTTTTTAAAAATTTTTTTCGAAATTTTTTTTCAAAATTTTTTTCGAAAATTTTTTTCGAAAAATTTTTTTGAAAATTTTTTTCGATAATGTTTTTGAAAATTTTTTTCGAAATTTTTTTTCAAATTTTTTTTCGAAAATTTTTTTTTGGTATTTTTTTCGAAATTTTTTTCGAAAAGTTTTTTAAAAATTTTTTTTGATATTTTTTTTTGAAAATGTTTTTGAAAATTTTTTTCGAAATTTTTTTTCAAAATTTTTTTCGAAAATTTTTTTTTGGTATTTTTTTCGAAAATTTTTTTTCGAAATTTTTTTCGAAAATTTTTTTAAAAATTTTTTTCGAAATTTTTTTTCAAAATTTTTTTGAAAATTTTTTTTCGAAATTTTTTTCGAAAATTTTTTTTCGAAATTTCTTTCGAAAATTTTTTTAAAAATTTTTTTCGAAATTTTTTTTCAAAATTTTTTTCGAAAATTTTTTTTCAAAATTTTTTTCGAAAATTTTTTTTCAAAATTTTTTTTAAAAACTTTTTTCGAAAAATTTTTTTGAAAATTTTTTTCGAAAATTTTTTTGAAAATTTTTTTCGAAACTTTTTTTCAAAATTTTTTTCGAAAATTTTTTTTCGAAATTTTTTTCGAAAATTTTTTTTCGAAATTTTTTTCGAAAATTTTTTTTCGAAATTTTTTTCGAAAATTTTTTTAAAAATTTTTTTCGAAATTTTTTTTCAAAATTTTTTTCGAAAATTTTTTTTCGAAATTTTTTTCGAAAATTTTTCCAAATTTTTTTCGCAAATTTTTTTGAAAATTTTTTTTCGAAAAATGTTTTTGAAAATTTTTTCGAAAATTTTTTTGAAAATTTTTTTCGGAATTTTTTTTCAAAATTTTTTTCGAAAATTTTTTTCGAAAAATTTTTTTGAAAATTTTTTTCGATAATGTTTTTGAAAATTTTTTTCGAAATTTTTTTTCGAAAATTTTTTTTTGGTATTTTTTTCGAAAATTTTTTTTCGAAATTTTTTTCGAAAAGTTTTTTAAAAATTTTTTTTGAAATTTTTTTTCAAAATTTTTTTCGAAAATTTTTTTTCGAAAATTTTTTTTCGAAATTTCTTTCGAAAATTTTTTTAAAAATTTTTTTCGAAATTTGTTTTTGAAATTTTTTTTCAAAATTTTTTTCGAAAATTTTTTTTCGAAATTTTTTTCGAAAATTTTTTTCAAAATTTTTTTCGAAATTTTTTTCGAAATTTTTTTTCAAAATTTTTTTCGAAAATTTTTATGAAAATTTTTTTCGAAAATTTTTTTTCGAAAATTTTTTTCAAAATTTTTTTCCAAATTTTTTCGCAAATTTTTTTGAAAATTTTTTTAAAAAATTTTTTCGAAAATTTTTATGAAAATTTTTTTCGAAAATTTTTTTCGAAAATTTGTTTCAAAATTTTTTTCCAAATTTTTTCGCAAATTTTTTTGAAAATTTTTTTCGAAAATTTTTTTGAAAATTTTTTTCGAAAATTTTTTTGAAAATTTTTTTCGAAATTTTTTTTCAAAATATTTTTCGAAATTTTTTTCGAAAATTTTTTCCAAATTTTTTTCGAAAAATTTTTTTGAAAATTTTTTTGAAAATTTTTTTCGAAATTTTTTTCTCAAAATTTTTTTCGAAAATTTTTTTTCGAAATTTTTTTCGAAAATTTTTTTCGAAAATTTTTTTTCGAAATTTTTTTCGAAAATTTTTTTAAAAATTTTTTTCGAAATTTTTTTTCAAAATTTTTTTCGAAAATTTTTTTTTGGAATTTTTTTCGAAAATTTTTAAAAAATTTTTTTCGAAATTTTTTTTCAAAATTTTTTTCGAAAATTTTTTTTCGAAATTTTTTCGAAAATTTTTTTAAAAATTTTTTTCGAAATTTTTTTTCAAAATTTTTTTCGAAAATTTTTTTTCGAAATTTTTTTCGAAAATTTTTCCAAATTTTTTTCGCAAATTTTTTTGAAAATTTTTTTTCGAAAAATTTTTTTGAAAATTTTTTTCAAAAATTTTTTTGAAAATTTTTTTCGGAATTTTTTTTCAAAATTTTTTTCGAAAATTTTTTTGAAAGTTTTTTTGAAAATTTTTTTCGAAATTTTTTTTCAAAATTTTTTTCGAAAATTTTTTTTCGAAATTTTTTTCGAAATTTTTTTTCAAAATTTTTTTCGAAAATTTTTTTTCCAAATTTTTTTCGAAAATTTTTTTTTGAAATTTTTTTCGAAAATTTTTTTAAAAATTTTTTTCGAAATTTTTTTTCAAAATTTTTTTCGAAAATTTTTTTCGAAAAATTTTTTTGAAAATTTTTTTCGAAAATGTTTTTGAAAATTTTTTTCGAAATTTTTTTCGAAATTTTTTTTCAAATTTTTTTTCGAAAATTTTTTTTTGGTATTTTTTTCGAAAATTTTTTTTCGAAATTCTTTTCGAAATTTTTTTCGAAATTTTTTTTCAAAATTTTTTTCGAAAATTTTTTTTCCAAATTTTTTTCGAAAATTTTTTTTTGAAATTTTTTTCGAAAATTTTTTTAAAAATTTTTTTCGAAAATTTTTTTTCGAAAATTTTTTTTCGAAATTTCTTTCGAAAATTTTTTTAAAAATTTTTTTCGAAATTTTTTTTTGAAATTTTTTTTCAAAATTTTTTTCGAAAATTTTTATTTCGAAATTTTTTTCGAAAATTTTTTTCAAAATTTTTTTCGAAATTTTTTTCGAAATTTTTTTTCAAAATTTTTTTCGAAAATTTTTTTTAAAAACTTTTTTCGAAAATTTTTATGAAAATATTTTTCGAAAATTTTTTTTCGAAAATTTTTTTCAAAATTTTTTCCAAATTTTTTCGCAAATTTTTTTGAAAATTTTTTTAAAAAATTTTTTCGAAAATTTTTATGAAAATGTTTTTCGAAAATTTATTTTCGAAAATTTTTTTCAAAATTTTTTTCGAAAATTTTTATGAAAATGTTTTTCGAAAATTTATTTTCGAAAATTTTTTTCAAAATTTTTTTCCAAATTTTTTCGCAAATTTTTTTGAAAATTTTTTTCGAAAATTTTTTTGAAAATTTTTTTCGAAAATTTTTTTGAAAATTTTTTTCGAAAATTTTTTTGAAAATTTTTTTCGAAATTTTTTTCTCAAAATTTTTTTCGAAAATTTTTTTTCGAAATTTTTTTCGAAAATTTTTTTCGAAAATTTTTTTTCGAAATTTTTTTCGAAAATTATTTTAAAAATTTTTTTCGAAATTTTTTTTCAAAATTTTTTTCGAAAATTTTTTTTCGAAATTTTTTTCGAAAATTTTTTTAAAAATTTTTTCGAAATTTTTTTTCAAAATTTTTTTCGAAAATTTTTTTTCGAAAAATTTTTTTGAAAATTTTTTTCGAAAATGTTTTAGAAAATTTTTTTTGAAATTTTTTTTCAAAATTTTTTTCGAAAATTTTTTTTGGTATTTTTTTCAAAATTTTTTTTTGGTATTTTTTTCGAATTTTTTTTTGAAAATTTTTTTTCGAAATTTTTTTCGAAAATTTTTTTTCGAAATTTCTTTCGAAAATTTTTTTAAAAATTTTTTTCGAAATTTTTTTTCAAAATTTTTTTCGAAAATTTTTTTTCAAAATTTTTTTGAAAATTTTTTTCGAAAATTTTTTTGAAAATTTTTTTCTAAACTTTTTTTCAAAAATTTTGAAAAAAAATTTCGAAAAAAATTTTGAAAAAAATTTTCAAAAAAATTTTCGAAAAAATTTTCGAAAAAAATTTCGAAAAAAAATTTTGAAAAAAATTTTCGAAAAAAAATTCGAAAAAAATTTTGAAAAAAATTTTCAAAAAAATTTTCGAAAAAATTCTGGAAAAATATTTTTCGAAATTTCGAAAAAAAATTTTTTTAGAAAAGTTTGAAAAATATTTTTAAAAAAAATTTCGAAAAAAATTTTTAAAAACATTTTCGGAAAAAATTTCGAAAAAAAATTTTCCAATAAAAATTTGAAAAAAAATTTCGAAAAAAATTTTCAAAAAATTTTCAAAAAAATTTTGGAAAGAAATTTTTCGAAAAAAATTTTTAAAAAAATTTTCGAAAAAAAATTAGAAAAAAAATTTTCGAAAAAAAATTGAAAAAAATTTTCGAAAAAACATTTTTGAAAAAAATTTTCGAAAGAAATTTTGAAAAAAAAATTTCGAGAAAAATTTTCGATAAAAAATTTTCGAAAAAAATTTTGAAAAAAAATTTTGAAAAAAAATTTGAAAAAAATTTTCGAAAAAAAATTCGAAAAAAAAATTTTCGAAAAAAATTCCGAAAAAAAATTTTCGAAAAAAATTTTGAAAAAAAAATTTCGAAAAAGAATTTGAAAAAAATTTTCGAAAAAAAATTTTGAAAAAAAATTTTTGAAAAAAATTTTCAAAAAAATTTTCGAAAAAATTTTCGAAAAAATTTCGAAAAAAAACTTTTGAAAAAAATTTTCGAAAAAAAATTCGAAAAAAATTTTGAAAAAAATTTTCAAAAATATTTTCGAAAAAATTTTGGAAAAATATTTTTCGAAATTTCGAAAAAAAATTTTTTAGAAAAGTTTGAAAAACATTTTTTTAAAAAATTTCGAAAAAAATTTTTAAAAAAATTTTCGGAAAAAATTTCCATAAAAAATTTTCGAAAAAAAATTAGAAAAAAAATTTTCGAAAAAAAATTGAAAAAAATTTTCGAAAAAACATTTTTGAAAAAAATTTTCGAAAGAAATTTTGAAAAAAAAATTTCGAGGAAAATTTTCGATAAAAAATTTTCGAAAAAAATTTTTAAAAAAAATTTTGAAAAAAAATTTTGAAAAAAATTTTCAAAAAAAAATTCGAAAAAAAAATTTTCGAAAAAAATTCCGAAAATAAATTTTCGAAAAAAATTTTGAAAAAAACATTTCGAAAAAGAATTTGAAAAAAATTTTCGAAAAAAAATTTTGAAAAAAAATTTTTGAAAAAAAAACAAAAAAAATTTCGAAAAAAATTTTTAAAAAAATTTTTGAAAAAAATTTTGAAAAAAAATTTTTGAAAAAAATTTTCAAAAAAATTTTCGAAAAAATTTTCGAAAAAAATTTCGAAAAAAAATTTTGAAAAAAATTTTCGAAAAGAAATTCGAAAAAAATTTTGAAAAAAATTTTCAAAAAAATTTTCGAAAAAATTTGGAAAAAAATTTTTCGAAAAATATTTTTAAAAAATTTTCGAAAAAATTTTTCGAAAAAATTTTTCGAAAAAAATTTGCGAAAAAAATTTCGAAAAAAATTTTGAAAAAAATTTTCAAAAAAAATGTCCATAAAAAATTTTCGAAAAAAATTTCCATAAAAAATTTTCGAAAAAAATTTCGAAAAAAATTTTCAAAAAAATTTTCGAAAAAAATTTGGAAAAAAATTTTTCGAAAAAAATTTCGAAAAAATTTTGAAAAAAATTTTCGAAAAAAAATTTTCAAAAAAATTTTGAAAAAAACTTTTGAAAAAAAATTTTGAAAAAAAATTTTGAAAAAAATTTTCGAAAAAAAATTCGAAAAAAAAATTTTCGAAAAAAATTCCGAAAAATAATTTTCGAAAAAAATTTTGAAAAAAATTTTCGAAAAAAAATCCAAAAAAAAAATTTTCAAAAAAAATTTTGAAAAAAATTTTCGAAAAAATTTTGGAAAAAAATTTTTAAAAAAAATTTAAAAAAAAATTTCGAAAAAAATTTTCGAAAAGAATTTTGAAATAAATTTTCGAAAAAAAATTTTCGAAAAAAATTTTCGAAAAAAATTTCAAAAAAAAATTTTCGAAAAAAATTAGGAAAAAAATTTTTCGAAAAAAATTTTCAAAAAATTTTCGAAAAAATTTTTTGAAAAAAATTTTCGAAAAAAATTTCGAAAAAAATTTTGAAAAAAATTTTCGAAAAAAATTTCCATAAAAAATTTTCGAAAAAATTTCGAAAAAAATTTTCAAAAAAATTTTCGAAAAAATTTTGGAAAAAAATTTTTCGAAAAAAATTTTCAAAAAAATTTTTGGAAAAAATTTTTCGAAAAAAATTTCGAAAAAATTTTGAAAAAAATTGTCGAAAAAAAATTTTCGAAAAAATTTAGAAAAAAATTTTTCGAAAAAAATTTTGAAAAAAAATTTTGAAAAAAATTTTTGAAAAAAATTTTCGAAAAAAAAATTTTCGAAAAAAATTCCGAAAAAAAATTTTCGAAAAAAATTTTGAAAAAAAAATTTCGAAAAAGAATTTGAAAAAAATTTTCGAAAAAAAATTTTTCAAAAAAATTTTTGAAAAAAAAAAAAAAATTTCGAAAAAAATTTTTAAAAAAATTTTTGAAAAAAATTTGAAAAAAAAAATTTTCGAAAAAAATTTTCAAAAAAATTTTCGAAAAAATTTCGGAAAAATTTTTCGAAAAAAATTACGAAAAAAATTTCGAAAAAAATTTTGAAAAAAATTTTCGAAAAAAAATCCAAAAAAAAAATTTTCAAAAAAAATTTTGAAAAAAATTTTCGAAAAAATTTTGGAAAAATTTTTCGAAAAAAATTATGAAAAAAATTTTCGAAAAAAATTCCGAAAAAAAATTTTCGAAAAAAATTTTGAAAAAAAAATTTCGAAAAAGAATTTGAAAAAAATTTTCGAAAAAAAATTTTGAAAAAAAATTTTTGAAAAAAATTTTCGAAAAAAATTTCCATAAAAAATTTTCGAAAAAAATTTCGAAAAAAATTTTCAAAATAATTTTCGAAAAAATTTTGGAAAAAAATTTTTCGAAAAAAATTTTCAAAAAAATTTTCGAAAAAAATTTTTCGAAAAAAATTTTGAAAAAAAATTTTTAACAAAATTTTCGAAAAAAATTTCAAAAAAAAATTTTCGAAAAAATTTTGAAAAAAATTTTCGAAAAAAAATTTTGAAAAAAATTTTTCGAAAAAAATTTTGAAAAAAAATTTTGAAAAAAAATTTCGAAAAAAATTTTCAAGAAAATTTTCGAAAAAATTTTGGAAAAAAATTTTTCGAAAAAAAATTTTGAAAAAAATTTTCGAAAAAAATTTTGAAAAAAATTTTCGAAAAAAATTTCGAAAAAAAAATTTCGAAAAAAATTTTCCGAAAAAAATTTTGAAAAAAATTTTCGAAAAAAAATTTGAAAAAAATTTTGAAAAAAATTTTCAAAAAAATTTTCGAAAAAATTTTCGAAAAAAATTTCGAAAAAAAAATTTTAAAAAAAATTTCGAAAAAAAATTCGAAAAAAATTTTGAAAAAAAATTTTCAAAAAAATTTTCGAAAAAATTTGGAAAAAAATTTTTCGAAAAATATTTTTAAAAAATTTTCGAAAAAATTTTTCGAAAAAAATTTTCGAAAAGAATTTCGAATAAAATTTTGAAAAAAATTTTCGAAAAAAATTTCCATAAAAAATTTTAGAAAAAAATTTCGAAAAAAATTTTCAAAAAAATTTTCGAAAAAATTTTGGAAAAAAATTTTTCGAAAAAAATTTTCAAAAAAATTTTCGAAAAAAATTTTTCGAAAAAAATTTCGAAAAAATTTTGAAAAAAATTTTCGAAAAAAAATTTTCGAAAAAATTTTCGAAAAAAAATTTTCGAAAAAATTTTGAAAAAAATTTTTCGAAAAAAATTTTAAAAAAAAATTTTGAAAAAAAATTTTGAAAAAAATTTTGGAAAAAAAATTCGAAAAAAAAATTTTCGAAAAAAATTCCGAAATAAAATTTCCGAAAAAAATTTTGAAAAAAAAATTTCGAAAAAGAATTTGAAAAAAATTTTCGAAAAAAAATTTTGAAAAAAAATTTTTGAAAAAAAAACAAAAAAAATTTCGAAAAAAATTTTTAAAAAAATTTTTGAAAAAAATTTTGAAAAAAAAATTTTCGAAAAAAATTTTCGAAAAAAATTTAAAAAAAAAATTTTCGAAAAAATTTTGGAAAAATTTTTCGAAAAAAATTATGAAAAAAATTTTGAAAAAAATTTTCGAAAAAAAAATCCAAAAAAAAAATTTTCAAAAAAAATTTTGAAAAAAATTTTCGAAAAAATTTTGGAAAAAAATTTTTAAAAAAAATTTGAAAAAAAATTCCGAAAAGAATTTTGAAATAAATTTTCGAAAAAAAATTTTCGAAAAAAATTTCAAAAAAAAATTTTCGAAAAAAATTTGGAAAAAAATTTTTCGAAAAAAATTTGAAAAAAATTTTCGAAAAAATTTTTCGAAAAAATTTTTCGAAAAAAATTTTGAAAAAAAATTTTGAAAAAAAATTTCGAAAAAAATTTTGAAAAAAAATTTCGAAAAAAATTTTGAAATAAATTTTGAAATAAATTTTCGAAAAAATTTTCGAAAAAAATTTCGAAAAAAAATTTTCGAAAAAAATTTCGAAAAAAATTTTGAAAAAAATTTTCGAAAAAATTCCGAAAAAAATTTTCGAAAAAAATTTCGAAAAAAATTTTGAAAAAAATTTTCGAAAAAAATTTCCATAAAAAATTTTCAAAAAAAAATTCGAAAAAAATTTTTAAAAAAATTTTCGAAAAAATTTGGAAAAAAATTTTGGAAAAATTTTTCGAAAAAAATTTTCAAAAAAATTTTCGAAAAAAAATTCGAAAAAAAATTTTCGAAAAAAATTTTAAAAAAAATTTTCGAAAAAAATTTTCAAAAAAAAATTTTCGAAAAAAATTTCGAAAAAAATTTTCGAAAAAAATATTGAAAAAAAATTTCGAAAAAAATTTTCAAAAAAATTTTCGAAAAAATTTTCAAAAAAATTTTCGAAAAAATTTTCAAAAAAATTTTCAAAAAAATTTTCAAAAAAATTTTCGAAAAAATTTTCGAAAAAAATTTCAAAAAAAAAATTTCGAAAAAATTTTCGAAAAAATTTTGAAAAAAATTTTCGAAAAAAAATTTTCGAAAAAATTTTGAAAAAAATTTTTCGAAAAAAATTTTGAAAAAAAAATTTGAAAAAAAATTTCGAAAAAAATATTCAAGAAAATTTTCGAAAAAATTTTGGAAAAAAATTTTTCGAAAAAAAATTTTGAAAAAAATTTTCGAAAAAAATTTCGAAAAAAATTTCGAAAAAAAATTTTCGAAAAAAATTTCGAAAAAAATTTTGCAAAAAATTTTCGAAAAAATTTTGGAAAAAAATTTTGAAAAAAAATTTCGAAAAAAATTTTTCGAAAAAAATTTTGAAAAAATTTTCAAAAAAAAATTCGAAAAAAATTTTGAAAAAAATTTTCAAAAAAATTTTCGAAAAAATTTTCGAAAAAAATTTTGAAAAAAAATTTTCGAAAAAATTTTGAAAAAAATTTTCGAAAAAAAATTTTCGAAAAAAATTTTGAAAAAAATTTTCGAAAAAAAATTCGAAAAAAATTTTGAAAAACATTTTCAAAAAAATTTTCGAAAAAATTTGGAAAAAAATTTTTCTAAAAATATTTTTAAAAAATTTTCGAAAAAATTTTTCGAAAAAAATTTTCGAAAAAAATTTCGAAAAAAATTTTGAAAAAAATTTCGAAAACAATTTTCGAAAAAAATTTTCAAAAAAATTTTCGAAAAAAATTTTTCGAAAAAAATTTCGAAAAAATTTTGAAAAAAATTTTCGAAAAAAAATTTTCGAAAAAATTTTGAAAAAAATTTTTCGAAAAAAATTTTTCGAAAAAAATTTTGAAAAAAAATTTCGAAAAAAATTTTCAAAAAAAATTTTCGAAAAAATTTTCAAAAAAAATTTTTGAAAAAAATTTTCAAAAAAATTTTCGAAAAAATTTTCAAAAAAATTTTCAAAAAAATTTTGAAAAAAATTTTGAAAAAAAAATTTGAAAAAAAATTTCGAAAAAAATTTTCAAGAAAATTTTCGAAAAAATTTTGGAAAAAAATTTTTCGAAAAAAAATTTTGAAAGAAATTTTCGAAAAAAAATTCGAAAAAAATTTTGAAAAAAATTTTCAAAAAAATTTTCGAAAAAATTTTCGAAAAAAATTTCGAAAAAAAATTTTGAAAAAAATTTTCGAAAAAAAATTCGAAAAAAATTTTGAAAAAAATTTTCAAAAACATTTTCGAAAAAATTTGGAAAAAAGTTTTTCGAAAAATATTTTTAAAAAATTTTCGAAAAAATTTTTCGAAAAAATTTTCGAAAAAAATTTCGAAAAAAATTTTGAAAAAAATTTTCGAAAAAAATTTCCATAAAAAATTTTCGAAAAAAATTTCGAAAAAAATTTTCAAAAAAATTTTCGAAAAAATTTTGGAAAAAAATTTTTCGAAAAAAATTTTCAAAAACATTTTCGAAAAAAATTTTTTGAAAAAAATTTCGAAAAAATTTTGAAAAAAATTTTCGAAAAAAAATTTTCGAAAAAATTTTGAAAAAAATTTTTCGAAAAAAATTTTGAAAAAAAATTTTGAAAAAAATTTTTGAAAAAAATTTTCGAAAAAAAATTTGAAAAAAAAATTTTCGAAAAAAATTCCGAAAAAAAATTTTCGAAAAAAATTTTGAAAAAAAAATTTCGAAAAAGAATTTAAAAAAAATTTTCGAAAAAAAATTTTGAAAAAACATTTTTGAAAAAAAAACAAAAAAAATTTCGAAAAAAATTTTTAAAAAAATTTTTGAAAAAAATTTTGAAAAAAAATTTTCGAAAATAATTTTCAAAAAAATTTTCGAAAAAATTTTGGAAAAAATTTTCGAAAAAAATTATGAAAAAAATTTCGAAAAAAATTTTGAAAAAAATTTTCGAAAAAAAATCCAAAAAAAAAATTTTCAAAAAAAATTTTGAAAAAAATTTTCGAAAAAATTTTGGAAAAAAATTTTAAAAAAAAATTTGAAAAAAAATTTCGAAAAAAATTTTCGAAAAGAATTTTGAAATAAATTTTCGAAAAAAAATTTTCGAAAAAAATTTTCGAAAAAAATTTCAAAAAAAAATTTTCGAAAAAAATTAGGAAAAAAATTTTTCGAAAAAAATTTTCAAAAAATTTTCCAAAAAAATTTTTCGAAAAAAATTTTCGAAAAAAATTTCGAAAAAAAATTTGAAAAAAATTTTCGAAAAAAATTTCCATAAAAAATTTTCGAAAAAAATTTCGAAAAAAATTTTCGAAAAAAATTTCCATAAAAAATTTTCGAAAAAAGTTCCGAAAAATATTTTCAAAAAAATTTTCGAAAAAATTCCGAAAAAAATTTTCGAAAAAAATTTCGAAAAAAATTTTGAAAAAAATTTTCGAAAAAAATTTCCATAAAAAATTTTCGAAAACAAATTCGAAAAAAATTTTCAAAAAAATTTTCGAAAAAAATTTCGAAAAAAAATTTTCGAAAAAAATTTTAAAAAAAATTTTCGAAAAAAATTTTCAAAAAAAAATTTTCGAAAAAAATTTCGAAAAAAATTTAGGAAAAAATTTTCAAAAAAAATTTTGAAAAAAAATTTCGAAGAAAATTTTCAAAAAAATTTTCGAAAAAATTTTCAAAAGAATTTTCAACAAAATTTTCAAAAAAATTTTCGAAAAAATTTTCGAAAAAAATTTCAAAAAAAAATTTTCGAAAAAATTTTGAAAAAAATTTTCGAAAAAAAATTTTCGAAAAAATTTTGAAAAAAATTTTGCGAAAAAAATTTTGAAAAAAAATTTTGAAAAAAAATTTCGAAAAAAATTTTCAAGAAACTTTTCGAAAAAATTTTGGAAAAAAATTTTTCGAAAAAAAATTTTGAAAAAAATTTTCGAAAAAAATTTCGAAAAAAATTTTGAAAAAAATTTTCGAATAAAATTTCGAAAAAAAATTTTCGAAAAAAATTTCGAAAAAAATTTTGCAAAAAATATTCGAAAAAATTTTGGAAAAAAATTTTGAAAAAATTTTTCGAAAAGAATTTTGAAAAAAATTTTTCGAAAAAAAATTTGAAAAAAATTTTTAAAAAAAATTTCGAAAAAAATTTTCAAAAAAATTTTCGATAAAATTTTGGAAAAAAATTTTTTGAAAAAAATTTTGAAAAAAATTTTCGAAAAAATTTTCGAAAAAAATTTCGAAAAAATTTTGGAAAAAAATTTTTCGAAAAAACTTTTCAAAAAAATTTTTGAAAAAAATTTTTCGAAAAAAATTTCGAAAAAATTTGAAAAAAATTTTCGAAAAAAAATTTTCGAAAAAATTTTGAAAAAAATTTTTCGAAAAAAATTTTGAAAAAAAATTTTGAAAGAAGTTCGAAAAAAATTTTCAAAAAAATTTTCGAAAAAATTTTGGAAAAAAATTTTTTGAAAAAAATTTTGAAAAAAATTTTCGAAAATAATTTCGAAAAAAATTTTGATAAAAATTTTCGAAAAAATTTTCAAAAAAAAATTTCAAAAAAGATTTTGAAAAAAAATTTCGAAAAAAATTTTCGAAAAAAATTTTGAAATAAATTTTTGAAAAAAAATTTTCGAAAAAAATTTGGAAAAAAAATTTTCGAAAAAAATTTCCATAAAAAATTTTCGAAAAAAATTTCGAAAAAAATTTTCAAAATAATTTTCGAAAAAATTTTTAGAAAAAAATTTTTCGAAAAAAATTTTCAAAAAAATTTTCGAAAAAAATTTTTCGAAAAAAATTTTGAAAAAAAATTTTTAACAAAATTTTCGAAAAAAATTTCAAAAAAAAATTTTCGAAAAAATTTTGAAAAAAATTTTCGAAAAAAAATTTTGAAAAAAATTTTTCGAAAAAAATTTTGAAAAAAAATTTTGAAAAAAAATTTCGAAAAAAATTTTCAAGAAAATTTTCGAAAAAATTTTGGAAAAAAATTTTTCGAAAGAAAATTTTGAAAAAAATTTTCGAAAAAAATTTTGAAAAAAATTTTCGAAAAAAATTTCGAAAAAAAAATTTCGAAAAAAATTTTCCGAAAAAAATTTTGAAAAAAATTTTCGAAAAAAAATTTGAAAAAAATTTTGAAAAAAATTTTGAAAAAAATTTCGAAAAAAAATTCGAAAAAAATTTTGAAAAAAAATTTTCAAAAAAATTTTCGAAAAAATTTGGAAAAAAATTTTTCGAAAAATATTTTTAAAAAATTTTCGAAAAAATTTTTCGAAAAAAATTTTCGAAAAGAATTTCGAATAAAATTTTGAAAAAAATTTTCGAAAAAAATTTCCATAAAAAATTTTAGAAAAAAATTTCGAAAAAAATTTTCAAAAAAATTTTCGAAAAAATTTTGGAAAAAAATTTTTCGAAAAAAATTTTCAAAAAAATTTTCGAAAAAAATTTTTCGAAAAAAATTTCGAAAAAATTTTGAAAAAAATTTTCGAAAAAAAATTTTCGAAAAAATTTTCGAAAAAAAATTTTCGAAAAAATTTTGAAAAAAATTTTTCGAAAAAAATTTTTAAAAAAAATTTTGAAAAAAAATTTTGAAAAAAATTTTGGAAAAAAAATTCGAAAAAAAAATTTTCGAAAAAAATTCCGAAATAAAATTTCCGAAAAAAATTTTGAAAAAAAAATTTCGAAAAAGAATTTGAAAAAAATTTTCGAAAAAAAATTTTGAAAAAAAATTTTTGAAAAAAAAACAAAAAAAATTTCGAAAAAAATTTTTAAAAAAATTTTTGAAAAAAATTTTGAAAAAAAAATTTTCGAAAAAAATTTTCGAAAAAAATTTAAAAAAAAAATTTTCGAAAAAATTTTGGAAAAATTTTTCGAAAAAAATTATGAAAAAAATTTTGAAAAAAATTTTCGAAAAAAAAATCCAAAAAAAAAATTTTCAAAAAAAATTTTGAAAAAAATTTTCGAAAAAATTTTGGAAAAAAATTTTTAAAAAAAATTTGAAAAAAAATTCCGAAAAGAATTTTGAAATAAATTTTCGAAAAAAAATTTTCGAAAAAAATTTCAAAAAAAAATTTTCGAAAAAAATTTGGAAAAAAATTTTTCGAAAAAAATTTGAAAAAAATTTTCGAAAAAATTTTTCGAAAAAATTTTTCGAAAAAAATTTTGAAAAAAAATTTTGAAAAAAAATTTCGAAAAAAATTTTGAAAAAAAATTTCGAAAAAAAGTTTGAAAAAAAATTTCGAAAAAAATTTTGAAATAAATTTTGAAATAAATTTTCGAAAAAATTTTCGAAAAAAATTTCGAAAAAAAATTTTCGAAAAAAATTTCGAAAAAAATTTTGAAAAAAATTTTCGAAAAAATTCCGAAAAAAATTTTCGAAAAAAATTTCGAAAAAAATTTTGAAAAAAATTTTCGAAAAAAATTTCCATAAAAAATTTTCAAAAAAAAATTCGAAAAAAATTTTTAAAAAAATTTTCGAAAAAATTTGGAAAAAAATTTTGGAAAAATTTTTCGAAAAAAATTTTCAAAAAAATTTTCGAAAAAAAATTCGAAAAAAAATTTTCGAAAAAAATTTTTAAAAAAATTTTCGAAAAAAATTTTCAAAAAAAAATTTTCGAAAAAAATTTCGAAAAAAATTTTCGAAAAAAATATTGAAAAAAAATTTCGAAAAAAATTTTCAAAAAAATTTTCGAAAAAATTTTCAAAAAAATTTTCGAAAAAATTTTCAAAAAAATTTTCAAAAAAATTTTCAAAAAAATTTTCGAAAAAATTTTCGAAAAAAATTTCAAAAAAAAAATTTCGAAAAAATTTTCGAAAAAATTTTGAAAAAAATTTTCGAAAAAAAATTTTCGAAAAAATTTTGAAAAAAATTTTTCGAAAAAAATTTTGAAAAAAAAATTTGAAAAAAAATTTCGAAAAAAATATTCAAGAAAATTTTCGAAAAAATTTTGGAAAAAAATTTTTCGAAAAAAAATTTTGAAAAAAATTTTCGAAAAAAATTTCGAAAAAAATTTCGAAAAAAAATTTTCGAAAAAAATTTCGAAAAAAATTTTGCAAAAAATTTTCGAAAAAATTTTGGAAAAAAATTTTGAAAAAAAATTTCGAAAAAAATTTTTCGAAAAAAATTTTGAAAAAATTTTCAAAAAAAAATTCGAAAAAAATTTTGAAAAAAATTTTCAAAAAAATTTTCGAAAAAATTTTCGAAAAACATTTTGAAAAAAAATTTTCGAAAAAATTTTGAAAAAAATTTTCGAAAAAAAATTTTCGAAAAAAATTTTGAAAAAAATTTTCGAAAAAAAATTCGAAAAAAATTTTGAAAAACATTTTCAAAAAAATTTTCGAAAAAATTTGGAAAAAAATTTTTCTAAAAATATTTTTAAAAAATTTTCGAAAAAATTTTTCGAAAAAAATTTTCGAAAAAAATTTCGAAAAAAATTTTGAAAAAAATTTCGAAAACAATTTTCGAAAAAAATTTTCAAAAAAATTTTCGAAAAAAATTTTTCGAAAAAAATTTCGAAAAAATTTTGAAAAAAATTTTCGAAAAAAAATTTTCGAAAAAATTTTGAAAAAAATTTTTCGAAAAAAATTTTTCGAAAAAAATTTTGAAAAAAAATTTCGAAAAAAATTTTCAAAAAAAATTTTCGAAAAAATTTTCAAAAAAAATTTTTGAAAAAAATTTTCAAAAAAATTTTCGAAAAAATTTTCAAAAAAATTTTCAAAAAAATTTTCAAAAAAATTTTGAAAAAAATTTTGAAAAAAAAATTTTGAAAAAAAAATTTGAAAAAAAATTTCGAAAAAAATTTTCAAGAAAATTTTCGAAAAAATTTTGGAAAAAAATTTTTCGAAAAAAAATTTTGAAAGAAATTTTCGAAAAAAAATTCGAAAAAAATTTTGAAAAAAATTTTCAAAAAAATTTTCGAAAAAATTTTCGAAAAAAATTTCGAAAAAAAATTTTGAAAAAAATTTTCGAAAAAAAATTCGAAAAAAATTTTGAAAAAAATTTTCAAAAACATTTTCGAAAAAATTTGGAAAAAAGTTTTTCGAAAAATATTTTTAAAAAATTTTCGAAAAAATTTTTCGAAAAAATTTTCGAAAAAAATTTCGAAAAAAATTTTGAAAAAAATTTTCGAAAAAAATTTCCATAAAAAATTTTCGAAAAAAATTTCGAAAAAAATTTTCAAAAAAATTTTCGAAAAAATTTTGGAAAAAAATTTTTCGAAAAAAATTTTCAAAAACATTTTCGAAAAAAATTTTTTGAAAAAAATTTCGAAAAAATTTTGAAAAAAATTTTCGAAAAAAAATTTTCGAAAAAATTTTGAAAAAAATTTTTCGAAAAAAATTTTGAAAAAAAATTTTGAAAAAAATTTTTGAAAAAAATTTTCGAAAAAAAATTCGAAAAAAAAATTTTCGAAAAAAATTCCGAAAAAAAATTTTCGAAAAAAATTTTGAAAAAAAAATTTCGAAAAAGAATTTAAAAAAAATTTTCGAAAAAAAATTTTGAAAAAACATTTTTGAAAAAAAAACAAAAAAAATTTCGAAAAAAATTTTTAAAAAAATTTTTGAAAAAAATTTTGAAAAAAAATTTTCGAAAATAATTTTCAAAAAAATTTTCGAAAAAATTTTGGAAAAAATTTTCGAAAAAAATTATGAAAAAAATTTCGAAAAAAATTTTGAAAAAAATTTTCGAAAAAAAATCCAAAAAAAAAATTTTCAAAAAAAATTTTGAAAAAAATTTTCGAAAAAATTTTGGAAAAAAATTTTTAAAAAAAATTTGAAAAAAAATTTCGAAAAAAATTTTCGAAAAGAATTTTGAAATAAATTTTCGAAAAAAAATTTTCGAAAAAAATTTTCGAAAAAAATTTCAAAAAAAAATTTTCGAAAAAAATTAGGAAAAAAATTTTTCGAAAAAAATTTTCAAAAAATTTTCCAAAAAAATTTTTCGAAAAAAATTTTCGAAAAAAATTTCGAAAAAAAATTTGAAAAAAATTTTCGAAAAAAATTTCCATAAAAAATTTTCGAAAAAAATTTCGAAAAAAATTTTCGAAAAAAATTTCCATAAAAAATTTTCGAAAAAAATTCCGAAAAATATTTTCAAAAAAATTTTCGAAAAAATTCCGAAAAAAATTTTCGAAAAAAATTTCGAAAAAAATTTTGAAAAAAATTTTCGAAAAAAATTTCCATAAAAAATTTTCGAAAACAAATTCGAAAAAAATTTTCAAAAAAATTTTCGAAAAAAATTTCGAAAAAAAATTTTCGAAAAAAATTTTTAAAAAAATTTTCGAAAAAAATTTTCAAAAAAAAATTTTCGAAAAAAATTTCGAAAAAAATTTAGGAAAAAATTTTCAAAAAAAATTTTGAAAAAAAATTTCGAAGAAAATTTTCAAAAAAATTTTCGAAAAAATTTTCAAAAGAATTTTCAACAAAATTTTCAAAAAAATTTTCGAAAAAATTTTCGAAAAAAATTTCAAAAAAAAATTTTCGAAAAAATTTTGAAAAAAATTTTCGAAAAAAAATTTTCGAAAAAATTTTGAAAAAAATTTTGCGAAAAAAATTTTGAAAAAAAATTTTGAAAAAAAATTTCGAAAAAAATTTTCAAGAAAATTTTCGAAAAAATTTTGGAAAAAAATTTTTCGAAAAAAAATTTTGAAAAAAATTTTCGAAAAAAATTTCGAAAAAAATTTTGAAAAAAATTTTCGAATAAAATTTCGAAAAAAAATTTTCGAAAAAAATTTCGAAAAAAATTTTGCAAAAAATATTCGAAAAAATTTTGGAAAAAAATTTTGAAAAAATTTTTCGAAAAGAATTTTGAAAAAAATTTTTCGAAAAAAAATTTGAAAAAAATTTTTAAAAAAAATTTCGAAAAAAATTTTCAAAAAAATTTTCGATAAAATTTTGGAAAAAAATTTTTTGAAAAAAATTTTGAAAAAAATTTTCGAAAAAATTTTCGAAAAAAATTTCGAAAAAATTTTGGAAAAAACTTTTTCGAAAAAACTTTTCAAAAAAATTTTTGAAAAAAATTTTTCGAAAAAAATTTCGAAAAAATTTGAAAAAAATTTTCGAAAAAAAATTTTCGAAAAAATTTTGAAAAAAATTTTTCGAAAAAAATTTTGAAAAAAAATTTTGAAAGAAGTTCGAAAAAAATTTTCAAAAAAATTTTCGAAAAAATTTTGGAAAAAAATTTTTTGAAAAAAATTTTGAAAAAAATTTTCGAAAATAATTTCGAAAAAAATTTTGATAAAAATTTTCGAAAAAATTTTCAAAAAAAAATTTCAAAAACGATTTTGAAAAAAAATTTCGAAAAAAATTTTCGAAAAAAATTTTGAAATAAATTTTTGAAAAAAAATTTTCGAAAAAAATTTTCGAAAAAAATTTGGAAAAAAAATTTTCGAAAAAAATTTTCATAAAAAATTTTCGAAAAAAATTTCGAAAAAAAAAATTCGAAAAAAATTTTGAAAAAAATTTTCAAAAAAAAAAATTTCGAAAAAAATTTTGAAAAAAATTTTCCAAAAAAGAAATTTTGAAAAAAATTTTCCAAAAAAGAAATTTCGAAAAAAATTTTGAAAAAAAAATTTTCGAAAATAATTTAGAAAAAAAAATTTTCGAAAATAATTTAGAAAAAAATTTCCAAAAAAATTTTCGAAAAAATTTTCGAAAAAAAATTTTCGAAAAAAAATTGGAAAAAAAATTTTGAAAAAAAATTTTGAGAAAAAAATTTTGAAAAATAAATTCGAAAAAAATTTTTAAAAAAATTTTCGAAAAAAATTTCAAAAAAAAATTTTCGAAAAAATTTTCGAAAAAATTTTGGAAAAAAATTTTTCGAAAAAAAATTTTGAAAAAAATTTTCGAAAAAAATTTCGAAAAAAATTTTGAAAAAAATTTTCGAAAAAAATTTCGAAAAAAAATTTTCGAAAAAAATTTTTCGAAAAAAATTTTGAAAAAAATTTTCTAAAAAAAATTCGAAAAAAATTTTGAAAAAAATTTTCAAAAAAATTTTCGAAAAAATTTTCGAAAAAAATTTCGAAAAAAAAATTGAAAAAAATTTTCGAAAAAAAATTTCACAAAAATTTTGAAAAAAATTTTCAAAAAAATTTTCGAAAAAATTTGGAAAAAAATTTTTCGAAAAAAATTTTGAAAAAAAATTTGGAAAAAAAATTTTGAAAAAAAATTTTGAAAAAAATTTTCGAAAAAAAATTCGAAAAAAAAATTTTCGAAAAAAATTTTGAAAAAAAAATTTCGAAAAAGAATTTGAAAAAAAATTTCGAAAAAAAATTTTGAAAAAAAATTTTTGAAAAAAAAAAAAAATTTCGAAAAAAATTTTAAAAAAATTTTTGAAAAAAATTTAGAAAAAAAAATTTTCGAAAAAAATTTTCAAAAAAATTTTCGAAAAAATTTTGGAAAAATTTTTCGAAAAAAATTATGAAAAAAATTTCGAAAAAAATTTTCAAAAAAAATTTTCGAAAAAAAATCCAAAAAAAAAATTTTCAAAAAAAATTTTGAAAAAAAATTTCGAAAAGAATTTTGAAATAAATTTTCGAAAAAAAATTTTCGAAAAAAATTTTCGAAAAAAATTTCAAAAAAAAATTTTCGAAAAAAATTTGGAAAAAAATTTTTCGAAAAAAATTTGAAAAAAATTTTCGAAAAAATTTTTCGGAAAAATTTTTCGAAAAAAATTTTGAAAAAAAATTTTGAAAAAAAATTTCGAAAAAAATTTTGAAAAAAAATTTCGAAAAAAATTTTGAAATAAATTTTCGAAAAAATTTTCGAAAAAAATTTCGAAAAAAAATTTTCGTAAAAAATTTCGAAAAAAATTTTGAAAAAAATTTTCGAAAAAAATTTCCATAAAAAATTTTCGAAAAAAATTCAGAAAAAATTTTCAAAAAAATTTTCGAAAAAATTCCGAAAAAAATTTTCGAAAAAAATTTCGAAAAAAATTTTGAAAAAAATTTTCGAAAAAAATTTCCATAAAAAATTTTCGAAAAAAAATTCGAAAAAAATTTTTAAAAAAATTTTCGAAAAAATTTGGAAAAAAATTTTGGAAAAATTTTTCGAAAAAAATTTTCAAAAAAAATTTCGAAAAAAATTTTCGAAAAAAATTTTGAAAAAAAATTTCGAAAAAAATTTTCAAAAAAATTTTCGAAAAAATTTTAAAAAAATTTTCGAAAAAATTTTCAAAAAAATTTTCAAAAAAATTTTCAAAAAAATTTTCGAAAAAATTTTCGAAAAAAATTTCAAAAAAAAATTTTCGAAAAAATTTTGAAAAAAATTTTCGAAAAAAAATTTTCGAAAAAATTTTGAAAAAAATTTTTCGAAAAAAATTTTGAAAAAAAATTTTGAAAAAAAATTTCGAAAAAAATTTTCAAGAAAATTTTCGAAAAAATTTTGGAAAAAAATTTTTCGAAAAAAAATTTTGAAAAAAATTTTCGAAAAAAAATTCGAAAAAAATTTTGAAAAAAATTTTCAAAAAAATTTTCGAAAAAATTTTCGAAAAAAATTTCGAAAAAAAATTTTGAAAAAAATTTTCGAAAAAAAATTCGAAAAAAATTTTCAAAAAAATTTTCAAAAAAATTTTCGAAAAAATTTGGAAAAAAATTTTTCGAAAAATATTTTTAAAAAATTTTCGAAAAAATTTTTCGAAAAAAATTTTCGAAAAAAATTTCGAAAAAAATTTTGAAAAAAATTTTCGAAAAAAATTTCCATAAAAAATTTTCGAAAAAAATTTCGAAAAAAATTTTCAAAAAAATTTTCGAAAAAATTTTGGAAAAAAATTTTTCGAAAAAAATTTTCAAAAAAATTTTCGAAAAAAATTTTTTGAAAAAAATTTCGAAAAAATTTTGAAAAAAATTTTCGAAAAAAAATTTTCGAAAAAATTTTGAAAAAAATTTTTCGAAAAAAATTTTGAAAAAAAATTTTGAAAAAAATTTTTGAAAAAAATTTTCGAAAAAAAATTCGAAAAAAAAATTTTCGAAAAAAATTCCGAAAAAAAATTTTCGAAAAAAATTTTGAAAAAAAAATTTCGAAAAAGAATTTTAAAAAAATTTTCGAAAAAAAATTTTGAAAAAACATTTTTGAAAAAAAAACAAAAAAAATTTCGAAAAAAAATTTTAAAAAAATTTTTGAAAAAAATTTTGAAAAAAAATTTTCGAAAAAAATTTTCAAAAAAATTTTCGAAAAAATTTTGGAAAAAATTTTCGAAAAAAATTATGAAAAAAATTTCGAAAAAAAATTTGAAAAAAATTTTCGAAAAAAAATCCAAAAAAAAAATTTTCAAAAAAAATTTTGAAAAAAATTTTCGAAAAAATTTTGGAAAAAAATTTTTAAAAAAAATTTGAAAAAAAATTTCGAAAAAAATTTTCAAAAAGAATTTTGAAATAAATTTTCGAAAAAAAATTTTCGAAAAAAATTTTCGAAAAAAATTTCAAAAAAAAATTTTCGAAAAAAATTAGGAAAAAAATTTTTCGAAAAAAATTTTCGAAAAAAATTTCGAAAAAAAATTTGAAAAAAATTTTCGAAAAAAATTTCCATAAAAAATTTTCGAAAAAAATTTCGAAAAAAATTTTCGAAAAAAATTTCCAAAAAACATTTTCGAAAAAAATTCCGAAAAATATTTTCAAAAAAATTTTCGAAAAAATTCCGAAAAAAATTTTCGAAAAAAATTTCGAAAAAAATTTTGAAAAAAATTTTCGAAAAAAATTTCCATAAAAAATTTTCGAAAAAAAATTCAAAAAAAATTTTCAAAAAAATTTTCGAAAAAAATTTCGAAAAAAAATTTTCGAAAAAAATTTTGAAAAAAATTTTCGAAAAAAATTTTCAAAAAAAAATTTTCGAAAAAAATTTCGAAAAAAATTTGGAAAAAAATTTTCAAAAAAAATTTTGAAAAAAAATTTCGAAGAAAATTTTCAAAAAAATTTTAGAAAAAATTTTCAAAAGAATTTTCAACAAAATTTTCAAAAAAATTTTCGAAAAAATTTTCGAAAAAAATTTCAAAAAAAAATTTTCGAAAAAATTTTGAAAAAAATTTTCGAAAAAAAATTTTCGAAAAAATTTTGAAAAAAATTTTGCGAAAAAAATTTTGAAAAAAAATTTTGAAAAAAAATTTTGAAAAAATTTTTCGAAAAGAATTTTGAAAAAAATTTTTCGAAAAAAAATTTGAAAAAAATTTTTAAAAAAAATTTCGAAAAAAATTTTCAAAAAAATTTTCGATAAAATTTTGGAAAAAAATTTTTTGAAAAAAATTTTGAAAAAAATTTTCGAAAAAAATTTCGAAAAAAATTTTGAAAAAAGTTCGAAAAAAATTTTCAAAAAAATTTTCGAAAAAATTTTGGAAAAAAATTTTTTGAAAAAAATTTTGAAAAAAATTTTCGAAAATAATTTCGAAAAAAATTTTGATAAAAATTTTCGAAAAAATTTTCAAAAAAAATTTTCAAAAAAGATTTTGAAAAAAAATTTCGAAAAAAATTTTCGAAAAAAATTTTGAAATAAATTTTTGAAAAAAAATTTTCGAAAAAAATTTTCGAAAAAAATTTGGAAAAAAATTTTTCGAAAAAAATTTTCATAAAAAATTTTCGAAAAAAATTTCGAAAAAAAAAATTCGAAAAAAATTTTGAAAAAAATTTTCAAAAAAAAAATTTCGAAAAAAATTTTGAAAAAAATTTTCCAAAAAAGAAATTTTGAAAAAAATTTTCCAAAAAAGAAATTTCGAAAAAAATTTTGAAAAAAAAATTTTCGAAAATAATTTAGAAAAAAAAATTTTCGAAAATAATTTAGAAAAAAATTTCCAAAAAAATTTTCGAAAAAATTTTCGAAAAAAATTTTTCGAAAAAAAATTGGAAAAAAAATTTTGAAAAAAAATTTCGAGAAAAAAATTTTTTTAAAAATTTTGAAAAATAAATTCGAAAAAAATTTTTAAAAAAATTTTCGAAAAAAATTTCAAAAAAAAATTTTCGAAAAAATTTTCGAAAAAATTTTGGAAAAAAATTTTTCGAAAAAAAATTTTGAAAAAAATTTTGAAAAAAATTTTGGAAAAAAAATTCAAAAAAAAATTTTCGAAAAAAATTTGGAAAAAAATTTTTCGAAAAAAATTTGAAAAAAATTTTCGAAAAAATTTTTTTTCAAAATTTTTCGAAAAAAATTTTGAAAAAAAATTTTGAAAAAAAATTTCGAAAAAAATTTTGAAAAAAAATTTCGAAAAAAATTTTGAAATAAATTTTCGAAAACATTTTCGAAAAAAATTTCGAAAAAAAATTTTCGAAAAAAATTTCGAAAAAAATTTTGAAAAAAATTTTCGAAAAAAATTTCCATAAAAAATTTTCGAAGAAAATTCAGAAAAAATTTTCAAAAAAATTTTCGAAAAAATTCCGAAAAAAATTTTCGAAAAAAACTTCGAAAAAAATTTTGAAAAAAATTTTCGAAAAAAATTTCCATAAAAAATTTTCGAAAAAAAATTCGAAAAAAATTTTTAAAAAAATTTTCGAAAAAATTTGGAAAAAAATTTTGGAAAAATTTTTCGAAAAAAATTTTCAAAAAAAATTTCGAAAAAAATTTTCGAAAAAAATTTTGAAAAAAAATTTCGAAAAAAATTTTCAAAAAAATTTTCGAAAAAATTTTAAAAAAATTTTCGAAAAAATTTTCAAAAAAATTTTCAAAAAAATTTTCAAAAAAATTTTCGAAAAAATTTGCGAAAAAAATTTCAAAAAAAAATTTTCGAAAAAATTTTGAAAAAAATTTTCGAAAAAAAATTTTCGAAAAAATTTTGAAAAAAATTTTTCGAAAAAAATTTTGAAAAAAAATTTTGAAAAAAAATTTCGAAAAAAATTTTCAAGAAAATTTTCGAAAAAATTTTGGAAAAAAATTTTTCGAAAAAAAATTTTGAAAAAAATTTTCGAAAAAAATTTCGAAAAAAATTTCGAAAAAAAATTTTCGAAAAAAATTTCGAAAAAAATTTTGCAAAAAATTTTCGAAAAAATTTTGGAAAAAAATTTTGAAAAAAAATTTCGAAAAAAATTTTTCGAAAAAAATTTTGAAAAAAATTTTCAAAAAAAAATTCGAAAAAAATTTTGAAAAAAATTTTCAAAAAAATTTTCGAAAAAATTTTCGAAAAAAATTTCGAAAAAAAATTTTCGAAAAAATTTTGAAAAAAATTTTCGAAAAAAATTTTCGAAAAAAATTTTGAAAAAAATTTTCGAAAAAAAATTCGAAAAAAATTTTGAAAAACATTTTCAAAAAAATTTTCGAAAAAATTTGGAAAAAATTTTTTCGAAAAATATTTTTAAAAAATTTTCGAAAAAATTTTTTGAAAAAAATTTTCGAAAAACATTTCGAAAAAAATTTTGAAAAAAATTTCGAAAAAAATTTTCGAAAAAAATTTTCGAAAAAAATTTCGAAAAAATTTTGAAAAAAATTTTCGAAAAAAAATTTTCGAAAAAATTTTGAAAAAAATTTTTCGAAAAAAATTTTGAAAAAAAATTTTGAAAAAAAATTTCGAAAAAAATTTTCAAAAATTTTTTGAAAAAATTTTCAAAAAAAATTTTTGAAAAAAATTTTCAAAAAAATTTTCGAAAAAATTTTCAAAAAAATTTTCAAAAAGATTTTCGAAAAAATTTTCGAAAAAAATTTCAAAAAAAAACTTTCGAAAAAATTTTGAAAAAAATTTTCGAAAAAATTTTGAAAAAAATTTTCGAAAAAAAATTTTCAAAAAAATTTTGAAAAAATTTTTCGAAAAAAATTTTGAAAAAAAATTTCGAAAAAAATTTTCAAGAAAATTTTCGAAAAAATTTTGGAAAAAAATTTTTCGAAAAAAAATTTTGAAAAAAATTTTCGAAAAAAAATTCGAAAAAAATTTTGAAAAAAATTTTCAAAAAAATTTTCGAAAAAATTTTCGAAAAAAATTTCGAAAAAAAATTTTGAAAAAAATTTTCGAAAAAAAATTCGAAAAAAATTTTGAAAAAAATTTTCAAAAAAATTTTCGAAAAAATTTGGAAAAAAATTTTACGAAAAATATTTTTAAAAAATTTTCGAAAAAATTTTTCGAAAAAAATTTTCGAAAAAAATTTTCGAAAAAAATTTCGAAAAAAATTTTGAAAAAAATTTTCGAAAAAAATTTCCATAAAAAATTTTCGAAAAAAATTTCAAAAAAAATTTTCAAAAGAATTTTCGAAAAAATTTTGGAAAAAAATTTTTCGAAAAAAATTTTCAAAAAAATTTTCGAAAAAAATTTTTTGAAAAAAATTTCGAAAAAATTTTGAAAAAAATTTTCGAAAAAAAATTTTCGAAAAAATTTTGAAAAAAATTTTCGAAAAAATTTTGAAAAAAATTTTTCGAAAAAAATTTTGAAAAAAAATTTTGAAAAAAATTTTTGAAAAAAATTTTCGAAAAAAAATTCGAAAAAAAAATTTTCGAAAAAAATTCCGAAAAAAAATTTTCGAAAAAAATTTTGAAAAAAAAATTTCGAAAAAGAATTTAAAAAAAATTTTCGAAAAAAAATTTTGAAAAAACATTTTTGAAAAAAAAACAAAAAAAATTTCGAAAAAAATTTTTAAAAAAATTTTTGAAAAAAATTTTGAAAAAAAATTTTCGAAAAAAATTTTCAAAAAAATTTTCGAAAAAATTTTCGAAAAAAATTATGAAAAAAATTTCGAAAAAAATTTTGAAAAAAATTTTCGAAAAAAAATCCAAAAAAAAAATTTTCAAAAAAAATTTTAAAAAAAATTTTTGAAAAAATTTTGGAAAAAAATTTTTAAAAAAAATTTGAAAAATAATTTCGAAAAAAATTTTCGAAAAGAATTTTGAAATAAATTTTCGAAAAAAAATTTTCGAAAAAAATTTTCGAAAAAAATTTCAAAAAAAAATTTTCGAAAAAAATTAGGAAAAAAATTTTTCGAAAAAAATTTTCAAAAAATTTTCGAAAAAATTTTTCGAAAAAAATTTCGAAAAAAAATTTGAAAAAAATTTTCGAAAAAAATTTCCATAAAAAATTTTCGAAAAAAATTTCGAAAAAAATTTTCGAAAAAAATTTCCATAAAAAATTTTCGAAAAAAATTCCGAAAAATATTTTCAAAAAAATTTTCGAAAAAATTCCGAAAAAAATTTTCGAAAAAAATTTCGAAAAAAATTTTGAAAAAAATTTTCTAAAAAAATTTCCATAAAAAATTTTCGAAAAAAAATTCGAAAAAAATTTTCAAAAAAATTTTGGAAAAAAATTTTGGAAAAATTTTTCGAAAAAAATTTTCAAAAAAATTTTCGAAAAAAATTTCGAAAAAAAATTTTCAAAAAAAATTTTGAAAAAAATTTTCGAAAAAAATTTTGAAAAAAATTTTCGAAAAAAATTTTCAAAAAAAAATTTTCGAAAAAAATTTCGAAAAAAATTTGGAAAAAAATTTTCAAAAAAAATTTTGAAAAAAAATTTCGAAGAAAATTTTCAAAAAAATTTTCGAAAAAATTTTCAAAAGAATTTTCAACAAAATTTTCAAAAAAATTTTCGAAAAAATTTTCGAAAAAAATTTCAAAAAAAAATTTTCGAAAAAATTTTGAAAAAATTTTTCGAAAAAAAATTTTCGAAAAAATTTTGAAAAAAATTTTGCGAAAAAAATTTTGAAAAAAAATTTTGAAAAAAAATTTCGAAAAAAATTTTCAAGAAACTTTTCGAAAAAATTTTGGAAAAAAATTTTTCGAAAAAAAATTTTGATAAAAATTTTCGAAAAAATTTTCAAAAAAAATTTTCAAAAAAGATTTTGAAAAAAAATTTCGAAAAAAATTTTCGATAAAAATTTTGAAAAAAATTTTGAAAAAAATTTTCGAAAAAATTTTCGAAAAAAATTTCGAAAAAAAATTTTCGAAAAAATTTTGAAAAAAATTTTCGAAAAAAATTTTGAAAAAAATTTTCGAAAAAAAATTCGAAAAAAGTTTTGAAAAAAATTTTCAAAAAATTTTCGAAAAAATTTGGAAAAAAATTTTTCGAAAAATATTTTTAAAAAATTTTCGAAAAAATTTTTCGAAAAAAATTTTCGAAAAAAATTTCGAAAAAAAATTTGAAAAAAATTTTCGAAAAAAATTTCCATAAAAAATTTTCGAAAAAAATTTCGAAAAAATTTTGGAAAAAAATTTTTCGAAAAAACTTTTCAAAAAAATTTTCGAAAAAAATTTTTCGAAAAAAATTTCGAAAAAATTTTGAAAAAAATTTTCGAAAAAAAATTTTCGAAAAAATTTTGAAAAAAATTTTTCGAAAAAAATTTTGAAAAAAAATTTTGAAAAAAGTTCGAAAATAATTTTCAAAAAAATTTTCGAAAAAATTTTGGAAAAAAATTTTTTGAAAAAAATTTTGAAAAAAATTTTCGAAAATAATTTCGAAAAAAATTTTGATAAAAATTTTCGAAAAAATTTTCAAAAAAAATTTTCAAAAAAGATTTTGAAAAAAAATTTCGAAAAAAATTTTCGAAAAAAATTTTGAAATAAATTTTTGAAAAAAAATTTTCGAAAAAAATTTTCGAAAAAAATTTGGAAAAAAATTTTTCGAAAAAAATTTTCATAAAAAATTTTCGAAAAAAATTTCGAAAAAAAAAATTCGAAAAAAATTTTGAAAAAAATTTTCAAAAAAAAAATTTCGAAAAAAATTTTGAAAAAAATTTTCCAAAAAAGAAATTTTGAAAAAAATTTTCCAAAAAAGAAATATCGAAAAAAATTTTGAAAAAAAAATTTTCGAAAATAATTTAGAAAAAAAATTTTTCGAAAATAATTTAGAAAAAAATTTCCAAAAAAATTTCCAAAAAAATTTTCGAAAAAAATTTTTCGAAAAAAAATTGGAAAAAAAATTTTGAAAAAAAATTCCGAGAAAAAAATTTTTTTAAAAATTTTGAAAAATAACTTCGAAAAAAATTTTTAAAAAAATTTTCGAAAAAAATTTCAAAAAAAAATTTTCGAAAAAATTTTCGAAAAAATTTTGGAAAAAAATTTTTCGAAAAAAAATTTTGAAAAAAATTTTGAAAAAAATTTTCGAAAAAAATTTCAAAAAAAAATTTTCGAAAAAAATTTGGAAAAAAATTTTTCGAAAAAAATTTGAAAAAAATTTTCGAAAAAATTTTTTTTCAAAATTTTTCGAAAAAAATTTTGAAAAAAAATTTTGAAAAAAAATTTCGAAAAAAATTTTGAAAAAAAATTTCGAAAAAAATTTTGAAATAAATTTTCGAAAACATTTTCGAAAAAAATTTCGAAAAAAAATTTTCGAAAAAAATTTCGAAAAAAATTTTGAAAAAAATTTTCGAAAAAAATTTCCATAAAAAATTTTCGAAAAAAATTCAGAAAAAATTTTCAAAAAAATTTTGAAAAAAATTTTCAAAAAAAAATTCGAAAAAAATTTTGAAAAAAATTTTCAAAAAAATTTTCGAAAAAATTTTCGAAAAAAATTTCGAAAAAAAATTTTCGAAAAAATTTTGAAAAAAATTTTCGAAAAAAATTTTCGAAAAAAATTTTGAAAAAAATTTTCGAAAAAAAATTCGAAAAAAATTTTGAAAAACATTTTCAAAAGAATTTTCGAAAAAATTTGGAAAAAATTTTTTCGAAAAATATTTTTAAAAAATTTTCGAAAAAATTTTTCGAAAAAAATTTTCGAAAAACATTTCGAAAAAAATTTTGAAAAAAATTTCGAAAAAAAATTTTCGAAAAAAATTTCGAAAAAATTTTGAAAAAAATTTTCGAAAAAAAATTTTCGAAAAAATTTTGAAAAAAATTTTTCGAAAAAAATTTTGAAAAAAAATTTTGAAAAAAAATTTCGAAAAAAATTTTCAAAAAAAAATTTTGAAAAAATTTTCAAAAAAAATTTTTGAAAAAAATTTTCAAAAAAATTTTCGAAAAAATTTTCAAAAATTTTTTTTGAAAATTTTTTCAAAATTTTTTTTTGAAAATTTTTTTCGAAATTTTTTTTCAAAATTTTTTTTCAAAATTTTTTTCAAAATTTTGAAAAAAATTTTCGAAAAAAAATTTTCAAAAAAATTTTGAAAAAAATTTTTCGAAAAAAATTTTGAAAAAAAATTTCGAAAAAAATTTTCAAGAAAATTTTCGAAAAAATTTTGGAAAAAAATTTTTCGAAAAAAAATTTTGAAAAAAATTTTCGAAAAAAAATTCGAAAAAAATTTTGAAAAAAATTTTCAAAAAAATTTTCGAAAAAATTTTCGAAAAAAATTTCGAAAAAAAATTTTGAAAAAAATTTTCGAAAAAAAATTCGAAAAAAATTTTGAAAAAAATTTTCAAAAAAATTTTCGAAAAAATTTGGAAAAAAAATTTTCGAAAAAATTTTGAAAAAAATTTTTCGAAAAAAATTTTGAAAAAAAATTTTGAAAAAAAATTTCGAAAAAAATTTTCAAGAAAATTTTCGAAAAAATTTTGGAAAAAAATTTTTCGAAAAAAAATTTTGAAAAAAATTTTCGAAAAAAATTTCGAAAAAAATTTCGAAAAAAAATTTTCGAAAAAAATTTCGAAAAAAATTTTGCAAAAAATTTTCGAAAAAATTTTGGAAAAAAATTTTGAAAAAAAATTTCGAAAAAAATTTTTCGAAAAAAATTTTGAAAAAAATTTTCAAAAAAAAATTCGAAAAAAATTTTGAAAAAAATTTTCAAAAAAATTTTCGAAAAAATTTTCGAAAAAAATTTCGAAAAAAAATTTTCGAAAAAATTTTGAAAAAAATTTTCGAAAAAAATTTTCGAAAAAAATTTTGAAAAAAATTTTCGAAAAAAAATTCGAAAAAAATTTTGAAAAACATTTTCAAAAAAATTTTCGAAAAAATTTGGAAAAAATTTTTTCGAAAAATATTTTTAAAAAATTTTCGAAAAAATTTTTTGAAAAAAATTTTCGAAAAACATTTCGAAAAAAATTTTGAAAAAAATTTCGAAAAAAATTTTCGAAAAAAATTTTCGAAAAAAATTTCGAAAAAATTTTGAAAAAAATTTTCGAAAAAAAATTTTCGAAAAAATTTTGAAAAAAATTTTTCGAAAAAAATTTTGAAAAAAAATTTTGAAAAAAAATTTCGAAAAAAATTTTCAAAAATTTTTTGAAAAAATTTTCAAAAAAAATTTTTGAAAAAAATTTTCAAAAAAATTTTCGAAAAAATTTTCAAAAAAATTTTCAAAAAGATTTTCGAAAAAATTTTCGAAAAAAATTTCAAAAAAAAATTTTCGAAAAAATTTTGAAAAAAATTTTCGAAAAAATTTTGAAAAAAATTTTCGAAAAAAAATTTTCAAAAAAATTTTGAAAAAATTTTTCGAAAAAAATTTTGAAAAAAAATTTCGAAAAAAATTTTCAAGAAAATTTTCGAAAAAATTTTGGAAAAAAATTTTTCGAAAAAAAATTTTGAAAAAAATTTTCGAAAAAAAATTCGAAAAAAATTTTGAAAAAAATTTTCAAAAAAATTTTCGAAAAAATTTTCGAAAAAAATTTCGAAAAAAAATTTTGAAAAAAATTTTCGAAAAAAAATTCGAAAAAAATTTTGAAAAAAATTTTCAAAAAAATTTTCGAAAAAATTTGGAAAAAAATTTTACGAAAAATATTTTTAAAAAATTTTCGAAAAAATTTTTCGAAAAAAATTTTCGAAAAAAATTTTCGAAAAAAATTTCGAAAAAAATTTTGAAAAAAATTTTCGAAAAAAATTTCCATAAAAAATTTTCGAAAAAAATTTCAAAAAAAATTTTCAAAAGAATTTTCGAAAAAATTTTGGAAAAAAATTTTTCGAAAAAAATTTTCAAAAAAATTTTCGAAAAAAATTTTTTGAAAAAAATTTCGAAAAAATTTTGAAAAAAATTTTCGAAAAAATTTTGAAAAAAATTTTTCGAAAAAAATTTTGAAAAAAAATTTTGAAAAAAATTTTTGAAAAAAATTTTCGAAAAAAAATTCGAAAAAAAAATTTTCGAAAAAAATTCCGAAAAAAAATTTTCGAAAAAAATTTTGAAAAAAAAATTTCGAAAAAGAATTTAAAAAAAATTTTCGAAAAAAAATTTTGAAAAAACATTTTTGAAAAAAAAACAAAAAAAATTTCGAAAAAAATTTTTAAAAAAATTTTTGAAAAAAATTTTGAAAAAAAATTTTCGAAAAAAATTTTCAAAAAAATTTTCGAAAAAATTTTCGAAAAAAATTATGAAAAAAATTTCGAAAAAAATTTTGAAAAAAATTTTCGAAAAAAAATCCAAAAAAAAAATTTTCAAAAAAAATTTTAAAAAAAATTTTTGAAAAAATTTTGGAAAAAAATTTTTAAAAAAAATTTGAAAAATAATTTCGAAAAAAATTTTCGAAAAGAATTTTGAAATAAATTTTCGAAAAAAAATTTTCGAAAAAAATTTTCGAAAAAAATTTCAAAAAAAAATTTTCGAAAAAAATTAGGAAAAAAATTTTTCGAAAAAAATTTTCAAAAAATTTTCGAAAAAATTTTTCGAAAAAAATTTCGAAAAAAAATTTGAAAAAAATTTTCGAAAAAAATTTCCATAAAAAATTTTCGAAAAAAATTTCGAAAAAAATTTTCGAAAAAAATTTCCATAAAAAATTTTCGAAAAAAATTCCGAAAAATATTTTCAAAAAAATTTTCGAAAAAATTCCGAAAAAAATTTTCGAAAAAAATTTCGAAAAAAATTTTGAAAAAAATTTTCTAAAAAAATTTCCATAAAAAATTTTCGAAAAAAAATTCGAAAAAAATTTTCAAAAAAATTTTGGAAAAAAATTTTGGAAAAATTTTTCGAAAAAAATTTTCAAAAAAATTTTCGAAAAAAATTTCGAAAAAAAATTTTCGAAAAAAATTTTGAAAAAAATTTTCGAAAAAAATTTTGAAAAAAATTTTCGAAAAAAATTTTCAAAAAAAAATTTTCGAAAAAAATTTCGAAAAAAATTTGGAAAAAAATTTTCAAAAAAAATTTTGAAAAAAAATTTCGAAGAAAATTTTCAAAAAAATTTTCGAAAAAATTTTCAAAAGAATTTTCAACAAAATTTTCAAAAAAATTTTCGAAAAAATTTTCGAAAAAAATTTCAAAAAAAAATTTTCGAAAAAATTTTGAAAAAATTTTTCGAAAAAAAATTTTCGAAAAAATTTTGAAAAAAATTTTGCGAAAAAAATTTTGAAAAAAAATTTTGAAAAAAAATTTCGAAAAAAATTTTCAAGAAACTTTTCGAAAAAATTTTGGAAAAAAATTTTTCGAAAAAAAATTTTGATAAAAATTTTCGAAAAAATTTTCAAAAAAAATTTTCAAAAAAGATTTTGAAAAAAAATTTCGAAAAAAATTTTCGATAAAAATTTTGAAAAAAATTTTGAAAAAAATTTTCGAAAAAATTTTCGAAAAAAATTTCGAAAAAAAATTTTCGAAAAAATTTTGAAAAAAATTTTCGAAAAAAATTTTGAAAAAAATTTTCGAAAAAAAATTCGAAAAAAGTTTTGAAAAAAATTTTCAAAAAATTTTCGAAAAAATTTGGAAAAAAATTTTTCGAAAAATATTTTTAAAATATTTTCGAAAAAATTTTTCGAAAAAAATTTTCGAAAAAAATTTCGAAAAAAAATTTGAAAAAAATTTTCGAAAAAAATTTCCATAAAAAATTTTCGAAAAAAATTTCGAAAAAATTTTGGAAAAAAATTTTTCGAAAAAACTTTTCAAAAAAATTTTCGAAAAAAATTTTTCGAAAAAAATTACGAAAAAATTTTGAAAAAAATTTTCGAAAAAAAATTTTCGAAAAAATTTTGAAAAAAATTTTTCGAAAAAAATTTTGAAAAAAAATTTTGAAAAAAGTTCGAAAATAATTTTCAAAAAAATTTTCGAAAAAATTTTGGAAAAAAATTTTTTGAAAAAAATTTTGAAAAAAATTTTCGAAAATAATTTCGAAAAAAATTTTGATAAAAATTTTCGAAAAAATTTTCAAAAAAAATTTTCAAAAAAGATTTTGAAAAAAAATTTCGAAAAAAATTTTCGAAAAAAATTTTGAAATAAATTTTTGAAAAAAAATTTTCGAAAAAAATTTTCGAAAAAAATTTGGAAAAAAATTTTTCGAAAAAAATTTTCATAAAAAATTTTCGAAAAAAATTTCGAAAAAAAAAATTCGAAAAAAATTTTGAAAAAAATTTTCAAAAAAAAAATTTCGAAAAAAATTTTGAAAAAAATTTTCCAAAAAAGAAATTTTGAAAAAAATTTTCCAAAAAAGAAATATCGAAAAAAATTTTGAAAAAAAAATTTTCGAAAATAATTTAGAAAAAAAATTTTTCGAAAATAATTTAGAAAAAAATTTCCAAAAAAATTTCCAAAAAAATTTTCGAAAAAAATTTTTCGAAAAAAAATTGGAAAAAAAATTTTGAAAAAAAATTTCGAGAAAAAAATTTTTTTAAAAATTTTGAAAAATAACTTCGAAAAAAATTTTTAAAAAAATTTTCGAAAAAAATTTCAAAAAAAAATTTTCGAAAAAATTTTCGAAAAAATTTTGGAAAAAAATTTTTCGAAAAAAAATTTTGAAAAAAATTTTGAAAAAAATTTTCGAAAAAAATTTCAAAAAAAAATTTTCGAAAAAAATTTGGAAAAAAATTTTTCGAAAAAAATTTGAAAAAAATTTTCGAAAAAATTTTTTTTCAAAATTTTTCGAAAAAAATTTTGAAAAAAAATTTTGAAAAAAAATTTCGAAAAAAATTTTGAAAAAAAATTTCGAAAAAAATTTTGAAATAAATTTTCGAAAACATTTTCGAAAAAAATTTCGAAAAAAAATTTTCGAAAAAAATTTCGAAAAAAATTTTGAAAAAAATTTTCGAAAAAAATTTCCATAAAAAATTTTCGAAAAAAATTCAGAAAAAATTTTCAAAAAAATTTTGAAAAAAATTTTCAAAAAAAAATTCGAAAAAAATTTTGAAAAAAATTTTCAAAAAAATTTTCGAAAAAATTTTCGAAAAAAATTTCGAAAAAAAATTTTCGAAAAAATTTTGAAAAAAATTTTCGAAAAAAATTTTCGAAAAAAATTTTGAAAAAAATTTTCGAAAAAAAATTCGAAAAAAATTTTGAAAAACATTTTCAAAAGAATTTTCGAAAAAATTTGGAAAAAATTTTTTCGAAAAATATTTTTAAAACATTTTCGAAAAAATTTTTCGAAAAAAATTTTCGAAAAACATTTCGAAAAAAATTTTGAAAAAAATTTCGAAAAAAAATTTTCGAAAAAAATTTCGAAAAAATTTTGAAAAAAATTTTCGAAAAAAAATTTTCGAAAAAATTTTGAAAAAAATTTTTCGAAAAAAATTTTGAAAAAAAATTTTGAAAAAAAATTTCGAAAAAAATTTTCAAAAAAAAATTTTGAAAAAATTTTCAAAAAAAATTTTTGAAAAAAATTTTCAAAAAAATTTTCGAAAAAATTTTCAAAAATTTTTTTTGAAAATTTTTTCAAAATTTTTTTTTGAAAATTTTTTTCGAAATTTTTTTTCAAAATTTTTTTTCAAAATTTTTTTCAAAATTTTGAAAAAAATTTTCGAAAAAAAATTTTCAAAAAAATTTTGAAAAAAATTTTTCGAAAAAAATTTTGAAAAAAAATTTCGAAAAAAATTTTCAAGAAAATTTTCGAAAAAATTTTCGAAAAAAATTTCCATAAAAAATTTTCGAAAAAAATTTCAAAAAAAATTTTCAAAAAAATTTTCGAAAAAATTTTGGAAAAAAATTTTTCGAAAAAAATTTTCAAAAAAATTTTCGAAAAAAATTTTTTGAAAAAAATTTCGAAAAAATTTTGAAAAAAATTTTCGAAAAAAAATTTTCGAAAAAATTTTGAAAAAAATTTTTCGAAAAAAATTTTGAAAAAAAATTTTGAAAAAAATTTTTGAAAAAAATTTTCGAAAAAAAATTCGAAAAAAAAATTTTCGAAAAAAATTCCGAAAAAAAATTTTCGAAAAAAATTTTGAAAAAAAAATTTCGAAAAAGAATTTAACAAAAATTTTCGAAAAAAAATTTTGAAAAAACATTTTTGAAAAAAAAACAAAAAAAATTTCGAAAAAAAATTTTAAAAAAATTTTTGAAAAAAATTTTGAAAAAAAATTTTCGAAAAAAATTTTCAAAAAAATTTTCGAAAAAATTTTGGAAAAAATTTTCGAAAAAAATTACGAAAAAAATTTCGAAAAAAATTTTGAAAAAAATTTTCGAAAAAAAATCCAAAAAAAAAATTTTCAAAAAAAATTTTGAAAAAAATTTTCGAAAAAATTTTGGAAAAAAATTTTTAAAAAAAATTTGAAAAAAAATTTCGAAAAAAATTTTCAAAAAGAATTTTGAAATAAATTTTCGAAAAAAAATTTTCGAAAAAAATTTTCGAAAAAAATTTCAAAAAAAAATTTTCGAAAAAAATTAGGAAAAAAATTTTTCGAAAAAAATTTTCAAAAAATTTTCGAAAAAATTTTTCGAAAAAAATTTTCGAAAAAAATTTCGAAAAAAAATTTGAAAAAAATTTTCGAAAAAAATTTCCATAAAAAATTTTCGAAAAAAATTTCGAAAAAAATTTTCGAAAAAAATTTCCAAAAAAAATTTTCGAAAAAAATTCCGAAAAATTTTTTCAAAAAAATTTTCGAAAAAATTCCGAAAAAAATTTTCGAAAAAAATTTCGAAAAAAATTTTGAAAAAAATTTTCGAAAAAAATTTCCATAAAAAATTTTCGAAAAAAAATTCAAAAAAAATTTTCAAAAAAATTTTCGAAAAAAATTTCGAAAAAAAATTTTCGAAAAAAATTTTGAAAAAAATTTTCGAAAAAAATTTTCAAAAAAAAATTTTCGAAAAAAATTTCGAAAAAAATTTGGAAAAAAATTTTCAAAAAAAATTTTGAAAAAAAATTTCGAAGAAAATTTTCAAAAAAATTTCGAAGAAAATTTTCAAAAAAATTTTAGAAAAAATTTTCAAAAGAATTTTCAACAAAATTTTCAAAAAAATTTTCGAAAAAATTTTCGAAAAAAATTTCAAAAAAAAATTTTCGAAAAAATTTTGAAAAAAATTTTCGAAAAAAAATTTTCGAAAAAATTTTGAAAAAAATTTTTCGAAAAGAATTTTGAAAAAAATTTTTCGAAAAAAAATTTGAAAAAAATTTTTAAAAAAAATTTCGAAAAAAATTTTCAAAAAAATTTTCGATAAAATTTTGGAAAAAAATTTTTTGAAAAAAATTTTGAAAAAAATTTTCGAAAAAATTTTCGAAAAAAATTTCGAAAAAATTTTGGAAAAAACTTTTTCGAAAAAACTTTTCAAAAAAATTTTTGAAAAAAATTTTTCGAAAAAAATTTCGAAAAAATTTGAAAAAAATTTTCGAAAAAAAATTTTCGAAAAAATTTTGAAAAAAATTTTTCGAAAAAAATTTTGAAAAAAAATTTTGAAAGAAGTTCGAAAAAAATTTTCAAAAAAATTTTCGAAAAAATTTTGGAAAAAAATTTTTTGAAAAAAATTTTGAAAAAAATTTTCGAAAATAATTTCGAAAAAAATTTTGATAAAAATTTTCGAAAAAATTTTCAAAAAAAAATTTCAAAAACGATTTTGAAAAAAAATTTCGAAAAAAATTTTCGAAAAAAATTTTGAAATAAATTTTTGAAAAAAAATTTTCGAAAAAAATTTTCGAAAAAAATTTGGAAAAAAAATTTTCGAAAAAAATTTTCATAAAAAATTTTCGAAAAAAATTTCGAAAAAAAAAATTCGAAAAAAATTTTGAAAAAAATTTTCAAAAAAAAAAATTTCGAAAAAAATTTTGAAAAAAATTTTCCAAAAAAGAAATTTTGAAAAAAATTTTCCAAAAAAGAAATTTCGAAAAAAATTTTGAAAAAAAAATTTTCGAAAATAATTTAGAAAAAAAAATTTTCGAAAATAATTTAGAAAAAAATTTCCAAAAAAATTTTCGAAAAAATTTTCGAAAAAAAATTTTCGAAAAAAAATTGGAAAAAAAATTTTGAAAAAAAATTTTGAGAAAAAAATTTTGAAAAATAAATTCGAAAAAAATTTTTAAAAAAATTTTCGAAAAAAATTTCAAAAAAAAATTTTCGAAAAAATTTTCGAAAAAATTTTGGAAAAAAATTTTTCGAAAAAAAATTTTGAAAAAAATTTTCGAAAAAAATTTCGAAAAAAATTTTGAAAAAAATTTTCGAAAAAAATTTCGAAAAAAAATTTTCGAAAAAAATTTTTCGAAAAAAATTTTGAAAAAAATTTTCTAAAAAAAATTCGAAAAAAATTTTGAAAAAAATTTTCAAAAAAATTTTCGAAAAAATTTTCGAAAAAAATTTCGAAAAAAAAATTGAAAAAAATTTTCGAAAAAAAATTTCACAAAAATTTTGAAAAAAATTTTCAAAAAAATTTTCGAAAAAATTTGGAAAAAAATTTTTCGAAAAAAATTTTGAAAAAAAATTTGGAAAAAAAATTTTGAAAAAAAATTTTGAAAAAAATTTTCGAAAAAAAATTCGAAAAAAAAATTTTCGAAAAAAATTTTGAAAAAAAAATTTCGAAAAAGAATTTGAAAAAAAATTTCGAAAAAAAATTTTGAAAAAAAATTTTTGAAAAAAAAAAAAATTTCGAAAAAAATTTTAAAAAAATTTTTGAAAAAAATTTAGAAAAAAAAATTTTCGAAAAAAATTTTCAAAAAAATTTTCGAAAAAATTTTGGAAAAATTTTTCGAAAAAAATTATGAAAAAAATTTCGAAAAAAATTTTCAAAAAAAATTTTCGAAAAAAAATCCAAAAAAAAAATTTTCAAAAAAAATTTTGAAAAAAAATTTCGAAAAGAATTTTGAAATAAATTTTCGAAAAAAAATTTTCGAAAAAAATTTTCGAAAAAAATTTCAAAAAAAAATTTTCGAAAAAAATTTGGAAAAAAATTTTTCGAAAAAAATTTGAAAAAAATTTTCGAAAAAATTTTTCGGAAAAATTTTTCGAAAAAAATTTTGAAAAAAAATTTTGAAAAAAAATTTCGAAAAAAATTTTGAAAAAAAATTTCGAAAAAAATTTTGAAATAAATTTTCGAAAAAATTTTCGAAAAAAATTTCGAAAAAAAATTTTCGTAAAAAATTTCGAAAAAAATTTTGAAAAAAATTTTCGAAAAAAATTTCCATAAAAAATTTTCGAAAAAAATTCAGAAAAAATTTTCAAAAAAATTTTCGAAAAAATTCCGAAAAAAATTTTCGAAAAAAATTTCGAAAAAAATTTTGAAAAAAATTTTCGAAAAAAATTTCCATAAAAAATTTTCGAAAAAAAATTCGAAAAAAATTTTTAAAAAAATTTTCGAAAAAATTTGGAAAAAAATTTTGGAAAAATTTTTCGAAAAAAATTTTCAAAAAAAATTTCGAAAAAAATTTTCGAAAAAAATTTTGAAAAAAAATTTCGAAAAAAATTTTCAAAAAAATTTTCGAAAAAATTTTAAAAAAATTTTCGAAAAAATTTTCAAAAAAATTTTCAAAAAAATTTTCAAAAAAATTTTCGAAAAAATTTTCGAAAAAAATTTCAAAAAAAAATTTTCGAAAAAATTTTGAAAAAAATTTTCGAAAAAAAATTTTCGAAAAAATTTTGAAAAAAATTTTTCGAAAAAAATTTTGAAAAAAAATTTTGAAAAAAAATTTCGAAAAAAATTTTCAAGAAAATTTTCGAAAAAATTTTGGAAAAAAATTTTTCGAAAAAAAATTTTGAAAAAAATTTTCGAAAAAAAATTCGAAAAAAATTTTGAAAAAAATTTTCAAAAAAATTTTCGAAAAAATTTTCGAAAAAAATTTCGAAAAAAAATTTTGAAAAAAATTTTCGAAAAAAAATTCGAAAAAAATTTTCAAAAAAATTTTCAAAAAAATTTTCGAAAAAATTTGGAAAAAAATTTTTCGAAAAATATTTTTAAAAAATTTTCGAAAAAATTTTTCGAAAAAAATTTTCGAAAAAAATTTCGAAAAAAATTTTGAAAAAAATTTTCGAAAAAAATTTCCATAAAAAATTTTCGAAAAAAATTTCGAAAAAAATTTTCAAAAAAATTTTCGAAAAAATTTTGGAAAAAAATTTTTCGAAAAAAATTTTCAAAAAAATTTTCGAAAAAAATTTTTTGAAAAAAATTTCGAAAAAATTTTGAAAAAAATTTTCGAAAAAAAATTTTCGAAAAAATTTTGAAAAAAATTTTTCGAAAAAAATTTTGAAAAAAAATTTTGAAAAAAATTTTTGAAAAAAATTTTCGAAAAAAAATTCGAAAAAAAAATTTTCGAAAAAAATTCCGAAAAAAAATTTTCGAAAAAAATTTTGAAAAAAAAATTTCGAAAAAGAATTTAAAAAAAATTTTCGAAAAAAAATTTTGAAAAAACATTTTTGAAAAAAAAACAAAAAAAATTTCGAAAAAAAATTTTAAAAAAATTTTTGAAAAAAATTTTGAAAAAAAATTTTCGAAAAAAATTTTCAAAAAAATTTTCGAAAAAATTTTGGAAAAAATTTTCGAAAAAAATTATGAAAAAAATTTCGAAAAAAAATTTGAAAAAAATTTTCGAAAAAAAATCCAAAAAAAAAATTTTCAAAAAAAATTTTGAAAAAAATTTTCGAAAAAATTTTGGAAAAAAATTTTTAAAAAAAATTTGAAAAAAAATTTCGAAAAAAATTTTCAAAAAGAATTTTGAAATAAATTTTCGAAAAAAAATTTTCGAAAAAAATTTTCGAAAAAAATTTCAAAAAAAAATTTTCGAAAAAAATTAGGAAAAAAATTTTTCGAAAAAAATTTTCGAAAAAAATTTCGAAAAAAAATTTGAAAAAAATTTTCGAAAAAAATTTCCATAAAAAATTTTCGAAAAAAATTTCGAAAAAAATTTTCGAAAAAAATTTCCAAAAAACATTTTCGAAAAAAATTCCGAAAAATATTTTCAAAAAAATTTTCGAAAAAATTCCGAAAAAAATTTTCGAAAAAAATTTCGAAAAAAATTTTGAAAAAAATTTTCGAAAAAAATTTCCATAAAAAATTTTCGAAAAAAAATTCAAAAAAAATTTTCAAAAAAATTTTCGAAAAAAATTTCGAAAAAAAATTTTCGAAAAAAATTTTGAAAAAAATTTTCGAAAAAAATTTTCAAAAAAAAATTTTCGAAAAAAATTTCGAAAAAAATTTGGAAAAAAATTTTCAAAAAAAATTTTGAAAAAAAATTTCGAAGAAAATTTTCAAAAAAATTTTAGAAAAAATTTTCAAAAGAATTTTCAACAAAATTTTCAAAAAAATTTTCGAAAAAATTTTCGAAAAAAATTTCAAAAAAAAATTTTCGAAAAAATTTTGAAAAAAATTTTCGAAAAAAAATTTTCGAAAAAATTTTGAAAAAAATTTTGCGAAAAAAATTTTGAAAAAAAATTTTGAAAAAAAATTTTGAAAAAATTTTTCGAAAAGAATTTTGAAAAAAATTTTTCGAAAAAAAATTTGAAAAAAATTTTTAAAAAAAATTTCGAAAAAAATTTTCAAAAAAATTTTCGATAAAATTTTGGAAAAAAATTTTTTGAAAAAAATTTTGAAAAAAATTTTCGAAAAAAATTTCGAAAAAAATTTTGAAAAAAGTTCGAAAAAAATTTTCAAAAAAATTTTCGAAAAAATTTTGGAAAAAAATTTTTTGAAAAAAATTTTGAAAAAAATTTTCGAAAATAATTTCGAAAAAAATTTTGATAAAAATTTTCGAAAAAATTTTCAAAAAAAATTTTCAAAAAAGATTTTGAAAAAAAATTTCGAAAAAAATTTTCGAAAAAAATTTTGAAATAAATTTTTGAAAAAAAATTTTCGAAAAAAATTTTCGAAAAAAATTTGGAAAAAAATTTTTCGAAAAAAATTTTCATAAAAAATTTTCGAAAAAAATTTCGAAAAAAAAAATTCGAAAAAAATTTTGAAAAAAATTTTCAAAAAAAAAATTTCGAAAAAAATTTTGAAAAAAATTTTCCAAAAAAGAAATTTTGAAAAAAATTTTCCAAAAAAGAAATTTCGAAAAAAATTTTGAAAAAAAAATTTTCGAAAATAATTTAGAAAAAAAAATTTTCGAAAATAATTTAGAAAAAAATTTCCAAAAAAATTTTCGAAAAAATTTTCGAAAAAAATTTTTCGAAAAAAAATTGGAAAAAAAATTTTGAAAAAAAATTTCGAGAAAAAAATTTTTTTAAAAATTTTGAAAAATAAATTCGAAAAAAATTTTTAAAAAAATTTTCGAAAAAAATTTCAAAAAAAAATTTTCGAAAAAATTTTCGAAAAAATTTTGGAAAAAAATTTTTCGAAAAAAAATTTTGAAAAAAATTTTGAAAAAAATTTTGGAAAAAAAATTCAAAAAAAAATTTTCGAAAAAAATTTGGAAAAAAATTTTTCGAAAAAAATTTGAAAAAAATTTTCGAAAAAATTTTTTTTCAAAATTTTTCGAAAAAAATTTTGAAAAAAAATTTTGAAAAAAAATTTCGAAAAAAATTTTGAAAAAAAATTTCGAAAAAAATTTTGAAATAAATTTTCGAAAACATTTTCGAAAAAAATTTCGAAAAAAAATTTTCGAAAAAAATTTCGAAAAAAATTTTGAAAAAAATTTTCGAAAAAAATTTCCATAAAAAATTTTCGAAGAAAATTCAGAAAAAATTTTCAAAAAAATTTTCGAAAAAATTCCGAAAAAAATTTTCGAAAAAAACTTCGAAAAAAATTTTGAAAAAAATTTTCGAAAAAAATTTCCATAAAAAATTTTCGAAAAAAAATTCGAAAAAAATTTTTAAAAAAATTTTCGAAAAAATTTGGAAAAAAATTTTGGAAAAATTTTTCGAAAAAAATTTTCAAAAAAAATTTCGAAAAAAATTTTCGAAAAAAATTTTGAAAAAAAATTTCGAAAAAAATTTTCAAAAAAATTTTCGAAAAAATTTTAAAAAAATTTTCGAAAAAATTTTCAAAAAAATTTTCAAAAAAATTTTCAAAAAAATTTTCGAAAAAATTTGCGAAAAAAATTTCAAAAAAAAATTTTCGAAAAAATTTTGAAAAAAATTTTCGAAAAAAAATTTTCGAAAAAATTTTGAAAAAAATTTTTCGAAAAAAATTTTGAAAAAAAATTTTGAAAAAAAATTTCGAAAAAAATTTTCAAGAAAATTTTCGAAAAAATTTTGGAAAAAAATTTTTCGAAAAAAAATTTTGAAAAAAATTTTCGAAAAAAATTTCGAAAAAAATTTCGAAAAAAAATTTTCGAAAAAAATTTCGAAAAAAATTTTGCAAAAAATTTTCGAAAAAATTTTGGAAAAAAATTTTGAAAAAAAATTTCGAAAAAAATTTTTCGAAAAAAATTTTGAAAAAAATTTTCAAAAAAAAATTCGAAAAAAATTTTGAAAAAAATTTTCAAAAAAATTTTCGAAAAAATTTTCGAAAAAAATTTCGAAAAAAAATTTTCGAAAAAATTTTGAAAAAAATTTTCGAAAAAAATTTTCGAAAAAAATTTTGAAAAAAATTTTCGAAAAAAAATTCGAAAAAAATTTTGAAAAACATTTTCAAAAAAATTTTCGAAAAAATTTGGAAAAAATTTTTTCGAAAAATATTTTTAAAAAATTTTCGAAAAAATTTTTTGAAAAAAATTTTCGAAAAACATTTCGAAAAAAATTTTGAAAAAAATTTCGAAAAAAATTTTCGAAAAAAATTTTCGAAAAAAATTTCGAAAAAATTTTGAAAAAAATTTTCGAAAAAAAATTTTCGAAAAAATTTTGAAAAAAATTTTTCGAAAAAAATTTTGAAAAAAAATTTTGAAAAAAAATTTCGAAAAAAATTTTCAAAAATTTTTTGAAAAAATTTTCAAAAAAAATTTTTGAAAAAAATTTTCAAAAAAATTTTCGAAAAAATTTTCAAAAAAATTTTCAAAAAGATTTTCGAAAAAATTTTCGAAAAAAATTTCAAAAAAAAACTTTCGAAAAAATTTTGAAAAAAATTTTCGAAAAAATTTTGAAAAAAATTTTCGAAAAAAAATTTTCAAAAAAATTTTGAAAAAATTTTTCGAAAAAAATTTTGAAAAAAAATTTCGAAAAAAATTTTCAAGAAAATTTTCGAAAAAATTTTGGAAAAAAATTTTTCGAAAAAAAATTTTGAAAAAAATTTTCGAAAAAAAATTCGAAAAAAATTTTGAAAAAAATTTTCAAAAAAATTTTCGAAAAAATTTTCGAAAAAAATTTCGAAAAAAAATTTTGAAAAAAATTTTCGAAAAAAAATTCGAAAAAAATTTTGAAAAAAATTTTCAAAAAAATTTTCGAAAAAATTTGGAAAAAAATTTTACGAAAAATATTTTTAAAAAATTTTCGAAAAAATTTTTCGAAAAAAATTTTCGAAAAAAATTTTCGAAAAAAATTTCGAAAAAAATTTTGAAAAAAATTTTCGAAAAAAATTTCCATAAAAAATTTTCGAAAAAAATTTCAAAAAAAATTTTCAAAAGAATTTTCGAAAAAATTTTGGAAAAAAATTTTTCGAAAAAAATTTTCAAAAAAATTTTCGAAAAAAATTTTTTGAAAAAAATTTCGAAAAAATTTTGAAAAAAATTTTCGAAAAAAAATTTTCGAAAAAATTTTGAAAAAAATTTTCGAAAAAATTTTGAAAAAAATTTTTCGAAAAAAATTTTGAAAAAAAATTTTGAAAAAAATTTTTGAAAAAAATTTTCGAAAAAAAATTCGAAAAAAAAATTTTCGAAAAAAATTCCGAAAAAAAATTTTCGAAAAAAATTTTGAAAAAAAAATTTCGAAAAAGAATTTAAAAAAAATTTTCGAAAAAAAATTTTGAAAAAACATTTTTGAAAAAAAAACAAAAAAAATTTCGAAAAAAATTTTTAAAAAAATTTTTGAAAAAAATTTTGAAAAAAAATTTTCGAAAAAAATTTTCAAAAAAATTTTCGAAAAAATTTTCGAAAAAAATTATGAAAAAAATTTCGAAAAAAATTTTGAAAAAAATTTTCGAAAAAAAATCCAAAAAAAAAATTTTCAAAAAAAATTTTAAAAAAAATTTTTGAAAAAATTTTGGAAAAAAATTTTTAAAAAAAATTTGAAAAATAATTTCGAAAAAAATTTTCGAAAAGAATTTTGAAATAAATTTTCGAAAAAAAATTTTCGAAAAAAATTTTCGAAAAAAATTTCAAAAAAAAATTTTCGAAAAAAATTAGGAAAAAAATTTTTCGAAAAAAATTTTCAAAAAATTTTCGAAAAAATTTTTCGAAAAAAATTTCGAAAAAAAATTTGAAAAAAATTTTCGAAAAAAATTTCCATAAAAAATTTTCGAAAAAAATTTCGAAAAAAATTTTCGAAAAAAATTTCCATAAAAAATTTTCGAAAAAAATTCCGAAAAATATTTTCAAAAAAATTTTCGAAAAAATTCCGAAAAAAATTTTCGAAAAAAATTTCGAAAAAAATTTTGAAAAAAATTTTCTAAAAAAATTTCCATAAAAAATTTTCGAAAAAAAATTCGAAAAAAATTTTCAAAAAAATTTTGGAAAAAAATTTTGGAAAAATTTTTCGAAAAAAATTTTCAAAAAAATTTTCGAAAAAAATTTCGAAAAAAAATTTTCAAAAAAAATTTTGAAAAAAATTTTCGAAAAAAATTTTGAAAAAAATTTTCGAAAAAAATTTTCAAAAAAAAATTTTCGAAAAAAATTTCGAAAAAAATTTGGAAAAAAATTTTCAAAAAAAATTTTGAAAAAAAATTTCGAAGAAAATTTTCAAAAAAATTTTCGAAAAAATTTTCAAAAGAATTTTCAACAAAATTTTCAAAAAAATTTTCGAAAAAATTTTCGAAAAAAATTTCAAAAAAAAATTTTCGAAAAAATTTTGAAAAAATTTTTCGAAAAAAAATTTTCGAAAAAATTTTGAAAAAAATTTTGCGAAAAAAATTTTGAAAAAAAATTTTGAAAAAAAATTTCGAAAAAAATTTTCAAGAAACTTTTCGAAAAAATTTTGGAAAAAAATTTTTCGAAAAAAAATTTTGATAAAAATTTTCGAAAAAATTTTCAAAAAAAATTTTCAAAAAAGATTTTGAAAAAAAATTTCGAAAAAAATTTTCGATAAAAATTTTGAAAAAAATTTTGAAAAAAATTTTCGAAAAAATTTTCGAAAAAAATTTCGAAAAAAAATTTTCGAAAAAATTTTGAAAAAAATTTTCGAAAAAAATTTTGAAAAAAATTTTCGAAAAAAAATTCGAAAAAAGTTTTGAAAAAAATTTTCAAAAAATTTTCGAAAAAATTTGGAAAAAAATTTTTCGAAAAATATTTTTAAAAAATTTTCGAAAAAATTTTTCGAAAAAAATTTTCGAAAAAAATTTCGAAAAAAAATTTGAAAAAAATTTTCGAAAAAAATTTCCATAAAAAATTTTCGAAAAAAATTTCGAAAAAATTTTGGAAAAAAATTTTTCGAAAAAACTTTTCAAAAAAATTTTCGAAAAAAATTTTTCGAAAAAAATTTCGAAAAAATTTTGAAAAAAATTTTCGAAAAAAAATTTTCGAAAAAATTTTGAAAAAAATTTTTCGAAAAAAATTTTGAAAAAAAATTTTGAAAAAAGTTCGAAAATAATTTTCAAAAAAATTTTCGAAAAAATTTTGGAAAAAAATTTTTTGAAAAAAATTTTGAAAAAAATTTTCGAAAATAATTTCGAAAAAAATTTTGATAAAAATTTTCGAAAAAATTTTCAAAAAAAATTTTCAAAAAAGATTTTGAAAAAAAATTTCGAAAAAAATTTTCGAAAAAAATTTTGAAATAAATTTTTGAAAAAAAATTTTCGAAAAAAATTTTCGAAAAAAATTTGGAAAAAAATTTTTCGAAAAAAATTTTCATAAAAAATTTTCGAAAAAAATTTCGAAAAAAAAAATTCGAAAAAAATTTTGAAAAAAATTTTCAAAAAAAAAATTTCGAAAAAAATTTTGAAAAAAATTTTCCAAAAAAGAAATTTTGAAAAAAATTTTCCAAAAAAGAAATATCGAAAAAAATTTTGAAAAAAAAATTTTCGAAAATAATTTAGAAAAAAAATTTTTCGAAAATAATTTAGAAAAAAATTTCCAAAAAAATTTCCAAAAAAATTTTCGAAAAAAATTTTTCGAAAAAAAATTGGAAAAAAAATTTTGAAAAAAAATTCCGAGAAAAAAATTTTTTTAAAAATTTTGAAAAATAACTTCGAAAAAAATTTTTAAAAAAATTTTCGAAAAAAATTTCAAAAAAAAATTTTCGAAAAAATTTTCGAAAAAATTTTGGAAAAAAATTTTTCGAAAAAAAATTTTGAAAAAAATTTTGAAAAAAATTTTCGAAAAAAATTTCAAAAAAAAATTTTCGAAAAAAATTTGGAAAAAAATTTTTCGAAAAAAATTTGAAAAAAATTTTCGAAAAAATTTTTTTTCAAAATTTTTCGAAAAAAATTTTGAAAAAAAATTTTGAAAAAAAATTTCGAAAAAAATTTTGAAAAAAAATTTCGAAAAAAATTTTGAAATAAATTTTCGAAAACATTTTCGAAAAAAATTTCGAAAAAAAATTTTCGAAAAAAATTTCGAAAAAAATTTTGAAAAAAATTTTCGAAAAAAATTTCCATAAAAAATTTTCGAAAAAAATTCAGAAAAAATTTTCAAAAAAATTTTGAAAAAAATTTTCAAAAAAAAATTCGAAAAAAATTTTGAAAAAAATTTTCAAAAAAATTTTCGAAAAAATTTTCGAAAAAAATTTCGAAAAAAAATTTTCGAAAAAATTTTGAAAAAAATTTTCGAAAAAAATTTTCGAAAAAAATTTTGAAAAAAATTTTCGAAAAAAAATTCGAAAAAAATTTTGAAAAACATTTTCAAAAGAATTTTCGAAAAAATTTGGAAAAAATTTTTTCGAAAAATATTTTTAAAAAATTTTCGAAAAAATTTTTCGAAAAAAATTTTCGAAAAACATTTCGAAAAAAATTTTGAAAAAAATTTCGAAAAAAAATTTTCGAAAAAAATTTCGAAAAAATTTTGAAAAAAATTTTCGAAAAAAAATTTTCGAAAAAATTTTGAAAAAAATTTTTCGAAAAAAATTTTGAAAAAAAATTTTGAAAAAAAATTTCGAAAAAAATTTTCAAAAAAAAATTTTGAAAAAATTTTCAAAAAAAATTTTTGAAAAAAATTTTCAAAAAAATTTTCGAAAAAATTTTCAAAAATTTTTTTTGAAAATTTTTTCAAAATTTTTTTTTGAAAATTTTTTTCGAAATTTTTTTTCAAAATTTTTTTTCAAAATTTTTTTCAAAATTTTGAAAAAAATTTTCGAAAAAAAATTTTCAAAAAAATTTTGAAAAAAATTTTTCGAAAAAAATTTTGAAAAAAAATTTCGAAAAAAATTTTCAAGAAAATTTTCGAAAAAATTTTGGAAAAAAATTTTTCGAAAAAAAATTTTGAAAAAAATTTTCGAAAAAAAATTCGAAAAAAATTTTGAAAAAAATTTTCAAAAAAATTTTCGAAAAAATTTTCGAAAAAAATTTCGAAAAAAAATTTTGAAAAAAATTTTCGAAAAAAAATTCGAAAAAAATTTTGAAAAAAATTTTCAAAAAAATTTTCGAAAAAATTTGGAAAAAAAATTTTCGAAAAAATTTTGAAAAAAATTTTTCGAAAAAAATTTTGAAAAAAAATTTTGAAAAAAAATTTCGAAAAAAATTTTCAAGAAAATTTTCGAAAAAATTTTGGAAAAAAATTTTTCGAAAAAAAATTTTGAAAAAAATTTTCGAAAAAAATTTCGAAAAAAATTTCGAAAAAAAATTTTCGAAAAAAATTTCGAAAAAAATTTTGCAAAAAATTTTCGAAAAAATTTTGGAAAAAAATTTTGAAAAAAAATTTCGAAAAAAATTTTTCGAAAAAAATTTTGAAAAAAATTTTCAAAAAAAAATTCGAAAAAAATTTTGAAAAAAATTTTCAAAAAAATTTTCGAAAAAATTTTCGAAAAAAATTTCGAAAAAAAATTTTCGAAAAAATTTTGAAAAAAATTTTCGAAAAAAATTTTCGAAAAAAATTTTGAAAAAAATTTTCGAAAAAAAATTCGAAAAAAATTTTGAAAAACATTTTCAAAAAAATTTTCGAAAAAATTTGGAAAAAATTTTTTCGAAAAATATTTTTAAAAAATTTTCGAAAAAATTTTTTGAAAAAAATTTTCGAAAAACATTTCGAAAAAAATTTTGAAAAAAATTTCGAAAAAAATTTTCGAAAAAAATTTTCGAAAAAAATTTCGAAAAAATTTTGAAAAAAATTTTCGAAAAAAAATTTTCGAAAAAATTTTGAAAAAAATTTTTCGAAAAAAATTTTGAAAAAAAATTTTGAAAAAAAATTTCGAAAAAAATTTTCAAAAATTTTTTGAAAAAATTTTCAAAAAAAATTTTTGAAAAAAATTTTCAAAAAAATTTTCGAAAAAATTTTCAAAAAAATTTTCAAAAAGATTTTCGAAAAAATTTTCGAAAAAAATTTCAAAAAAAAATTTTCGAAAAAATTTTGAAAAAAATTTTCGAAAAAATTTTGAAAAAAATTTTCGAAAAAAAATTTTCAAAAAAATTTTGAAAAAATTTTTCGAAAAAAATTTTGAAAAAAAATTTCGAAAAAAATTTTCAAGAAAATTTTCGAAAAAATTTTGGAAAAAAATTTTTCGAAAAAAAATTTTGAAAAAAATTTTCGAAAAAAAATTCGAAAAAAATTTTGAAAAAAATTTTCAAAAAAATTTTCGAAAAAATTTTCGAAAAAAATTTCGAAAAAAAATTTTGAAAAAAATTTTCGAAAAAAAATTCGAAAAAAATTTTGAAAAAAATTTTCAAAAAAATTTTCGAAAAAATTTGGAAAAAAATTTTACGAAAAATATTTTTAAAAAATTTTCGAAAAAATTTTTCGAAAAAAATTTTCGAAAAAAATTTTCGAAAAAAATTTCGAAAAAAATTTTGAAAAAAATTTTCGAAAAAAATTTCCATAAAAAATTTTCGAAAAAAATTTCAAAAAAAATTTTCAAAAGAATTTTCGAAAAAATTTTGGAAAAAAATTTTTCGAAAAAAATTTTCAAAAAAATTTTCGAAAAAAATTTTTTGAAAAAAATTTCGAAAAAATTTTGAAAAAAATTTTCGAAAAAATTTTGAAAAAAATTTTTCGAAAAAAATTTTGAAAAAAAATTTTGAAAAAAATTTTTGAAAAAAATTTTCGAAAAAAAATTCGAAAAAAAAATTTTCGAAAAAAATTCCGAAAAAAAATTTTCGAAAAAAATTTTGAAAAAAAAATTTCGAAAAAGAATTTAAAAAAAATTTTCGAAAAAAAATTTTGAAAAAACATTTTTGAAAAAAAAACAAAAAAAATTTCGAAAAAAATTTTTAAAAAAATTTTTGAAAAAAATTTTGAAAAAAAATTTTCGAAAAAAATTTTCAAAAAAATTTTCGAAAAAATTTTCGAAAAAAATTATGAAAAAAATTTCGAAAAAAATTTTGAAAAAAATTTTCGAAAAAAAATCCAAAAAAAAAATTTTCAAAAAAAATTTTAAAAAAAATTTTTGAAAAAATTTTGGAAAAAAATTTTTAAAAAAAATTTGAAAAATAATTTCGAAAAAAATTTTCGAAAAGAATTTTGAAATAAATTTTCGAAAAAAAATTTTCGAAAAAAATTTTCGAAAAAAATTTCAAAAAAAAATTTTCGAAAAAAATTAGGAAAAAAATTTTTCGAAAAAAATTTTCAAAAAATTTTCGAAAAAATTTTTCGAAAAAAATTTCGAAAAAAAATTTGAAAAAAATTTTCGAAAAAAATTTCCATAAAAAATTTTCGAAAAAAATTTCGAAAAAAATTTTCGAAAAAAATTTCCATAAAAAATTTTCGAAAAAAATTCCGAAAAATATTTTCAAAAAAATTTTCGAAAAAATTCCGAAAAAAATTTTCGAAAAAAATTTCGAAAAAAATTTTGAAAAAAATTTTCTAAAAAAATTTCCATAAAAAATTTTCGAAAAAAAATTCGAAAAAAATTTTCAAAAAAATTTTGGAAAAAAATTTTGGAAAAATTTTTCGAAAAAAATTTTCAAAAAAATTTTCGAAAAAAATTTCGAAAAAAAATTTTCGAAAAAAATTTTGAAAAAAATTTTCGAAAAAAATTTTGAAAAAAATTTTCGAAAAAAATTTTCAAAAAAAAATTTTCGAAAAAAATTTCGAAAAAAATTTGGAAAAAAATTTTCAAAAAAAATTTTGAAAAAAAATTTCGAAGAAAATTTTCAAAAAAATTTTCGAAAAAATTTTCAAAAGAATTTTCAACAAAATTTTCAAAAAAATTTTCGAAAAAATTTTCGAAAAAAATTTCAAAAAAAAATTTTCGAAAAAATTTTGAAAAAATTTTTCGAAAAAAAATTTTCGAAAAAATTTTGAAAAAAATTTTGCGAAAAAAATTTTGAAAAAAAATTTTGAAAAAAAATTTCGAAAAAAATTTTCAAGAAACTTTTCGAAAAAATTTTGGAAAAAAATTTTTCGAAAAAAAATTTTGATAAAAATTTTCGAAAAAATTTTCAAAAAAAATTTTCAAAAAAGATTTTGAAAAAAAATTTCGAAAAAAATTTTCGATAAAAATTTTGAAAAAAATTTTGAAAAAAATTTTCGAAAAAATTTTCGAAAAAAATTTCGAAAAAAAATTTTCGAAAAAATTTTGAAAAAAATTTTCGAAAAAAATTTTGAAAAAAATTTTCGAAAAAAAATTCGAAAAAAGTTTTGAAAAAAATTTTCAAAAAATTTTCGAAAAAATTTGGAAAAAAATTTTTCGAAAAATATTTTTAAAATATTTTCGAAAAAATTTTTCGAAAAAAATTTTCGAAAAAAATTTCGAAAAAAAATTTGAAAAAAATTTTCGAAAAAAATTTCCATAAAAAATTTTCGAAAAAAATTTCGAAAAAATTTTGGAAAAAAATTTTTCGAAAAAACTTTTCAAAAAAATTTTCGAAAAAAATTTTTCGAAAAAAATTACGAAAAAATTTTGAAAAAAATTTTCGAAAAAAAATTTTCGAAAAAATTTTGAAAAAAATTTTTCGAAAAAAATTTTGAAAAAAAATTTTGAAAAAAGTTCGAAAATAATTTTCAAAAAAATTTTCGAAAAAATTTTGGAAAAAAATTTTTTGAAAAAAATTTTGAAAAAAATTTTCGAAAATAATTTCGAAAAAAATTTTGATAAAAATTTTCGAAAAAATTTTCAAAAAAAATTTTCAAAAAAGATTTTGAAAAAAAATTTCGAAAAAAATTTTCGAAAAAAATTTTGAAATAAATTTTTGAAAAAAAATTTTCGAAAAAAATTTTCGAAAAAAATTTGGAAAAAAATTTTTCGAAAAAAATTTTCATAAAAAATTTTCGAAAAAAATTTCGAAAAAAAAAATTCGAAAAAAATTTTGAAAAAAATTTTCAAAAAAAAAATTTCGAAAAAAATTTTGAAAAAAATTTTCCAAAAAAGAAATTTTGAAAAAAATTTTCCAAAAAAGAAATATCGAAAAAAATTTTGAAAAAAAAATTTTCGAAAATAATTTAGAAAAAAAATTTTTCGAAAATAATTTAGAAAAAAATTTCCAAAAAAATTTCCAAAAAAATTTTCGAAAAAAATTTTTCGAAAAAAAATTGGAAAAAAAATTTTGAAAAAAAATTTCGAGAAAAAAATTTTTTTAAAAATTTTGAAAAATAACTTCGAAAAAAATTTTTAAAAAAATTTTCGAAAAAAATTTCAAAAAAAAATTTTCGAAAAAATTTTCGAAAAAATTTTGGAAAAAAATTTTTCGAAAAAAAATTTTGAAAAAAATTTTGAAAAAAATTTTCGAAAAAAATTTCAAAAAAAAATTTTCGAAAAAAATTTGGAAAAAAATTTTTCGAAAAAAATTTGAAAAAAATTTTCGAAAAAATTTTTTTTCAAAATTTTTCGAAAAAAATTTTGAAAAAAAATTTTGAAAAAAAATTTCGAAAAAAATTTTGAAAAAAAATTTCGAAAAAAATTTTGAAATAAATTTTCGAAAACATTTTCGAAAAAAATTTCGAAAAAAAATTTTCGAAAAAAATTTTGAAAAAAATTTTCGAAAAAAATTTCAAAAAAAAATTTTCGAAAAAAATTTGGAAAAAAATTTTTCGAAAAAAATTTGAAAAAAATTTTCGAAAAAATTTTTTTTCAAAATTTTTCGAAAAAAATTTTGAAAAAAAATTTTGAAAAAAAATTCGAAAAAAATTTTGAAAAACATTTTCAAAAGAATTTTCGAAAAAATTTGGAAAAAATTTTTTCGAAAAATATTTTTAAAACATTTTCGAAAAAATTTTTCGAAAAAAATTTTCGAAAAACATTTCGAAAAAAATTTTGAAAAAAATTTCGAAAAAAAATTTTCGAAAAAAATTTCGAAAAAATTTTGAAAAAAATTTTCGAAAAAAAATTTTCGAAAAAATTTTGAAAAAAATTTTTCGAAAAAAATTTTGAAAAAAAATTTTGAAAAAAAATTTCGAAAAAAATTTTCAAAAAAAAATTTTGAAAAAATTTTCAAAAAAAATTTTTGAAAAAAATTTTCAAAAAAATTTTCGAAAAAATTTTCAAAAATTTTTTTTGAAAATTTTTTCAAAATTTTTTTTTGAAAATTTTTTTCGAAATTTTTTTTCAAAATTTTTTTTCAAAATTTTTTTCAAAATTTTGAAAAAAATTTTCGAAAAAAAATTTTCAAAAAAATTTTGAAAAAAATTTTTCGAAAAAAATTTTGAAAAAAAATTTCGAAAAAAATTTTCAAGAAAATTTTCGAAAAAATTTTCGAAAAAAATTTCCATAAAAAATTTTCGAAAAAAATTTCAAAAAAAATTTTCAAAAAAATTTTCGAAAAAATTTTGGAAAAAAATTTTTCGAAAAAAATTTTCAAAAAAATTTTCGAAAAAAATTTTTTGAAAAAAATTTCGAAAAAATTTTGAAAAAAATTTTCGAAAAAAAATTTTCGAAAAAATTTTGAAAAAAATTTTTCGAAAAAAATTTTGAAAAAAAATTTTGAAAAAAATTTTTGAAAAAAATTTTCGAAAAAAAATTCGAAAAAAAAATTTTCGAAAAAAATTCCGAAAAAAAATTTTCGAAAAAAATTTTGAAAAAAAAATTTCGAAAAAGAATTTAACAAAAATTTTCGAAAAAAAATTTTGAAAAAACATTTTTGAAAAAAAAACAAAAAAAATTTCGAAAAAAAATTTTAAAAAAATTTTTGAAAAAAATTTTGAAAAAAAATTTTCGAAAAAAATTTTCAAAAAAATTTTCGAAAAAATTTTGGAAAAAATTTTCGAAAAAAATTACGAAAAAAATTTCGAAAAAAATTTTGAAAAAAATTTTCGAAAAAAAATCCAAAAAAAAAATTTTCAAAAAAAATTTTGAAAAAAATTTTCGAAAAAATTTTGGAAAAAAATTTTTAAAAAAAATTTGAAAAAAAATTTCGAAAAAAATTTTCAAAAAGAATTTTGAAATAAATTTTCGAAAAAAAATTTTCGAAAAAAATTTTCGAAAAAAATTTCAAAAAAAAATTTTCGAAAAAAATTAGGAAAAAAATTTTTCGAAAAAAATTTTCAAAAAATTTTCGAAAAAATTTTTCGAAAAAAATTTTCGAAAAAAATTTCGAAAAAAAATTTGAAAAAAATTTTCGAAAAAAATTTCCATAAAAAATTTTCGAAAAAAATTTCGAAAAAAATTTTCGAAAAAAATTTCCAAAAAAAATTTTCGAAAAAAATTCCGAAAAATTTTTTCAAAAAAATTTTCGAAAAAATTCCGAAAAAAATTTTCGAAAAAAATTTCGAAAAAAATTTTGAAAAAAATTTTCGAAAAAAATTTCCATAAAAAATTTTCGAAAAAAAATTCAAAAAAAATTTTCAAAAAAATTTTCGAAAAAAATTTCGAAAAAAAATTTTCGAAAAAAATTTTGAAAAAAATTTTCGAAAAAAATTTTCAAAAAAAAATTTTCGAAAAAAATTTCGAAAAAAATTTGGAAAAAAATTTTCAAAAAAAATTTTGAAAAAAAATTTCGAAGAAAATTTTCAAAAAAATTTCGAAGAAAATTTTCAAAAAAATTTTAGAAAAAATTTTCAAAAGAATTTTCAACAAAATTTTCAAAAAAATTTTCGAAAAAATTTTCAAAAAAAATTTCAAAAAAAAATTTTCGAAAAAATTTTGAAAAAAATTTTCGAAAAAAAATTTTCGAAAAAATTTTGAAAAAAATTTTTCGAAAAGAATTTTGAAAAAAATTTTTCGAAAAAAAATTTGAAAAAAATTTTTAAAAAAAATTTCGAAAAAAATTTTCAAAAAAATTTTCGATAAAATTTTGGAAAAAAATTTTTTGAAAAAAATTTTGAAAAAAATTTTCGAAAAAAATTTCGAAAAAAATTTTGAAAAAAGTTCGAAAAAAATTTTCAAAAAAATTTTCGAAAAAATTTTGGAAAAAAATTTTTTGAAAAAAATTTTGAAAAAAATTTTCGAAAATAATTTCGAAAAAAATTTTGATAAAAATTTTCGAAAAAATTTTCAAAAAAAATTTTCAAAAAAGATTTTGAAAAAAAATTTCGAAAAAAATTTTCGAAAAAAATTTTGAAATAAATTTTTGAAAAAAAATTTTCGAAAAAAATTTTCGAAAAAAATTTGGAAAAAAATTTTTCGAAAAAAATTTTCATAAAAAATTTTCGAAAAAAATTTCGAAAAAAAAAATTCGAAAAAAATTTTGAAAAAAATTTTCAAAAAAAAAATTTCGAAAAAAATTTTGAAAAAAATTTTCCAAAAAAGAAATTTTGAAAAAAATTTTCCAAAAAAGAAATTTCGAAAAAAATTTTGAAAAAAAAATTTTCGAAAATAATTTAGAAAAAAAAATTTTCGAAAATAATTTAGAAAAAAATTTCCAAAAAAATTTTCGAAAAAATTTTCGAAAAAAATTTTTCGAAAAAAAATTGGAAAAAAAATTTTGAAAAAAAATTTCGAGAAAAAAATTTTTTTAAAAATTTTGAAAAATAAATTCGAAAAAAATTTTTAAAAAAATTTTCGAAAAAAATTTCAAAAAAAAATTTTCGAAAAAATTTTCGAAAAAATTTTGGAAAAAAATTTTTCGAAAAAAAATTTTGAAAAAAATTTTGAAAAAAATTTTGGAAAAAAAATTCAAAAAAAAATTTTCGAAAAAAATTTGGAAAAAAATTTTTCGAAAAAAATTTGAAAAAAATTTTCGAAAAAATTTTTTTTCAAAATTTTTCGAAAAAAATTTTGAAAAAAAATTTTGAAAAAAAATTTCGAAAAAAATTTTGAAAAAAAATTTCGAAAAAAATTTTGAAATAAATTTTCGAAAACATTTTCGAAAAAAATTTCGAAAAAAAAATTTCGAAAAAAATTTCGAAAAAAATTTTGAAAAAAATTTTCGAAAAAAATTTCCATAAAAAATTTTCGAAGAAAATTCAGAAAAAATTTTCAAAAAAATTTTCGAAAAAATTCCGAAAAAAATTTTCGAAAAAAACTTCGAAAAAAATTTTGAAAAAAATTTTCGAAAAAAATTTCCATAAAAAATTTTCGAAAAAAAATTCGAAAAAAATTTTTAAAAAAATTTTCGAAAAAATTTGGAAAAAAATTTTGGAAAAATTTTTCGAAAAAAATTTTCAAAAAAAATTTCGAAAAAAATTTTCGAAAAAAATTTTGAAAAAAAATTTCGAAAAAAATTTTCAAAAAAATTTTCGAAAAAATTTTTAAAAAATTTTCGAAAAAATTTTCAAAAAAATTTTCAAAAAAATTTTCAAAAAAATTTTCGAAAAAATTTGCGAAAAAAATTTCAAAAAAAAATTTTCGAAAAAATTTTGAAAAAAATTTTCGAAAAAAAATTTTCGAAAAAATTTTGAAAAAAATTTTTCGAAAAAAATTTTGAAAAAAAATTTTGAAAAAAAATTTCGAAAAAAATTTTCAAGAAAATTTTCGAAAAAATTTTGGAAAAAAATTTTTCGAAAAAAAATTTTGAAAAAAATTTTCGAAAAAAATTTCGAAAAAAATTTCGAAAAAAAATTTTCGAAAAAAATTTCGAAAAAAATTTTGCAAAAAATTTTCGATAAAATTTTGGAAAAAAATTTTGAAAAAAATTTTCGAAAAAAAATTCGAAAAAAATTTTGAAAAACATTTTCAAAAAAATTTTCGAAAAAATTTGGAAAAAATTTTTTCGAAAAATATTTTTAAAAAATTTTCGAAAAAATTTTTTGAAAAAAATTTTCGAAAAACATTTCGAAAAAAATTTTGAAAAAAATTTCGAAAAAAATTTTCGAAAAAAATTTTCGAAAAAAATTTCGAAAAAATTTTGAAAAAAATTTTCGAAAAAAAATTTTCGAAAAAATTTTGAAAAAAATTTTTCGAAAAAAATTTTGAAAAAAAATTTTGAAAAAAAATTTCGAAAAAAATTTTCAAAAATTTTTTGAAAAAATTTTCAAAAAAAATTTTTGAAAAAAATTTTCAAAAAAAATTTTCGAAAAAATTTTCAAAAAAATTTTCAAAAAAATTTTCAAAAAGATTTTCGAAAAAATTTTCGAAAAAAATTTCAAAAAAAAATTTTCGAAAAAATTTTGAAAAAAATTTTCGAAAAAATTTTGAAAAAAATTTTCGAAAAAAAATTTTCAAAAAAATTTTGAAAAAATTTTTCGAAAAAAATTTTGAAAAAAAATTTCGAAAAAAATTTTCAAGAAAATTTTCGAAAAAATTTTGGAAAAAAATTTTTCGAAAAAAAATTTTGAAAAAAATTTTCGAAAAAAAATTCGAAAAAAATTTTGAAAAAAATTTTCAAAAAAATTTTCGAAAAAATTTTCGAAAAAAATTTCGAAAAAAAATTTTGAAAAAAATTTTCGAAAAAAAATTCGAAAAAAATTTTGAAAAAAATTTTCAAAAAAATTTTCGAAAAAATTTGGAAAAAAATTTTACGAAAAATATTTTTAAAAAATTTTCGAAAAAATTTTTCGAAAAAAATTTTCGAAAAAAATTTTCGAAAAAAATTTCGAAAAAAATTTCCATAAAAAATTTTCGAAAAAAATTTCAAAAAAAATTTTCAAAAGAATTTTCGAAAAAATTTTGGAAAAAAATTTTTCGAAAAAAATTTTCAAAAAAATTTTCGAAAAAAATTTTTTGAAAAAAATTTCGAAAAAATTTTGAAAAAAATTTTCGAAAAAAAATTTTCGAAAAAATTTTGAAAAAAATTTTCGAAAAAATTTTGAAAAAAATTTTTCGAAAAAAATTTTGAAAAAAAATTTTGAAAAAAATTTTTGAAAAAAATTTTCGAAAAAAAATTCGAAAAAAAAATTTTCGAAAAAAATTCCGAAAAAAAATTTTCGAAAAAAATTTTGAAAAAAAAATTTCGAAAAAGAATTTAAAAAAAATTTTCGAAAAAAAATTTTGAAAAAACATTTTTGAAAAAAAAACAAAAAAAATTTCGAAAAAAATTTTTAAAAAAATTTTTGAAAAAAATTTTGAAAAAAAATTTTCGAAAAAAATTTTCAAAAAAATTTTCGAAAAAATTTTCGAAAAAAATTATGAAAAAAATTTCGAAAAAAATTTTGAAAAAAATTTTCGAAAAAAAATCCAAAAAAAAAATTTTCAAAAAAAATTTTAAAAAAAATTTTTGAAAAAATTTTGGAAAAAAATTTTTAAAAAAAATTTGAAAAATAATTTCGAAAAAAATTTTCGAAAAGAATTTTGAAATAAATTTTCGAAAAAAAATTTTCGAAAAAAATTTTCGAAAAAAATTTCAAAAAAAAATTTTCGAAAAAAATTAGGAAAAAAATTTTTCGAAAAAAATTTTCAAAAAATTTTCGAAAAAATTTTTCGAAAAAAATTTCGAAAAAAAATTTGAAAAAAATTTTCCAAAAAAATTTCCATAAAAAATTTTCGAAAAAAATTTCGAAAAAAATTTTCGAAAAAAATTTCCATAAAAAATTTTCGAAAAAAATTCCGAAAAATATTTTCAAAAAAATTTTCGAAAAAATTCCGAAAAAAATTTTCGAAAAAAATTTCGAAAAAAATTTTGAAAAAAATTTTCTAAAAAAATTTCCATAAAAAATTTTCGAAAAAAAATTCGAAAAAAATTTTCAAAAAAATTTTGGAAAAAAATTTTGGAAAAATTTTTCGAAAAAAATTTTCAAAAAAATTTTCGAAAAAAATTTCGAAAAAAAATTTTCGAAAAAAATTTTGAAAAAAATTTTCGAAAAAAATTTTCAAAAAAAAATTTTCGAAAAAAATTTCGAAAAAAATTTGGAAAAAAATTTTCAAAAAAAATTTTGAAAAAAAATTTCGAAGAAAATTTTCAAAAAAATTTTCGAAAAAATTTTCAAAAGAATTTTCAACAAAATTTTCAAAAAAATTTTCGAAAAAATTTTCGAAAAAAATTTCAAAAAAAAATTTTCGAAAAAATTTTGAAAAAATTTTTCGAAAAAAAATTTTCGAAAAAATTTTGAAAAAAATTTTGCGAAAAAAATTTTGAAAAAAAATTTTGAAAAAAAATTTCGAAAAAAATTTTCAAGAAACTTTTCGAAAAAATTTTGGAAAAAAATTTTTCGAAAAAAAATTTTGATAAAAATTTTCGAAAAAATTTTCAAAAAAAATTTTCAAAAAAGATTTTGAAAAAAAATTTCGAAAAAAATTTTCGATAAAAATTTTGAAAAAAATTTTGAAAAAAATTTTCGAAAAAATTTTCGAAAAAAATTTCGAAAAAAAATTTTCGAAAAAATTTTGAAAAAAATTTTCGAAAAAAATTTTGAAAAAAATTTTCGAAAAAAAATTCGAAAAAAGTTTTGAAAAAAATTTTCAAAAAAATTTTCGAAAAAATTTGGAAAAAAATTTTTCGAAAAATATTTTTAAAAAATTTTCGAAAAAATTTTTCGAAAAAAATTTTCGAAAAAAATTTCGAAAAAAAATTTGAAAAAAATTTTCGAAAAAAATTTCCATAAAAAATTTTCGAAAAAAATTTCGAAAAAATTTTGGAAAAAAATTTTTCGAAAAAACTTTTCAAAAAAATTTTCGAAAAAAATTTTTCGAAAAAAATTTCGAAAAAATTTTGAAAAAAATTTTCGAAAAAAAATTTTCGAAAAAATTTTGAAAAAAATTTTTCGAAAAAAATTTTGAAAAAAAATTTTGAAAAAAGTTCGAAAATAATTTTCAAAAAAATTTTCGAAAAAATTTTGGAAAAAAATTTTTTGAAAAAAATTTTGAAAAGAATTTTCGAAAATAATTTCGAAAAAAATTTTGATAAAAATTTTCGAAAAAATTTTCAAAAAAAATTTTCAAAAAAGATTTTGAAAAAAAATTTCGAAAAAAATTTTCGAAAAAAATTTTGAAATAAATTTTTGAAAAAAAATTTTCGAAAAAAATTTTCGAAAAAAATTTGGAAAAAAATTTTTCGAAAAAAATTTTCATAAAAAATTTTCGAAAAAAATTTCGAAAAAAAAAATTCGAAAAAAATTTTGAAAAAAATTTTCAAAAAAAAAATTTCGAAAAAAATTTTGAAAAAAATTTTCCAAAAAAGAAATTTTGAAAAAAATTTTCCAAAAAAGAAATATCGAAAAAAATTTTGAAAAAAAAATTTTCGAAAATAATTTAGAAAAAAAATTTTTCGAAAATAATTTAGAAAAAAATTTCCAAAAAAATTTCCAAAAAAATTTTCGAAAAAAATTTTTCGAAAAAAAATTGGAAAAAAAATTTTGAAAAAAAATTTCGAGAAAAAAATTTTTTTAAAAATTTTGAAAAATAACTTCGAAAAAAATTTTTAAAAAAATTTTCGAAAAAAATTTCAAAAAAAAATTTTCGAAAAAATTTTCGAAAAAATTTTGGAAAAAAATTTTTCGAAAAAAAATTTTGAAAAAAATTTTGAAAAAAATTTTCGAAAAAAATTTCAAAAAAAAATTTTCGAAAAAAATTTGGAAAAAAATTTTTCGAAAAAAATTTGAAAAAAATTTTCGAAAAAATTTTTTTTCAAAATTTTTCGAAAAAAATTTTGAAAAAAAATTTTGAAAAAAAATTTCGAAAAAAATTTTGAAAAAAAATTTCGAAAAAAATTTTGAAATAAATTTTCGAAAACATTTTCGAAAAAAATTTCGAAAAAAAATTTTCGAAAAAAATTTCGAAAAAAATTTTGAAAAAAATTTTCGAAAAAAATTTCCATAAAAAATTTTCGAAAAAAATTCAGAAAAAATTTTCAAAAAAATTTTCGAAAAAAATTTCGAAAAAAAATTTTCGAAAAAAATTTTGAAAAAAATTTTCGAAAAAAATTTTCAAAAAAAAATTTTCGAAAAAAATTTCGAAAAAAATTTGGAAAAAAATTTTCAAAAAAAATTTTGAAAAAAAATTTCGAAGAAAATTTTCAAAAAAATTTCGAAGAAAATTTTCAAAAAAATTTTAGAAAAAATTTTCAAAAGAATTTTCAACAAAATTTTCAAAAAAATTTTCGAAAAAATTTTCGAAAAAAATTTCAAAAAAAAATTTTCGAAAAAATTTTGAAAAAAATTTTCGAAAAAAAATTTTCGAAAAAATTTTGAAAAAAATTTTTCGAAAAGAATTTTGAAAAAAATTTTTCGAAAAAAAATTTGAAAAAAATTTTTAAAAAAAATTTCGAAAAAAATTTTCAAAAAAATTTTCGATAAAATTTTGGAAAAAAATTTTTTGAAAAAAATTTTGAAAAAAATTTTCGAAAAAAATTTCGAAAAAAATTTTGAAAAAAGTTCGAAAAAAATTTTCAAAAAAATTTTCGAAAAAATTTTGGAAAAAAATTTTTTGAAAAAAATTTTGAAAAAAATTTTCGAAAATAATTTCGAAAAAAATTTTGATAAAAATTTTCGAAAAAATTTTCAAAAAAAATTTTCAAAAAAGATTTTGAAAAAAAATTTCGAAAAAAATTTTCGAAAAAAATTTTGAAATAAATTTTTGAAAAAAAATTTTCGAAAAAAATTTTCGAAAAAAATTTGGAAAAAAATTTTTCGAAAAAAATTTTCATAAAAAATTTTCGAAAAAAATTTCGAAAAAAAAAATTCGAAAAAAATTTTGAAAAAAATTTTCAAAAAAAAAATTTCGAAAAAAATTTTGAAAAAAATTTTCCAAAAAAGAAATTTTGAAAAAAATTTTCCAAAAAAGAAATTTCGAAAAAAATTTTGAAAAAAAAATTTTCGAAAATAATTTAGAAAAAAAAATTTTCGAAAATAATTTAGAAAAAAATTTCCAAAAAAATTTTCGAAAAAATTTTCGAAAAAAATTTTTCGAAAAAAAATTGGAAAAAAAATTTTGAAAAAAAATTTCGAGAAAAAAATTTTTTTAAAAATTTTGAAAAATAAATTCGAAAAAAATTTTTAAAAAAATTTTCGAAAAAAATTTCAAAAAAAAATTTTCGAAAAAATTTTCGAAAAAATTTTGGAAAAAAATTTTTCGAAAAAAAATTTTGAAAAAAATTTTGAAAAAAATTTTGGAAAAAAAATTCAAAAAAAAATTTTCGAAAAAAATTTGGAAAAAAATTTTTCGAAAAAAATTTGAAAAAAATTTTCGAAAAAATTTTTTTTCAAAATTTTTCGAAAAAAATTTTGAAAAAAAATTTTGAAAAAAAATTTCGAAAAAAATTTTGAAAAAAAATTTCGAAAAAAATTTTGAAATAAATTTTCGAAAACATTTTCGAAAAAAATTTCGAAAAAAAATTTTCGAAAAAAATTTCGAAAAAAATTTTGAAAAAAATTTTCGAAAAAAATTTCCATAAAAAATTTTCGAAGAAAATTCAGAAAAAATTTTCAAAAAAATTTTCGAAAAAATTCCGAAAAAAATTTTCGAAAAAAACTTCGAAAAAAATTTTGAAAAAAATTTTCGAAAAAAATTTCCATAAAAAATTTTCGAAAAAAAATTCGAAAAAAATTTTTAAAAAAATTTTCGAAAAAATTTGGAAAAAAATTTTGGAAAAATTTTTCGAAAAAAATTTTCAAAAAAAATTTCGAAAAAAATTTTCGAAAAAAATTTTGAAAAAAAATTTCGAAAAAAATTTTCAAAAAAATTTTCGAAAAAATTTTTAAAAAATTTTCGAAAAAATTTTCAAAAAAATTTTCAAAAAAATTTTCAAAAAAATTTTCGAAAAAATTTGCGAAAAAAATTTCAAAAAAAAATTTTCGAAAAAATTTTGAAAAAAATTTTCGAAAAAAAATTTTCGAAAAAATTTTGAAAAAAATTTTTCGAAAAAAATTTTGAAAAAAAATTTTGAAAAAAAATTTCGAAAAAAATTTTCAAGAAAATTTTCGAAAAAATTTTGGAAAAAAATTTTTCGAAAAAAAATTTTGAAAAAAATTTTCGAAAAAAATTTCGAAAAAAATTTCGAAAAAAAATTTTCGAAAAAAATTTCGAAAAAAATTTTGCAAAAAATTTTCGATAAAATTTTGGAAAAAAATTTTGAAAAAAATTTTCGAAAAAAAATTCGAAAAAAATTTTGAAAAACATTTTCAAAAAAATTTTCGAAAAAATTTGGAAAAAATTTTTTCGAAAAATATTTTTAAAAAATTTTCGAAAAAATTTTTTGAAAAAAATTTTCGAAAAACATTTCGAAAAAAATTTTGAAAAAAATTTCGAAAAAAATTTTCGAAAAAAATTTTCGAAAAAAATTTCGAAAAAATTTTGAAAAAAATTTTCGAAAAAAAATTTTCGAAAAAATTTTGAAAAAAATTTTTCGAAAAAAATTTTGAAAAAAAATTTTGAAAAAAAATTTCGAAAAAAATTTTCAAAAATTTTTTGAAAAAATTTTCAAAAAAAATTTTTGAAAAAAATTTTCAAAAAAAATTTTCGAAAAAATTTTCAAAAAAATTTTCAAAAAAATTTTCAAAAAGATTTTCGAAAAAATTTTCGAAAAAAATTTCAAAAAAAAATTTTCGAAAAAATTTTGAAAAAAATTTTCGAAAAAATTTTGAAAAAAATTTTCGAAAAAAAATTTTCAAAAAAATTTTGAAAAAATTTTTCGAAAAAAATTTTGAAAAAAAATTTCGAAAAAAATTTTCAAGAAAATTTTCGAAAAAATTTTGGAAAAAAATTTTTCGAAAAAAAATTTTGAAAAAAATTTTCGAAAAAAAATTCGAAAAAAATTTTGAAAAAAATTTTCAAAAAAATTTTCGAAAAAATTTTCGAAAAAAATTTCGAAAAAATATTTTGAAAAAAATTTTCGAAAAAAAATTCGAAAAAAATTTTGAAAAAAATTTTCAAAAAAATTTTCGAAAAAATTTGGAAAAAAATTTTACGAAAAATATTTTAAAAAAATTTTCGAAAAAATTTTTCGAAAAAAATTTTCGAAAAAAATTTTCGAAAAAAATTTCGAAAAAAATTTCCATAAAAAATTTTCGAAAAAAATTTCAAAAAAAATTTTCAAAAGAATTTTCGAAAAAATTTTGGAAAAAAATTTTTCGAAAAAAATTTTCAAAAAAATTTTCGAAAAAAATTTTTTGAAAAAAATTTCGAAAAAATTTTGAAAAAAATTTTCGAAAAAAAATTTTCGAAAAAATTTTGAAAAAAATTTTCGAAAAAATTTTGAAAAAAATTTTTCGAAAAAAATTTTGAAAAAAAATTTTGAAAAAAATTTTTGAAAAAAATTTTCGAAAAAAAATTCGAAAAAAAAATTTTCGAAAAAAATTCCGAAAAAAAATTTTCGAAAAAAATTTTGAAAAAAAAATTTCGAAAAAGAATTTAAAAAAAATTTTCGAAAAAAAATTTTGAAAAAACATTTTTGAAAAAAAAACAAAAAAAATTTCGAAAAAAATTTTTAAAAAAATTTTTGAAAAAAATTTTGAAAAAAAATTTTCGAAAAAAATTTTCAAAAAAATTTTCGAAAAAATTTTCGAAAAAAATTATGAAAAAAATTTCGAAAAAAATTTTGAAAAAAATTTTCGAAAAAAAATCCAAAAAAAAAATTTTCAAAAAAAATTTTAAAAAAAATTTTTGAAAAAATTTTGGAAAAAAATTTTTAAAAAAAATTTGAAAAATAATTTCGAAAAAAATTTTCGAAAAGAATTTTGAAATAAATTTTCGAAAAAAAATTTTCGAAAAAAATTTTCGAAAAAAATTTCAAAAAAAAATTTTCGAAAAAAATTAGGAAAAAAATTTTTCGAAAAAAATTTTCAAAAAATTTTCGAAAAAATTTTTCGAAAAAAATTTCGAAAAAAAATTTGAAAAAAATTTTCGAAAAAAATTTCCATAAAAAATTTTCGAAAAAAATTTCGAAAAAAATTTTCGAAAAAAATTTCCATAAAAAATTTTCGAAAAAAATTCCGAAAAATATTTTCAAAAAAATTTTCGAAAAAATTCCGAAAAAAATTTTCGAAAAAAATTTCGAAAAAAATTTTGAAAAAAATTTTCTAAAAAAATTTCCATAAAAAATTTTCGAAAAAAAATTCGAAAAAAATTTTCAAAAAAATTTTGGAAAAAAATTTTGGAAAAATTTTTCGAAAAAAATTTTCAAAAAAATTTTCGAAAAAAATTTCGAAAAAAAATTTTCGAAAAAAATTTTGAAAAAAATTTTCGAAAAAAATTTTCAAAAAAAAATTTTCGAAAAAAATTTCGAAAAAAATTTGGAAAAAAATTTTCAAAAAAAATTTTGAAAAAAAATTTCGAAGAAAATTTTCAAAAAAATTTTCGAAAAAATTTTCAAAAGAATTTTCAACAAAATTTTCAAAAAAATTTTCGAAAAAATTTTCGAAAAAAATTTCAAAAAAAAATTTTCGAAAAAATTTTGAAAAAATTTTTCGAAAAAAAATTTTCGAAAAAATTTTGAAAAAAATTTTGCGAAAAAAATTTTGAAAAAAAATTTTGAAAAAAAATTTCGAAAAAAATTTTCAAGAAACTTTTCGAAAAAATTTTGGAAAAAAATTTTTCGAAAAAAAATTTTGATAAAAATTTTCGAAAAAATTTTCAAAAAAAATTTTCAAAAAAGATTTTGAAAAAAAATTTCGAAAAAAATTTTCGATAAAAATTTTGAAAAAAATTTTGAAAAAAATTTTCGAAAAAATTTTCGAAAAAAATTTCGAAAAAAAATTTTCGAAAAAATTTTGAAAAAAATTTTCGAAAAAAATTTTGAAAAAAATTTTCGAAAAAAAATTCGAAAAAAGTTTTGAAAAAAATTTTCAAAAAAATTTTCGAAAAAATTTGGAAAAAAATTTTTCGAAAAATATTTTTAAAAAATTTTCGAAAAAATTTTTCGAAAAAAATTTTCGAAAAAAATTTCGAAAAAAAATTTGAAAAAAATTTTCGAAAAAAATTTCCATAAAAAATTTTCGAAAAAAATTTCGAAAAAATTTTGGAAAAAAATTTTTCGAAAAAACTTTTCAAAAAAATTTTCGAAAAAAATTTTTCGAAAAAAATTTCGAAAAAATTTTGAAAAAAATTTTCGAAAAAAAATTTTCGAAAAAATTTTGAAAAAAATTTTTCGAAAAAAATTTTGAAAAAAAATTTTGAAAAAAGTTCGAAAATAATTTTCAAAAAAATTTTCGAAAAAATTTTGGAAAAAAATTTTTTGAAAAAAATTTTGAAAAGAATTTTCGAAAATAATTTCGAAAAAAATTTTGATAAAAATTTTCGAAAAAATTTTCAAAAAAAATTTTCAAAAAAGATTTTGAAAAAAAATTTCGAAAAAAATTTTCGAAAAAAATTTTGAAATAAATTTTTGAAAAAAAATTTTCGAAAAAAATTTTCGAAAAAAATTTGGAAAAAAATTTTTCGAAAAAAATTTTCATAAAAAATTTTCGAAAAAAATTTCGAAAAAAAAAATTCGAAAAAAATTTTGAAAAAAATTTTCAAAAAAAAAATTTCGAAAAAAATTTTGAAAAAAATTTTCCAAAAAAGAAATTTTGAAAAAAATTTTCCAAAAAAGAAATATCGAAAAAAATTTTGAAAAAAAAATTTTCGAAAATAATTTAGAAAAAAAATTTTTCGAAAATAATTTAGAAAAAAATTTCCAAAAAAATTTCCAAAAAAATTTTCGAAAAAAATTTTTCGAAAAAAAATTGGAAAAAAAATTTTGAAAAAAAATTTCGAGAAAAAAATTTTTTTAAAAATTTTGAAAAATAACTTCGAAAAAAATTTTTAAAAAAATTTTCGAAAAAAATTTCAAAAAAAAATTTTCGAAAAAATTTTCGAAAAAATTTTGGAAAAAAATTTTTCGAAAAAAAATTTTGAAAAAAATTTTGAAAAAAATTTTCGAAAAAAATTTCAAAAAAAAATTTTCGAAAAAAATTTGGAAAAAAATTTTTCGAAAAAAATTTGAAAAAAATTTTCGAAAAAATTTTTTTTCAAAATTTTTCGAAAAAAATTTTGAAAAAAAATTTTGAAAAAAAATTTCGAAAAAAATTTTGAAAAAAAATTTCGAAAAAAATTTTGAAATAAATTTTCGAAAACATTTTCGAAAAAAATTTCGAAAAAAAATTTTCGAAAAAAATTTCGAAAAAAATTTTGAAAAAAATTTTCGAAAAAAATTTCCATAAAAAATTTTCGAAAAAAATTCAGAAAAAATTTTCAAAAAAATTTTGAAAAAAATTTTCAAAAAAAAATTCGAAAAAAATTTTGAAAAAAATTTTCAAAAAAATTTTCGAAAAAATTTTCGAAAAAAATTTCGAAAAAAAATTTTCGAAAAAATTTTGAAAAAAATTTTCGAAAAAAATTTTCGAAAAAAATTTTGAAAAAAATTTTCGAAAAAAAATTCGAAAAAAATTTTGAAAAACATTTTCAAAAGAATTTTCGAAAAAATTTGGAAAAAATTTTTTCGAAAAATATTTTTAAAAAATTTTCGAAAAAATTTTTCGAAAAAAATTTTCGAAAAACATTTCGAAAAAAATTTTGAAAAAAATTTCGAAAAAAAATTTTCGAAAAAAATTTCGAAAAAATTTTGAAAAAAATTTTCGAAAAAAAATTTTCGAAAAAATTTTGAAAAAAATTTTTCGAAAAAAATTTTGAAAAAAAATTTTGAAAAAAAATTTCGAAAAAAATTTTCAAAAAAAAATTTTGAAAAAATTTTCAAAAAAAATTTTTGAAAAAAATTTTCAAAAAAATTTTCGAAAAAATTTTCAAAAATTTTTTTTGAAAATTTTTTCAAAATTTTTTTTTGAAAATTTTTTTCGAAATTTTTTTTCAAAATTTTTTTTCAAAATTTTTTTCAAAATTTTGAAAAAAATTTTCGAAAAAAAATTTTCAAAAAAATTTTGAAAAAAATTTTTCGAAAAAAATTTTGAAAAAAAATTTCGAAAAAAATTTTCAAGAAAATTTTCGAAAAAATTTTGGAAAAAAATTTTTCGAAAAAATTTTCGAAAAAAATTTCCATAAAAAATTTTCGAAAAAAATTTCAAAAAAAATTTTCAAAAAAATTTTCGAAAAAATTTTGGAAAAAAATTTTTCGAAAAAAATTTTCAAAAAAATTTTCGAAAAAAATTTTTTGAAAAAAATTTCGAAAAAATTTTGAAAAAAATTTTCGAAAAAAAATTTTCGAAAAAATTTTGAAAAAAATTTTTCGAAAAAAATTTTGAAAAAAAATTTTGAAAAAAATTTTTGAAAAAAATTTTCGAAAAAAAATTCGAAAAAAAAATTTTCGAAAAAAATTCCGAAAAAAAATTTTCGAAAAAAATTTTGAAAAAAAAATTTCGAAAAAGAATTTAACAAAAATTTTCGAAAAAAAATTTTGAAAAAACATTTTTGAAAAAAAAACAAAAAAAATTTCGAAAAAAAATTTTAAAAAAATTTTTGAAAAAAATTTTGAAAAAAAATTTTCGAAAAAAATTTTCAAAAAAATTTTCGAAAAAATTTTGGAAAAAATTTTCGAAAAAAATTACGAAAAAAATTTCGAAAAAAATTTTGAAAAAAATTTTCGAAAAAAAATCCAAAAAAAAAATTTTCAAAAAAAATTTTGAAAAAAATTTTCGAAAAAATTTTGGAAAAAAATTTTTAAAAAAAATTTGAAAAAAAATTTCGAAAAAAATTTTCAAAAAGAATTTTGAAATAAATTTTCGAAAAAAAATTTTCGAAAAATATTTTCGAAAAAAATTTCAAAAAAAAATTTTCGAAAAAAATTAGGAAAAAAATTTTTCGAAAAAAATTTTCAAAAAATTTTCGAAAAAATTTTTCGAAAAAAATTTTCGAAAAAAATTTCGAAAAAAAATTTGAAAAAAATTTTCGAAAAAAATTTCCATAAAAAATTTTCGAAAAAAATTTCGAAAAAAATTTTCGAAAAAAATTTCCAAAAAAAATTTTCGAAAAAAATTCCGAAAAATTTTTTCAAAAAAATTTTCGAAAAAATTCCGAAAAAAATTTTCGAAAAAAATTTCGAAAAAAATTTTGAAAAAAATTTTCGAAAAAAATTTCCATAAAAAATTTTCGAAAAAAAATTCAAAAAAAATTTTCAAAAAAATTTTCGAAAAAAATTTCGAAAAAAAATTTTCGAAAAAAATTTTGAAAAAAATTTTCGAAAAAAATTTTCAAAAAAAAATTTTCGAAAAAAATTTCGAAAAAAATTTGGAAAAAAATTTTCAAAAAAAATTTTGAAAAAAAATTTCGAAGAAAATTTTCAAAAAAATTTCGAAGAAAATTTTCAAAAAAATTTTAGAAAAAATTTTCAAAAGAATTTTCAACAAAATTTTCAAAAAAATTTTCGAAAAAATTTTCGAAAAAAATTTCAAAAAAAAATTTTCGAAAAAATTTTGAAAAAAATTTTCGAAAAAAAATTTTCGAAAAAATTTTGAAAAAAATTTTTCGAAAAGAATTTTGAAAAAAATTTTTCGAAAAAAAATTTGAAAAAAATTTTTAAAAAAAATTTCGAAAAAAATTTTCAAAAAAATTTTCGATAAAATTTTGGAAAAAAATTTTTTGAAAAAAATTTTGAAAAAAATTTTCGAAAAAAATTTCGAAAAAAATTTTGAAAAAAGTTCGAAAAAAATTTTCAAAAAAATTTTCGAAAAAATTTTGGAAAAAAATTTTTTGAAAAAAATTTTGAAAAAAATTTTCGAAAATAATTTCGAAAAAAATTTTGATAAAAATTTTCGAAAAAATTTTCAAAAAAAATTTTCAAAAAAGATTTTGAAAAAAAATTTCGAAAAAAATTTTCGAAAAAAATTTTGAAATAAATTTTTGAAAAAAAATTTTCGAAAAAAATTTTCGAAAAAAATTTGGAAAAAAATTTTTCGAAAAAAATTTTCATAAAAAATTTTCGAAAAAAATTTCGAAAAAAAAAATTCGAAAAAAATTTTGAAAAAAATTTTCAAAAAAAAAATTTCGAAAAAAATTTTGAAAAAAATTTTCCAAAAAAGAAATTTTGAAAAAAATTTTCCAAAAAAGAAATTTCGAAAAAAATTTTGAAAAAAAAATTTTCGAAAATAATTTAGAAAAAAAAATTTTCGAAAATAATTTAGAAAAAAATTTCCAAAAAAATTTTCGAAAAAATTTTCGAAAAAAATTTTTCGAAAAAAAATTGGAAAAAAAATTTTGAAAAAAAATTTCGAGAAAAAAATTTTTTTAAAAATTTTGAAAAATAAATTCGAAAAAAATTTTTAAAAAATTTTTCGAAAAAAATTTGAAAAAAATTTTCGAAAAAATTTTTTTTCAAAATTTTTCGAAAAAAATTTTGAAAAAAAATTTTGAAAAAAAATTTCGAAAAAAATTTTGAAAAAAAATTTCGAAAAAAATTTTGAAATAAATTTTCGAAAACATTTTCGAAAAAAATTTCGAAAAAAAATTTTCGAAAAAAATTTCGAAAAAAATTTTGAAAAAAATTTTCGAAAAAAATTTCCATAAAAAATTTTCGAAGAAAATTCAGAAAAAATTTTCAAAAAAATTTTCGAAAAAATTCCGAAAAAAATTTTCGAAAAAAACTTCGAAAAAAATTTTGAAAAAAATTTTCGAAAAAAATTTCCATAAAAAATTTTCGAAAAAAAATTCGAAAAAAATTTTTAAAAAAATTTTCGAAAAAATTTGGAAAAAAATTTTGGAAAAATTTTTCGAAAAAAATTTTCAAAAAAAATTTCGAAAAAAATTTTCGAAAAAAATTTTGAAAAAAAATTTCGAAAAAAATTTTCAAAAAAATTTTCGAAAAAATTTTTAAAAAATTTTCGAAAAAATTTTCAAAAAAATTTTCAAAAAAATTTTCAAAAAAATTTTCGAAAAAATTTGCGAAAAAAATTTCAAAAAAAAATTTTCGAAAAAATTTTGAAAAAAATTTTCGAAAAAAAATTTTCGAAAAAATTTTGAAAAAAATTTTTCGAAAAAAATTTTGAAAAAAAATTTTGAAAAAAAATTTCGAAAAAAATTTTCAAGAAAATTTTCGAAAAAATTTTGGAAAAAAATTTTTCGAAAAAAAATTTTGAAAAAAATTTTCGAAAAAAATTTCGAAAAAAATTTCGAAAAAAAATTTTCGAAAAAAATTTCGAAAAAAATTTTGCAAAAAATTTTCGATAAAATTTTGGAAAAAAATTTTGAAAAAAATTTTCGAAAAAAAATTCGAAAAAAATTTTGAAAAACATTTTCAAAAAAATTTTCGAAAAAATTTGGAAAAAATTTTTTCGAAAAATATTTTTAAAAAATTTTCGAAAAAATTTTTTGAAAAAAATTTTCGAAAAACATTTCGAAAAAAATTTTGAAAAAAATTTCGAAAAAAATTTTCGAAAAAAATTTTCGAAAAAAATTTCGAAAAAATTTTGAAAAAAATTTTCGAAAAAAAATTTTCGAAAAAATTTTGAAAAAAATTTTTCGAAAAAAATTTTGAAAAAAAATTTTGAAAAAAAATTTCGAAAAAAATTTTCAAAAATTTTTTGAAAAAATTTTCAAAAAAAATTTTTGAAAAAAATTTTCAAAAAAAATTTTCGAAAAAATTTTCAAAAAAATTTTCAAAAAAATTTTCAAAAAGATTTTCGAAAAAATTTTCGAAAAAAATTTCAAAAAAAAATTTTCGAAAAAATTTTGAAAAAAATTTTCGAAAAAATTTTGAAAAAAATTTTCGAAAAAAAATTTTCAAAAAAATTTTGAAAAAATTTTTCGAAAAAAATTTTGAAAAAAAATTTCGAAAAAAATTTTCAAGAAAATTTTCGAAAAAATTTTGGAAAAAAATTTTTCGAAAAAAAATTTTGAAAAAAATTTTCGAAAAAAAATTCGAAAAAAATTTTGAAAAAAATTTTCAAAAAAATTTTCGAAAAAATTTTCGAAAAAAATTTCGAAAAAAAATTTTGAAAAAAATTTTCGAAAAAAAATTCGAAAAAAATTTTGAAAAAAATTTTCAAAAAAATTTTCGAAAAAATTTGGAAAAAAATTTTACGAAAAATATTTTTAAAAAATTTTCGAAAAAATTTTTCGAAAAAAATTTTCGAAAAAAAATTTCGAAAAAAATTTCGAAAAAAATTTTGAAAAAAATTTTCGAAAAAAATTTCCATAAAAAATTTTCGAAAAAAATTTCAAAAAAAATTTTCAAAAGAATTTTCGAAAAAATTTTGGAAAAAAATTTTTCGAAAAAAATTTTCAAAAAAATTTTCGAAAAAAATTTTTTGAAAAAAATTTCGAAAAAATTTTGAAAAAAATTTTCGAAAAAAAATTTTCGAAAAAATTTTGAAAAAAATTTTCGAAAAAATTTTGAAAAAAATTTTTCGAAAAAAATTTTGAAAAAAAATTTTGAAAAAAATTTTTGAAAAAAATTTTCGAAAAAAAATTCGAAAAAAAAATTTTCGAAAAAAATTCCGAAAAAAAATTTTCGAAAAAAATTTTGAAAAAAAAATTTCGAAAAAGAATTTAAAAAAAATTTTCGAAAAAAAATTTTGAAAAAACATTTTTGAAAAAAAAACAAAAAAAATTTCGAAAAAAATTTTTAAAAAAATTTTTGAAAAAAATTTTGAAAAAAAATTTTCGAAAAAAATTTTCAAAAAAATTTTCGAAAAAATTTTCGAAAAAAATTATGAAAAAAATTTCGAAAAAAATTTTGAAAAAAATTTTCGAAAAAAAATCCAAAAAAAAAATTTTCAAAAAAAATTTTAAAAAAAATTTTTGAAAAAATTTTGGAAAAAAATTTTTAAAAAAAATTTGAAAAATAATTTCGAAAAAAATTTTCGAAAAGAATTTTGAAATAAATTTTCGAAAAAAAATTTTCGAAAAAAATTTTCGAAAAAAATTTCAAAAAAAAATTTTCGAAAAAAATTAGGAAAAAAATTTTTCGAAAAAAATTTTCAAAAAATTTTCGAAAAAATTTTTCGAAAAAAATTTCGAAAAAAAATTTGAAAAAAATTTTCGAAAAAAATTTCCATAAAAAATTTTCGAAAAAAATTTCGAAAAAAATTTTCGAAAAAAATTTCCATAAAAAATTTTCGAAAAAAATTCCGAAAAATATTTTCAAAAAAATTTTCGAAAAAATTCCGAAAAAAATTTTCGAAAAAAATTTCGAAAAAAATTTTGAAAAAAATTTTCTAAAAAAATTTCCATAAAAAATTTTCGAAAAAAAATTCGAAAAAAATTTTCAAAAAAATTTTGGAAAAAAATTTTGGAAAAATTTTTCGAAAAAAATTTTCAAAAAAATTTTCGAAAAAAATTTCGAAAAAAAATTTTCGAAAAAAATTTTGAAAAAAATTTTCGAAAAAAATTTTCAAAAAAAAATTTTCGAAAAAAATTTCGAAAAAAATTTGGAAAAAAATTTTCAAAAAAAATTTTGAAAAAAAATTTCGAAGAAAATTTTCAAAAAAATTTTCGAAAAAATTTTCAAAAGAATTTTCAACAAAATTTTCAAAAAAATTTTCGAAAAAATTTTCGAAAAAAATTTCAAAAAAAAATTTTCGAAAAAATTTTGAAAAAATTTTTCGAAAAAAAATTTTCGAAAAAATTTTGAAAAAAATTTTGCGAAAAAAATTTTGAAAAAAAATTTTGAAAAAAAATTTCGAAAAAAATTTTCAAGAAACTTTTCGAAAAAATTTTGGAAAAAAATTTTTCGAAAAAAAATTTTGATAAAAATTTTCGAAAAAATTTTCAAAAAAAATTTTCAAAAAAGATTTTGAAAAAAAATTTCGAAAAAAATTTTCGATAAAAATTTTGAAAAAAATTTTGAAAAAAATTTTCGAAAAAATTTTCGAAAAAAATTTCGAAAAAAAATTTTCGAAAAAATTTTGAAAAAAATTTTCGAAAAAAATTTTGAAAAAAATTTTCGAAAAAAAATTCGAAAAAAGTTTTGAAAAAAATTTTCAAAAAAATTTTCGAAAAAATTTGGAAAAAAATTTTTCGAAAAATATTTTTAAAAAATTTTCGAAAAAATTTTTCGAAAAAAATTTTCGAAAAAAATTTCGAAAAAAAATTTGAAAAAAATTTTCGAAAAAAATTTCCATAAAAAATTTTCGAAAAAAATTTCGAAAAAATTTTGGAAAAAAATTTTTCGAAAAAACTTTTCAAAAAAATTTTCGAAAAAAATTTTTCGAAAAAAATTTCGAAAAAATTTTGAAAAAAATTTTCGAAAAAAAATTTTCGAAAAAATTTTGAAAAAAATTTTTCGAAAAAAATTTTGAAAAAAAATTTTGAAAAAAGTTCGAAAATAATTTTCAAAAAAATTTTCGAAAAAATTTTGGAAAAAAATTTTTTGAAAAAAATTTTGAAAAGAATTTTCGAAAATAATTTCGAAAAAAATTTTGATAAAAATTTTCGAAAAAATTTTCAAAAAAAATTTTCAAAAAAGATTTTGAAAAAAAATTTCGAAAAAAATTTTCGAAAAAAATTTTGAAATAAATTTTTGAAAAAAAATTTTCGAAAAAAATTTTCGAAAAAAATTTGGAAAAAAATTTTTCGAAAAAAATTTTCATAAAAAATTTTCGAAAAAAATTTCGAAAAAAAAAATTCGAAAAAAATTTTGAAAAAAATTTTCAAAAAAAAAATTTCGAAAAAAATTTTGAAAAAAATTTTCCAAAAAAGAAATTTTGAAAAAAATTTTCCAAAAAAGAAATATCGAAAAAAATTTTGAAAAAAAAATTTTCGAAAATAATTTAGAAAAAAAATTTTTCGAAAATAATTTAGAAAAAAATTTCCAAAAAAATTTCCAAAAAAATTTTCGAAAAAAATTTTTCGAAAAAAAATTGGAAAAAAAATTTTGAAAAAAAATTTCGAGAAAAAAATTTTTTTAAAAATTTTGAAAAATAACTTCGAAAAAAATTTTTAAAAAAATTTTCGAAAAAAATTTCAAAAAAAAATTTTCGAAAAAATTTTCGAAAAAATTTTGGAAAAAAATTTTTCGAAAAAAAATTTTGAAAAAAATTTTGAAAAAAATTTTCGAAAAAAATTTCAAAAAAAAATTTTCGAAAAAAATTTGGAAAAAAATTTTTCGAAAAAAATTTGAAAAAAATTTTCGAAAAAATTTTTTTTCAAAATTTTTCGAAAAAAATTTTGAAAAAAAATTTTGAAAAAAAATTTCGAAAAAAATTTTGAAAAAAAAATTCGAAAAAAATTTTGAAATAAATTTTCGAAAACATTTTCGAAAAAAATTTCGAAAAAAAATTTTCGAAAAAAATTTCGAAAAAAATTTTGAAAAAAATTTTCGAAAAAAATTTTCGAAAAAAATTTTGAAAAAAATTTTCGAAAAAAAATTCGAAAAAAATTTTGAAAAAAATTTTCAAAAAAATTTTCGAAAAAATTTTCGAAAAAAATTTCGAAAAAAAATTTTCGAAAAAATTTTGAAAAAAATTTTCGAAAAAAATTTTCGAAAAAAATTTTGAAAAAAATTTTCGAAAAAAAATTCGAAAAAAATTTTGAAAAACATTTTCAAAAGAATTTTCGAAAAAATTTGGAAAAAATTTTTTCGAAAAATATTTTTAAAAAATTTTCGAAAAAATTTTTCGAAAAAAATTTTCGAAAAACATTTCGAAAAAAATTTTGAAAAAAATTTCGAAAAAAAATTTTCGAAAAAAATTTCGAAAAAATTTTGAAAAAAATTTTCGAAAAAAAATTTTAGAAAAAATTTTGAAAAAAATTTTTCGAAAAAAATTTTGAAAAAAAATTTTGAAAAAAAATTTCGAAAAAAATTTTCAAAAAAAAATTTTGAAAAAATTTTCAAAAAAAATTTTTGAAAAAAATTTTCAAAAAAATTTTCGAAAAAATTTTCAAAAATTTTTTTTGAAAATTTTTTCAAAATTTTTTTTTGAAAATTTTTTTCGAAATTTTTTTTCAAAATTTTTTTTCAAAATTTTTTTCAAAATTTTGAAAAAAATTTTCGAAAAAAAATTTTCAAAAAAATTTTGAAAAAAATTTTTCGAAAAAAATTTTGAAAAAAAATTTCGAAAAAAATTTTCAAGAAAATTTTCGAAAAAATTTTGGAAAAAAATTTTTCGAAAAAAAATTTTGAAAAAAATTTTCGAAAAAAAATTCGAAAAAAATTTTGAAAAAAATTTTCAAAAAAATTTTCGAAAAAATTTTCGAAAAAAATTTCGAAAAAAAATTTTGAAAAAAATTTTCGAAAAAAAATTCGAAAAAAATTTTGAAAAAAATTTTCAAAAAAATTTTCGAAAAAATTTGGAAAAAAATTTTTCGAAAAATATTTTTAAAAAATTTTCGAAAAAATTTTTCGAAAAAAATTTTCGAAAAAAATTTTCGAAAAAAATTTCGAAAAAAATTTTGAAAAAAATTTTCGAAAAAAATTTCCATAAAAAATTTTCGAAAAAAATTTCGAAAAAAATTTTCAAAAAAATTTTCGAAAAAATTTTGGAAAAAAATTTTTCGAAAAAAATTTTCAAAAAAATTTTCGAAAAAAATTTTTTGAAAAAAATTTCGAAAAAATTTTGAAAAAAATTTTCGAAAAAATTTTGAAAAAAATTTTTCGAAAAAAATTTTGAAAAAAAATTTTGAAAAAAAATTTTGAAAAAAATTTTTGAAAAAAATTTTCGAAAAAAAATTCGAAAAAAAAATTTTCGAAAAAAATTCCGAAAAAAAATTTTCGAAAAAAATTTTGAAAAAAAAATTTCGAAAAAGAATTTAAAAAAAATTTTCGAAAAAAAATTTTGAAAAAACATTTTTGAAAAAAAAACAAAAAAAATTTCGAAAAAAATTTTTAAAAAAATTTTTGAAAAAAATTTTGAAAAAAAATTTTCGAAAAAAATTTTCAAAAAAATTTTCGAAAAAATTTTGGAAAAAATTTTCGAAAAAAATTATAAAAAGAATTTCGAAAAAAATTTTGAAAAAAATTTTCGAAAAAAAATCCAAAAAAAAAATTTTCAAAAAAAATTTTGAAAAAAATTTTCGAAAAAATTTTGGAAAAAAATTTTTAAAAAAAATTTGAAAAAAAATTTCGAAAAAAATTTTCGAAAAGAATTTTGAAATAAATTTTCGAAAAAAAATTTTCGAAAAAAATTTTCGAAAAAAATTTCAAAAAAATATTTTCGAAAAAAATTAGGAAAAAAATTTTTCGAAAAAAATTTTCAAAAAATTTTCGAAAAAATTTTTTGAAAAAAATTTCGAAAAAAAATTTGAAAAAAATTTTCGAAAAAAATTTCCATAAAAAATTTTCGAAAAAAATTTCGAAAAAAATTTTCGAAAAAAATTTCCATAAAAAATTTTCGAAAAAAATTCCGAAAAATATTTTCAAAAAAATTTTCGAAAAAATTCCGAAAAAAATTTTCGAAAAAAATTTCGAAAAAAATTTTGAAAAAAATTTTCTAAAAAAATTTCCATAAAAAATTTTCGAAAAAAAATTCGAAAAAAATTTTCAAAAAAATTTTGGAAAAAAATTTTGGAAAAATTTTTCGAAAAAAATTTTCAAAAAAATTTTCGAAGAAAATTTCGAAAAAAAATTTTCGAAAAAAATTTTGAAAAAAATTTTCGAAAAAAATTTTCAAAAAAAAATTTTCGAAAAAAATTTCGAAAAAAATTTGGAAAAAAATTTTCAAAAAAAATTTTGAAAAAAAATTTCGAAGAAAATTTTCAAAGAAATTTTCGAAAAAATTTTCAAAAGAATTTTCAACAAAATTTTCAAAAAAATTTTCGAAAAAATTTTGAAAAAATTTTTCGAAAAAAAATTTTCGAAAAAATTTTGAAAAAAATTTTGCGAAAAAAATTTTGAAAAAAAATTTTGAAAAAAAAATTCGAAAAAAATTTTCAAGAAACTTCGAAAAAATTTTGGAAAAAAATTTTTCGAAAAAAAATTTTGAAAAAAATTTTCGAAAAAAATTTCGAAAAAAATTTTGAAAAAAATTTTCGAAAAAAATTTCGAAAAAAAATTTTCGAAAAAAATTTCGAAAAAAATTTTGCAAAAAATTTTTCGAAAAAAATTTTGAAAAAAAATTTTGAAAAAAAATTTCGAAAAAAATTTTCAAGAAAATTTTCGAAAAAATTTTGGAAAAAAATTTTTCGAAAAAAAATTTTGAAAAAAATTTTCGAAAAAAAATTCGAAAAAAATTTTGAAAAAAATTTTCAAAAAAATTTTCGAAAAAATTTTCGAAAAAAATTTCGAAAAAAAATTTTGAAAAAAATTTTCGAAAAAAAATTCGAAAAAAATTTTCAAAAAAATTTTCAAAAAAATTTTCGAAAAAATTTGGAAAAAAATTTTTCGAAAAATATTTTTAAAATATTTTCGAAAAAATTTTTCGAAAAAAATTTTCGAAAAAAATTTCGAAAAAAATTTTGAAAAAAATTTTCGAAAAAAATTTCCATAAAAAATTTTCGAAAAAAATTTCAAAAAAAATTTTCAAAAAAATTTTCGAAAAAATTTTGGAAAAAAATTTTTCGAAAAAAATTTTCAAAAAAATTTTCGAAAAAAATTTTTTGAAAAAAATTTCGAAAAAATTTTGAAAAAAATTTTCGAAAAAAAATTTTCGAAAAAATTTTGAAAAAAATTTTTCGAAAAAAATTTTGAAAAAAAATTTTGAAAAAAATTTTTGAAAAAAATTTTCGAAAAAAAATTCGAAAAAAAAATTTTCGAAAAAAATTCCGAAAAAAAATTTTCGAAAAAAATTTTGAAAAAAAAATTTCGAAAAAGAATTTAACAAAAATTTTCGAAAAAAAATTTTGAAAAAACATTTTTGAAAAAAAAACAAAAAAAATTTCGAAAAAAAATTTTAAAAAAATTTTTGAAAAAAATTTTGAAAAAAAATTTTCGAAAAAAATTTTCAAAAAAATTTTCGAAAAAATTTTGGAAAAAATTTTCGAAAAAAATTACGAAAAAAATTTCGAAAAAAATTTTGAAAAAAATTTTCGAAAAAAAATCCAAAAAAAAAATTTTCAAAAAAAATTTTGAAAAAAATTTTCGAAAAAATTTTGGAAAAAAATTTTTAAAAAAAATTTGAAAAAAAATTTCGAAAAAAATTTTCAAAAAGAATTTTGAAATAAATTTTCGAAAAAAAATTTTCGAAAAAAATTTTCGAAAAAAATTTCAAAAAAAAATTTTCGAAAAAAATTAGGAAAAAAATTTTTCGAAAAAAATTTTCAAAAAATTTTCGAAAAAATTTTTCGAAAAAAATTTCGAAAAAAAATTTGAAAAAAATTTTCGAAAAAAATTTCCATAAAAAATTTTCGAAAAAATTTCGAAAAAAATTTTCGAAAAAAATTTCCAAAAAAAATTTTCGAAAAAAATTCCGAAAAATATTTTCAAAAAAATTTTCGAAAAAATTCCGAAAAAAATTTTCGAAAAAAATTTCGAAAAAAATTTTGAAAAAAATTTTCGAAAAAAATTTCCATAAAAAATTTTCGAAAAAAAATTCAAAAAAAATTTTCAAAAAAATTTTCGAAAAAAATTTCGAAAAAAAATTTTCGAAAAAAATTTTGAAAAAAATTTTCGAAAAAAATTTTCAAAAAAAAATTTTCGAAAAAAATTTCGAAAAAAATTTGGAAAAAAATTTTCAAAAAAAATTTTGAAAAAAAATTTCGAAGAAAATTTTCAAAAAAATTTCGAAGAAAATTTTCAAAAAAATTTTAGAAAAAATTTTCAAAAGAATTTTCAACAAAATTTTCAAAAAAATTTTCGAAAAAATTTTCGAAAAAAGTTTCAAAAAAAAATTTTCGAAAAAATTTTGAAAAAAATTTTCGAAAAAAAATTTTCGAAAAAATTTTGAAAAAAATTTTTCGAAAAGAATTTTGAAAAAAATTTTTCGAAAAAAAATTTGAAAAAAATTTTTAAAAAAAATTTCGAAAAAAATTTTCAAAAAAATTTTCGATAAAATTTTGGAAAAAAATTTTTTGAAAAAAATTTTGAAAAAAATTTTCGAAAAAAATTTCGAAAAAAATTTTGAAAAAAGTTCGAAAAAAATTTTCAAAAAAATTTTCGAAAAAATTTTGGAAAAAAATTTTTTGAAAAAAATTTTGAAAAAAATTTTCGAAAATAATTTCGAAAAAAATTTTGATAAAAATTTTCGAAAAAATTTTCAAAAAAAATTTTCAAAAAAGATTTTGAAAAAAAATTTCGAAAAAAATTTTCGAAAAAAATTTTGAAATAAATTTTTGAAAAAAAATTTTCGAAAAAAATTTTCGAAAAAAATTTGGAAAAAAATTTTTCGAAAAAAATTTTCATAAAAAATTTTCGAAAAAAATTTCGAAAAAAAAAATTCGAAAAAAATTTTGAAAAAAATTTTCAAAAAAAAAATTTCGAAAAAAATTTTGAAAAAAATTTTCCAAAAAAGAAATTTTGAAAAAAATTTTCCAAAAAAGAAATTTCGAAAAAAATTTTGAAAAAAAAATTTTCGAAAATAATTTAGAAAAAAAAATTTTCAAAATAATTTAGAAAAAAATTTCCAAAAAAATTTTCGAAAAAATTTTCGAAAAAAATTTTTCGAAAAAAAATTGGAAAAAAAATTTTGAAAAAAAATTTCGAGAAAAAAATTTTTTTAAAAATTTTGAAAAATAAATTCGAAAAAAATTTTTAAAAAAATTTTCGAAAAAAATTTCAAAAAAAAATTTTCGAAAAAATTTTCGAAAAAATTTTGGAAAAAAATTTTTCGAAAAAAAATTTTGAAAAAAATTTTGAAAAAAATTTTCGAAAAAAATTTCAAAAAAAAATTTTCGAAAAAAATTTGGAAAAAAATTTTTCGAAAAAAATTTGAAAAAAATTTTCGAAAAAATTTTTTTTCAAAATTTTTCGAAAAATATTTTGAAAAAAAATTTTGAAAAAAAATTTCGAAAAAAATTTTCGAAAAAAATTTTGAAAAAAAATTTCGAAAAAAATTTTCAAAAAAATTTTCGAAAAAATTTTAAAAAAATTTTCGAAAAAATTTTCAAAAAAATTTTCAAAAAAATTTTCAAAAAAATTTTCGAAAAAATTTTCGAAAAAAATTTCAAAAAAAAATTTTCGAAAAAATTTTGAAAAAAATTTTCGAAAAAAAATTTTCGAAAAAATTTTGAAAAAAATTTTTCGAAAAAAATTTTGAAAAAAAATTTTGAAAAAAAATTTCGAAAAAAATTTTCAAGAAAATTTTCGAAAAAATTTTGGAAAAAAATTTTTCGAAAAAAAATTTTGAAAAAAATTTTCGAAAAAAATTTCGAAAAAAATTTCGAAAAAAAATTTTCGAAAAAAATTTCGAAAAAAATTTTGCAAAAAATTTTCGAAAAAATTTTGGAAAAAAATTTTGAAAAAAAATTTCGAAAAAAATTTTTCGAAAAAAATTTTGAAAAAAATTTTCAAAAAAAAATTCGAAAAAAATTTTGAAAAAAATTTTCAAAAAAATTTTCGAAAAAATTTTCGAAAAAAATTTCGAAAAAAAATTTTCGAAAAAATTTTGAAAAAAATTTTCGAAAAAAATTTTCGAAAAAAATTTTGAAAAAAATTTTCGAAAAAAAATTCGAAAAAAATTTTGAAAAACATTTTCAAAAAAATTTTCGAAAAAATTTGGAAAAAATTTTTTCGAAAAATATTTTTAAAAAATTTTCGAAAAAATTTTTCGAAAAAAATTTTCGAAAAACATTTCGAAAAAAATTTTGAAAAAAATTTCGAAAAAAATTTTCGAAAAAAATTTTCGAAAAAAATTTCGAAAAAATTTTGAAAAAAATTTTCGAAAAAAAATTTTCGAAAAAATTTTGAAAAAAATTTTTCGAAAAAAATTTTGAAAAAAAATTTTGAAAAAAAATTTCGAAAAAAATTTTCAAAAATTTTTTGAAAAAATTTTCAAAAAAAATTTTTGAAAAAAATTTTCAAAAAAATTTTCGAAAAAATTTTCAAAAAATTTTCAAAAAAATTTTCAAAAAGATTTTCGAAAAAATTTTCGAAAAAAATTTCAAAAAAAAATTTTCGAAAAAATTTTGAAAAAAATTTTCGAAAAAATTTTGAAAAAAATTTTCGAAAAAAAATTTTCAAAAAAATTTTGAAAAAATTTTTCGAAAAAAATTTTGAAAAAAAATTTCGAAAAAAATTTTCAAGAAAATTTTCGAAAAAATTTTGGAAAAAAATTTTTCGAAAAAAAATTTTGAAAAAAATTTTCGAAAAAAAATTCGAAAAAAATTTTGAAAAAAATTTTCAAAAAAATTTTCGAAAAAATTTTCGAAAAAAATTTCGAAAAAAAATTTTGAAAAAAATTTTCGAAAAAAAATTCGAAAAAAATTTTGAAAAAAATTTTCAAAAAAATTTTCGAAAAAATTTGGAAAAAAATTTTACGAAAAATATTTTTAAAAAATTTTCGAAAAAATTTTTCGAAAAAAATTTTCGAAAAAAATTTTCGAAAAAAATTTCGAAAAAAATTTTGAAAAAAATTTTCGAAAAAAATTTCCATAAAAAATTTTCGAAAAAAATTTCAAAAAAAATTTTCAAAAGAATTTACGAAAAATTTTTGGAAAAAAATTTTTCGAAAAAAATTTTCAAAAAAATTTTCGAAAAAAATTTTTTGAAAAAAATTTCGAAAAAATTTTGAAAAAAATTTTCGAAAAAAAATTTTCGAAAAAATTTTGAAAAAAATTTTCGAAAAAATTTTGAAAAAAATTTTTCGAAAAAAATTTTGAAAAAAAATTTTGAAAAAAATTTTTGAAAAAAATTTTCGAAAAAAAATTCGAAAAAAAAATTTTCGAAAAAAATTCCGAAAAAAAATTTTCGAAAAAAATTTTGAAAAAAAAATTTCGAAAAAGAATTTAAAAAAAATTTTCGAAAAAAAATTTTGAAAAAACATTTTTGAAAAAAAAACAAAAAAAATTTCGAAAAAAATTTTTAAAAAAATTTTTGAAAAAAATTTTGAAAAAAAATTTTCGAAAAAAATTTTCAAAAAAATTTTCGAAAAAATTTTGGAAAAAATTTTCGAAAAAAATTATGAAAAAAATTTCGAAAAAAATTTTGAAAAAAATTTTCGAAAAAAAATCCAAAAAAAAAATTTTCAAAAAAAATTTTGAAAAAAATTTTTGAAAAAATTTTGGAAAAAAATTTTAAAAAAAAATTTGAAAAAAAATTTCGAAAAAAATTTTCGAAAAGAATTTTGAAATAAATTTTCGAAAAAAAATTTTCGAAAAAAATTTTCGAAAAAAATTTCAAAAAAAAATTTTCGAAAAAAATTAGGAAAAAAATTTTTCGAAAAAAATTTTCAAAAAATTTTCGAAAAAATTTTTCGAAAAAAATTTCGAAAAAAAATTTGAAAAAAATTTTCGAAAAAAATTTCCATAAAAAATTTTCGAAAAAAATTTCGAAAATAATTTTCGAAAAAAATTTCCATAAAAGATTTTCGAAAAAAATTCCGAAAAATATTTTCAAAAAAATTTTCGAAAAAATTCCGAAAAAAATTTTCGAAAAAAATTTCGAAAAAAATTTTGAAAAAAATTTTCTAAAAAAATTTCCATAAAAAATTTCCATAAAAAATTTTCGAAAAAAAATTCGAAAAAAATTTTCAAAAAAATTTTGGAAAAAAATTTTGGAAAAATTTTTCGAAAAAAATTTTCAAAAAAATTTTCGAAAAAAATTTCGAAAAAAAATTTTCGAAAAAAATTTTGAAAAAAATTTTCGAAAAAAATTTTCAAAAAAAAATTTTCGAAAAAAATTTCGAAAAAAATTTGGAAAAAAATTTTCAAAAAAAATTTTGAAAAAAAATTTCGAAGAAAATTTTCAAAAAAATTTTCGAAAAAATTTTCAAAAGAATTTTCAACAAAATTTTCAAAAAAATTTTCGAAAAAATTTTCGAAAAAAATTTCAAAAAAAAATTTTCGAAAAAATTTTGAAAAAATTTTTCAAAAAAAAATTTTCGAAAAAATTTTGAAAAAAATTTTGCGAAAAAAATTTTGAAAAAAAATTTTGAAAAAAAATTTCGAAAAAAATTTTCAAGAAACTTTTCGAAAAAATTTTGGAAAAAAATTTTTCGAAAAAAAATTTTGAAAAAAATTTTCGAAAAAAATTTCGAAAAAAATTTTGAAAAAAATTTTCGAAAAAAATTTCGAAAAAAAATTTTCGAAAAAAATTTCGAAAAAAAATTTGCAAAAAATATTCGAAAAAATTTTGGAAAAAAATTTTGAAAAAATTTTTCGAAAAGAATTTTGAAAAAAATTTTTCGAAAAAAAATTTGAAAAAAATTTAAAAAAAAAATTACGAAAAAAATTTTCAAAAAAATTTTCGATAAAATTTTGGAAAAAAATTTTTTGAAAAAAATTTTGAAAAAAATTTTCGAAAAAAATTTCGAAAAAAATTTTGATAAAAATTTTCGAAAAAATTTTCGAAAAAAATTTCGAAAAAAAATTTTCGAAAAAATTTTAAAAAAAATTTTCGAAAAAAATTTTGAAAAAAATTTTCGAAAAAAAATTCAAAAAAAGTTTTGAAAAAAATTTTCAAAAAAATTTTCGAAAAAATTTGGAAAAAAATTTTTCGAAAAATATTTTTAAAAAATTTTCGAAAAAATTTTTCGAAAAAAATTTTCGAAAAAAATTTCGAAAAAAAATTTGAAAAAAATTTTCGAAAAAAATTTCCATAAAAAATTTTCGAAAAAAATTTCGAAAAAATTTTGGAAAAAAATTTTTCGAAAAAACTTTTCAAAAAAATTTTCGAAAAAAATTTTTCGAAAAAAATTTCGAAAAAATTTTGAAAAAAATTTTCGAAAAAAAATTTTCGAAAAAATTTTGAAAAAAATTTTTCGAAAAAAATTTTGAAAAAAAATTTTGAAAAAAGTTCGAAAAAAATTTTCAAAAAAATTTTCGAAAAAATTTTGGAAAAAAATTTTTTGAAAAAAATTTTGAAAAAAATTTTCGAAAATAATTTCGAAAAAAATTTTGATAAAAATTTTCGAAAAAATTTTCAAAAAAAATTTTCAAAAAAGATTTTGAAAAAAAATTTCGAAAAAAATTTTCGAAAAAAATTTTGAAATAAATTTTTGAAAAAAAATTTTCGAAAAAAATTTTCGAAAAAAATTTGGAAAAAAATTTTTCGAAAAAAATTTTCATAAAAAATTTTCGAAAAAAATTTCGAAAAAAAAAATTCGAAAAAAATTTTGAAAAAAATTTTCAAAAAAAAAATTTCGAAAAAAATTTTGAAAAAAATTTTCCAAAAAAGAAATTTTGAAAAAAATTTTCCAAAAAAGAAATTTCGAAAAAAATTTTGAAAAAAAAATTTTCGAAAATAATAAAAAGAAATTTCGAAAAAAATTTTGAAAAAAAAATTTCGAAAATAATTTAGAAAAAAAATTTTCGAAAATAATTTAGAAAAAAATTTCCAAAAAATTTTCGAAAAATTTTCGAAAAAATTTTTCGAAAAAAATTGGAAAAAAAATTTGAAAAAAATTTCGAGAAAAAAATTTTTTTAAAAATTTTGAAAAATAAATTCGAAAAAAAATTTTAAAAAATTTTCGAAAAAAATTTCAAAAAAAAATTTTCGAAAAAATTTTGGAAAAAATTTTCGAAAAAAAATTTTGAAAAAATTTTGAAAAAATTTTCGAAAAAATTTCAAAAAAAATTTTCGAAAAAAATTTGGAAAAAAATTTTTCGAAAAAAATTTGAAAAAAATTTTCGAAAAAATTTTTTTTCAAAATTTTTCGAAAAAAATTTTGAAAAAAAATTTTGAAAAAAAATTTCGAAAAAAATTTTGAAAAAAAATTTCGAAAAAAATTTTGAAATAAATTTTCGAAAACATTTTCGAAAAAAATTTCGAAAAAAAATTTTCGAAAAAAATTTCGAAAAAATTTTGAAAAAATTTTCGAAAAAAAATTTTCGAAAAAATTTTGAAAAAAATTTTCAAAAAAAATTTTGAAAAAATTTTCAAAAAAAATTTCGAAAAAAATTTTCAAAAAAAAATTTTGAAAAAATTTTCAAAAAAATTTTTGAAAAAAATTTTCAAAAAAATTTTCGAAAAAATTTCAAAAATTTTTTTGAAAATTTTTTCAAAATTTTTTTTTGAAAATTTTTTTCGAAATTTTTTTTCAAAATTTTTTTTCAAAATTTTTTTCGAAAAATTTTTTCAAAATTTTGAAAAAAATTTTCGAAAAAAAATTTTCAAAAAATTTTGAAAAAAATTTTTCGAAAAAAATTTTGAAAAAAATTTCGAAAAAATTTTCAAGAAAATTTTCGAAAAAATTTGGAAAAAAATTTTCGAAAAAAAATTTTGAAAAAAATTTTCGAAAAAAAATTCGAAAAAAATTTTGAAAAAAATTTTCAAAAAAATTTTCGAAAAAATTTTCGAAAAAAATTTCGAAAAAAAATTTTGAAAAAAATTTTCGAAAAAAAATTCGAAAAAAATTTTGAAAAAAATTTTCGAAAAATTTGGAAAAAAATTTTTCGAAAAATATTTTTAAAAAATTTTCGAAAAAATTTTTCGTAAAAATTTTCGAAAAAAATTTCGAAAAATTTGAAAAAAATTTTCGAAAAAAATTTCCATAAAAGATTTTCGAAAAAAATTTCGAAAAAAATTTTCAAAAAAATTTTCGAAAAAATTTTGGAAAAAAATTTTTCGAAAAAAATTTTCAAAAAAATTTTCGAAAAAAATTTTTTGAAAAAAATTTCGAAAAAATTTTGAAAAAAATTTTCGAAAAAAATTTTCGAAAAAATTTTGAAAAAAATTTCGAAAAAATTTTGAAAAAAATTTTTCGAAAAAATTTTGAAAAAAATTTTGAAAAAAATTTTTGAAAAAATTTTCGAAAAAAAATTCGAAAAAAAATTTTCGAAAAAAATTCCGAAAAAAAATTTTCGAAAAAAATTTTGAAAAAAAAATTTCGAAAAAGAATTTAAAAAAAATTTTCGAAAAAAAATTTGAAAAAACATTTTTGAAAAAAAACAAAAAAAATTTCGAAAAAAATTTTTAAAAAATTTTGAAAAAAATTTGAAAAAAATTTTCGAAAAAAATTTTCAAAAAAATTTTCGAAAAAATTTTCGAAAAAAATTATGAAAAAAATTTCGAAAAAAATTTTGAAAAAAATTTTCGAAAAAAATCCAAAAAAAAAATTTTCAAAAAAAATTTTAAAAAAAATTTTGAAAAATTTTGGAAAAAAATTTTTAAAAAAAATTTGAAAAATAATTTCGAAAAAAATTTTCGAAAAGAATTTTGAAATAAATTTTCGAAAAAAAATTTTCGAAAAAAATTTTCGAAAAAAATTTCAAAAAAAAATTTTCGAAAAAAATTAGGAAAAAATTTTTCGAAAAAAATTTTCAAAAAATTTTCGAAAAAATTTTCGAAAAAAATTTCGAAAAAAAATTGAAAAAAATTTTCGAAAAAAATTTCCATAAAAAATTTTCGAAAAAAATTTCGAAAAAAATTTTCGAAAAAAATTTCCATAAAAAATTTTCGAAAAAAATTCCGAAAAATATTTTCAAAAAAATTTTCGAAAAATTCCGAAAAAAATTTTCGAAAAAAATTTCGAAAAAAATTTTGAAAAAAATTTTCTAAAAAAATTTCCATAAAAAATTTTCGAAAAAAATTCGAAAAAAATTTTCAAAAAAATTTTGGAAAAAAATTTTGGAAAAATTTTTCGAAAAAAATTTTCAAAAAAATTTTCGAAAAAAATTTCGAAAAAAAATTTTCGAAAAAAATTTTGAAAAAAATTTTCGAAAAAAATTTTCAAAAAAAAATTTTCGAAAAAAATTTCGAAAAAATTTGGAAAAAAATTTTCAAAAAAATTTTGAAAAAAAATTTCGAAGAAAATTTCAAAAAATTTTCGAAAAAATTTTCAAAAGAATTTTCAACAAAATTTTCAAAAAAATTTTCGAAAAAATTTTCGAAAAAAATTTCAAAAAAAAATTTCGAAAAAAATTTGAAAAAATTTTTCGAAAAAAAATTTTCGAAAAATTTTGAAAAAATTTTGCGAAAAAAATTTTGAAAAAAAATTTTGAAAAAAAATTTCGAAAAAATTTTCAAGAAACTTTTCGAAAAAATTTTGGAAAAAAATTTTTCGAAAAAAAATTTTGATAAAAATTTTCGAAAAAATTTTCAAAAAAAATTTTCAAAAAAGATTTTGAAAAAAAATTTCGAAAAAAATTTTCGATAAAAATTTTGAAAAAAATTTTGAAAAAAATTTTCGAAAAAATTTTCGAAAAAAATTTCGAAAAAAAATTTTCGAAAAAATTTTGAAAAAAATTTTCGAAAAAAATTTTGAAAAAAATTTTCGAAAAAAAATTCGAAAAAAGTTTTGAAAAAAATTTTCAAAAAAATTTTCGAAAAAATTTGGAAAAAAATTTTTCGAAAAATATTTTTAAAAAATTTTCGAAAAAATTTTTCGAAAAAAATTTTCGAAAAAAATTTCGAAAAAAAATTTGAAAAAAATTTTCGAAAAAAATTTCCATAAAAAATTTTCGAAAAAAATTTCGAAAAAATTTTGGAAAAAAATTTTTCGAAAAAACTTTTCAAAAAAATTTTCGAAAAAAATTTTTCGAAAAAAATTTCGAAAAAATTTTGAAAAAAATTTTCGAAAAAAAATTTTCGAAAAAATTTTGAAAAAAATTTTTCGAAAAAAATTTTGAAAAAAAATTTTGAAAAAAGTTCGAAAATAATTTTCAAAAAAATTTTCGAAAAAATTTTGGAAAAAAATTTTTTGAAAAAAATTTTGAAAAGAATTTTCGAAAATAATTTCGAAAAAAATTTTGATAAAAATTTTCGAAAAAATTTTCAAAAAAAATTTTCAAAAAAGATTTTGAAAAAAAATTTCGAAAAAAATTTTCGAAAAAAATTTTGAAATAAATTTTTGAAAAAAAATTTTCGAAAAAAATTTTCGAAAAAAATTTGGAAAAAAATTTTTCGAAAAAAATTTTCATAAAAAATTTTCGAAAAAAATTTCGAAAAAAAAAATTCGAAAAAAATTTTGAAAAAAATTTTCAAAAAAAAAATTTCGAAAAAAATTTTGAAAAAAATTTTCCAAAAAAGAAATTTTGAAAAAAATTTTCCAAAAAAGAAATATCGAAAAAAATTTTGAAAAAAAAATTTTCGAAAATAATTTAGAAAAAAAATTTTTCGAAAATAATTTAGAAAAAAATTTCCAAAAAAATTTCCAAAAAAATTTTCGAAAAAAATTTTTCGAAAAAAAATTGGAAAAAAAATTTTGAAAAAAAATTTCGAGAAAAAAATTTTTTTAAAAATTTTGAAAAATAACTTCGAAAAAAATTTTTAAAAAAATTTTCGAAAAAAATTTCAAAAAAAAATTTTCGAAAAAATTTTCGAAAAAATTTTGGAAAAAAATTTTTCGAAAAAAAATTTTGAAAAAAATTTTGAAAAAAATTTTCGAAAAAAATTTCAAAAAAAAATTTTCGAAAAAAATTTGGAAAAAAATTTTTCGAAAAAAATTTGAAAAAAATTTTCGAAAAAATTTTTTTTCAAAATTTTTCGAAAAAAATTTTGAAAAAAAATTTTGAAAAAAAATTTCGAAAAAAATTTTGAAAAAAAAATTCGAAAAAAATTTTGAAATAAATTTTCGAAAACATTTTCGAAAAAAATTTCGAAAAAAAATTTTCGAAAAAAATTTCGAAAAAAATTTTGAAAAAAATTTTCGAAAAAAATTTTCGAAAAAAATTTTGAAAAAAATTTTCGAAAAAAAATTCGAAAAAAATTTTGAAAAAAATTTTCAAAAAAATTTTCGAAAAAATTTTCGAAAAAAATTTCGAAAAAAAATTTTCGAAAAAATTTTGAAAAAAATTTTCGAAAAAAATTTTCGAAAAAAATTTTGAAAAAAATTTTCGAAAAAAAATTCGAAAAAAATTTTGAAAAACATTTTCAAAAGAATTTTCGAAAAAATTTGGAAAAAATTTTTTCGAAAAATATTTTTAAAAAATTTTCGAAAAAATTTTTCGAAAAAAATTTTCGAAAAACATTTCGAAAAAAATTTTGAAAAAAATTTCGAAAAAAAATTTTCGAAAAAAATTTCGAAAAAATTTTGAAAAAAATTTTCGAAAAAAAATTTTAGAAAAAATTTTGAAAAAAATTTTTCGAAAAAAATTTTGAAAAAAAATTTTGAAAAAAAATTTCGAAAAAAATTTTCAAAAAAAAATTTTGAAAAAATTTTCAAAAAAAATTTTTGAAAAAAATTTTCAAAAAAATTTTCGAAAAAATTTTCAAAAATTTTTTTTGAAAATTTTTTCAAAATTTTTTTTTGAAAATTTTTTTCGAAATTTTTTTTCAAAATTTTTTTTCAAAATTTTTTTCAAAATTTTGAAAAAAATTTTCGAAAAAAAATTTTCAAAAAAATTTTGAAAAAAATTTTTCGAAAAAAATTTTGAAAAAAAATTTCGAAAAAAATTTTCAAGAAAATTTTCGAAAAAATTTTGGAAAAAAATTTTTCGAAAAAAAATTTTGAAAAAAATTTTCGAAAAAAAATTCGAAAAAAATTTTGAAAAAAATTTTCAAAAAAATTTTCGAAAAAATTTTCGAAAAAAATTTCGAAAAAAAATTTTGAAAAAAATTTTCGAAAAAAAATTCGAAAAAAATTTTGAAAAAAATTTTCAAAAAAATTTTCGAAAAAATTTGGAAAAAAATTTTTCGAAAAATATTTTTAAAAAATTTTCGAAAAAATTTTTCGAAAAAAATTTTCGAAAAAAATTTTCGAAAAAAATTTCGAAAAAAATTTTGAAAAAAATTTTCGAAAAAAATTTCCATAAAAAATTTTCGAAAAAAATTTCGAAAAAAATTTTCAAAAAAATTTTCGAAAAAATTTTGGAAAAAAATTTTTCGAAAAAAATTTTCAAAAAAATTTTCGAAAAAAATTTTTTGAAAAAAATTTCGAAAAAATTTTGAAAAAAATTTTCGAAAAAATTTTGAAAAAAATTTTTCGAAAAAAATTTTGAAAAAAAATTTTGAAAAAAAATTTTGAAAAAAATTTTTGAAAAAAATTTTCGAAAAAAAATTCGAAAAAAAAATTTTCGAAAAAAATTCCGAAAAAAAATTTTCGAAAAAAATTTTGAAAAAAAAATTTCGAAAAAGAATTTAAAAAAAATTTTCGAAAAAAAATTTTGAAAAAACATTTTTGAAAAAAAAACAAAAAAAATTTCGAAAAAAATTTTTAAAAAAATTTTTGAAAAAAATTTTGAAAAAAAATTTTCGAAAAAAATTTTCAAAAAAATTTTCGAAAAAATTTTGGAAAAAATTTTCGAAAAAAATTATAAAAAGAATTTCGAAAAAAATTTTGAAAAAAATTTTCGAAAAAAAATCCAAAAAAAAAATTTTCAAAAAAAATTTTGAAAAAAATTTTCGAAAAAATTTTGGAAAAAAATTTTTAAAAAAAATTTGAAAAAAAATTTCGAAAAAAATTTTCGAAAAGAATTTTGAAATAAATTTTCGAAAAAAAATTTTCGAAAAAAATTTTCGAAAAAAATTTCAAAAAAATATTTTCGAAAAAAATTAGGAAAAAAATTTTTCGAAAAAAATTTTCAAAAAATTTTCGAAAAAATTTTTTGAAAAAAATTTCGAAAAAAAATTTGAAAAAAATTTTCGAAAAAAATTTCCATAAAAAATTTTCGAAAAAAATTTCGAAAAAAATTTTCGAAAAAAATTTCCATAAAAAATTTTCGAAAAAAATTCCGAAAAATATTTTCAAAAAAATTTTCGAAAAAATTCCGAAAAAAATTTTCGAAAAAAATTTCGAAAAAAATTTTGAAAAAAATTTTCTAAAAAAATTTCCATAAAAAATTTTCGAAAAAAAATTCGAAAAAAATTTTCAAAAAAATTTTGGAAAAAAATTTTGGAAAAATTTTTCGAAAAAAATTTTCAAAAAAATTTTCGAAGAAAATTTCGAAAAAAAATTTTCGAAAAAAATTTTGAAAAAAATTTTCGAAAAAAATTTTCAAAAAAAAATTTTCGAAAAAAATTTCGAAAAAAATTTGGAAAAAAATTTTCAAAAAAAATTTTGAAAAAAAATTTCGAAGAAAATTTTCAAAGAAATTTTCGAAAAAATTTTCAAAAGAATTTTCAACAAAATTTTCAAAAAAATTTTCGAAAAAATTTTGAAAAAATTTTTCGAAAAAAAATTTTCGAAAAAATTTTGAAAAAAATTTTGCGAAAAAAATTTTGAAAAAAAATTTTGAAAAAAAAATTCGAAAAAAATTTTCAAGAAACTTCGAAAAAATTTTGGAAAAAAATTTTTCGAAAAAAAATTTTGAAAAAAATTTTCGAAAAAAATTTCGAAAAAAATTTTGAAAAAAATTTTCGAAAAAAATTTCGAAAAAAAATTTTCGAAAAAAATTTCGAAAAAAATTTTGCAAAAAATTTTTCGAAAAAAATTTTGAAAAAAAATTTTGAAAAAAAATTTCGAAAAAAATTTTCAAGAAAATTTTCGAAAAAATTTTGGAAAAAAATTTTTCGAAAAAAAATTTTGAAAAAAATTTTCGAAAAAAAATTCGAAAAAAATTTTGAAAAAAATTTTCAAAAAAATTTTCGAAAAAATTTTCGAAAAAAATTTCGAAAAAAAATTTTGAAAAAAATTTTCGAAAAAAAATTCGAAAAAAATTTTCAAAAAAATTTTCAAAAAAATTTTCGAAAAAATTTGGAAAAAAATTTTTCGAAAAATATTTTTAAAATATTTTCGAAAAAATTTTTCGAAAAAAATTTTCGAAAAAAATTTCGAAAAAAATTTTGAAAAAAATTTTCGAAAAAAATTTCCATAAAAAATTTTCGAAAAAAATTTCAAAAAAAATTTTCAAAAAAATTTTCGAAAAAATTTTGGAAAAAAATTTTTCGAAAAAAATTTTCAAAAAAATTTTCGAAAAAAATTTTTTGAAAAAAATTTCGAAAAAATTTTGAAAAAAATTTTCGAAAAAAAATTTTCGAAAAAATTTTGAAAAAAATTTTTCGAAAAAAATTTTGAAAAAAAATTTTGAAAAAAATTTTTGAAAAAAATTTTCGAAAAAAAATTCGAAAAAAAAATTTTCGAAAAAAATTCCGAAAAAAAATTTTCGAAAAAAATTTTGAAAAAAAAATTTCGAAAAAGAATTTAACAAAAATTTTCGAAAAAAAATTTTGAAAAAACATTTTTGAAAAAAAAACAAAAAAAATTTCGAAAAAAAATTTTAAAAAAATTTTTGAAAAAAATTTTGAAAAAAAATTTTCGAAAAAAATTTTCAAAAAAATTTTCGAAAAAATTTTGGAAAAAATTTTCGAAAAAAATTACGAAAAAAATTTCGAAAAAAATTTTGAAAAAAATTTTCGAAAAAAAATCCAAAAAAAAAATTTTCAAAAAAAATTTTGAAAAAAATTTTCGAAAAAATTTTGGAAAAAAATTTTTAAAAAAAATTTGAAAAAAAATTTCGAAAAAAATTTTCAAAAAGAATTTTGAAATAAATTTTCGAAAAAAAATTTTCGAAAAAAATTTTCGAAAAAAATTTCAAAAAAAAATTTTCGAAAAAAATTAGGAAAAAAATTTTTCGAAAAAAATTTTCAAAAAATTTTCGAAAAAATTTTTCGAAAAAAATTTCGAAAAAAAATTTGAAAAAAATTTTCGAAAAAAATTTCCATAAAAAATTTTCGAAAAAAATTTCGAAAAAAATTTTCGAAAAAAATTTCCAAAAAAAATTTTCGAAAAAAATTCCGAAAAATATTTTCAAAAAAATTTTCGAAAAAATTCCGAAAAAAATTTTCGAAAAAAATTTCGAAAAAAATTTTGAAAAAAATTTTCGAAAAAAATTTCCATAAAAAATTTTCGAAAAAAAATTCAAAAAAAATTTTCAAAAAAATTTTCGAAAAAAATTTCGAAAAAAAATTTTCGAAAAAAATTTTGAAAAAAATTTTCGAAAAAAATTTTCAAAAAAAAATTTTCGAAAAAAATTTCGAAAAAAATTTGGAAAAAAATTTTCAAAAAAAATTTTGAAAAAAAATTTCGAAGAAAATTTTCAAAAAAATTTCGAAGAAAATTTTCAAAAAAATTTTAGAAAAAATTTTCAAAAGAATTTTCAACAAAATTTTCAAAAAAATTTTCGAAAAAATTTTCGAAAAAAGTTTCAAAAAAAAATTTTCGAAAAAATTTTGAAAAAAATTTTCGAAAAAAAATTTTCGAAAAAATTTTGAAAAAAATTTTTCGAAAAGAATTTTGAAAAAAATTTTTCGAAAAAAAATTTGAAAAAAATTTTTAAAAAAAATTTCGAAAAAAATTTTCAAAAAAATTTTCGATAAAATTTTGGAAAAAAATTTTTTGAAAAAAATTTTGAAAAAAATTTTCGAAAAAAATTTCGAAAAAAATTTTGAAAAAAGTTCGAAAAAAATTTTCAAAAAAATTTTCGAAAAAATTTTGGAAAAAAATTTTTTGAAAAAAATTTTGAAAAAAATTTTCGAAAATAATTTCGAAAAAAATTTTGATAAAAATTTTCGAAAAAAAATTCGAAAAAAATTTTGAAAAACATTTTCAAAAGAATTTTCGAAAAAATTTGGAAAAAATTTTTTCGAAAAATATTTTTAAAAAATTTTCGAAAAAATTTTTCGAAAAAAATTTTCGAAAAACATTTCGAAAAAAATTTTGAAAAAAATTTCGAAAAAAAATTTTCGAAAAAAATTTCGAAAAAATTTTGAAAAAAATTTTCGAAAAAAAATTTTAGAAAAAATTTTGAAAAAAATTTTTCGAAAAAAATTTTGAAAAAAAATTTTGAAAAAAAATTTCGAAAAAAATTTTCAAAAAAAAATTTTGAAAAAATTTTCAAAAAAAATTTTTGAAAAAAATTTTCAAAAAAATTTTCGAAAAAATTTTCAAAAATTTTTTTGAAAATTTTTTCAAAATTTTTTTTTGAAAATTTTTTTCGAAATTTTTTTTCAAAATTTTTTTTCAAAATTTTTTTCAAAATTTTGAAAAAAATTTTCGAAAAAAAATTTTCAAAAAAATTTTGAAAAAAATTTTTCGAAAAAAATTTTGAAAAAAAATTTCGAAAAAAATTTTCAAGAAAATTTTCGAAAAAATTTTGGAAAAAAATTTTTCGAAAAAAAATTTTGAAAAAAATTTTCGAAAAAAAATTCGAAAAAAATTTTGAAAAAAATTTTCAAAAAAATTTTCGAAAAAATTTTCGAAAAAAATTTCGAAAAAAAATTTTGAAAAAAATTTTCGAAAAAAAATTCGAAAAAAATTTTGAAAAAAATTTTCAAAAAAATTTTCGAAAAAATTTGGAAAAAAATTTTTCGAAAAATATTTTTAAAAAATTTTCGAAAAAATTTTTCGAAAAAAATTTTCGAAAAAAATTTTCGAAAAAAATTTCGAAAAAAATTTTGAAAAAAATTTTCGAAAAAAATTTCCATAAAAAATTTTCGAAAAAAATTTCGAAAAAAATTTTCAAAAAAATTTTCGAAAAAATTTTGGAAAAAAATTTTTCGAAAAAAATTTTCAAAAAAATTTTCGAAAAAAATTTTTTGAAAAAAATTTCGAAAAAATTTTGAAAAAAATTTTCGAAAAAATTTTGAAAAAAATTTTTCGAAAAAAATTTTGAAAAAAAATTTTGAAAAAAAATTTTGAAAAAAATTTTTGAAAAAAATTTTCGAAAAAAAATTCGAAAAAAAAATTTTCGAAAAAAATTCCGAAAAAAAATTTTCGAAAAAAATTTTGAAAAAAAAATTTCGAAAAAGAATTTAAAAAAAATTTTCGAAAAAAAATTTTGAAAAAACATTTTTGAAAAAAAAACAAAAAAAATTTCGAAAAAAATTTTTAAAAAAATTTTTGAAAAAAATTTTGAAAAAAAATTTTCGAAAAAAATTTTCAAAAAAATTTTCGAAAAAATTTTGGAAAAAATTTTCGAAAAAAATTATAAAAAGAATTTCGAAAAAAATTTTGAAAAAAATTTTCGAAAAAAAATCCAAAAAAAAAATTTTCAAAAAAAATTTTGAAAAAAATTTTCGAAAAAATTTTGGAAAAAAATTTTTAAAAAAAATTTGAAAAAAAATTTCGAAAAAAATTTTCGAAAAGAATTTTGAAATAAATTTTCGAAAAAAAATTTTCGAAAAAAATTTTCGAAAAAAATTTCAAAAAAATATTTTCGAAAAAAATTAGGAAAAAAATTTTTCGAAAAAAATTTTCAAAAAATTTTCGAAAAAATTTTTTGAAAAAAATTTCGAAAAAAAATTTGAAAAAAATTTTCGAAAAAAATTTCCATAAAAAATTTTCGAAAAAAATTTCGAAAAAAATTTTCGAAAAAAATTTCCATAAAAAATTTTCGAAAAAAATTCCGAAAAATATTTTCAAAAAAATTTTCGAAAAAATTCCGAAAAAAATTTTCGAAAAAAATTTCGAAAAAAATTTTGAAAAAAATTTTCTAAAAAAATTTCCATAAAAAATTTTCGAAAAAAAATTCGAAAAAAATTTTCAAAAAAATTTTGGAAAAAAATTTTGGAAAAATTTTTCGAAAAAAATTTTCAAAAAAATTTTCGAAAAAAATTTCGAAAAAAAATTTTCGAAAAAAATTTTGAAAAAAATTTTCGAAAAAAATTTTCAAAAAAAAATTTTCGAAAAAAATTTCGAAAAAAATTTGGAAAAAAATTTTCAAAAAAAATTTTGAAAAAAAATTTCGAAGAAAATTTTCAAAAAAATTTTCGAAAAAATTTTCAAAAGAATTTTCAACAAAATTTTCAAAAAAATTTTCGAAAAAATTTTCGAAAAAAATTTCAAAAAAAAATTTTCGAAAAAATTTTGAAAAAATTTTTCGAAAAAAAATTTTCGAAAAAATTTTGAAAAAAATTTTGCGAAAAAAATTTTGAAAAAAAATTTTGAAAAAAAATTTCGAAAAAAATTTTCAAGAAACTTTTCGAAAAAATTTTGGAAAAAAATTTTTCGAAAAAAAATTTTGATAAAAATTTTCGAAAAAATTTTCAAAAAAAATTTTCAAAAAAGATTTTGAAAAAAAATTTCGAAAAAAATTTTCGATAAAAATTTTGAAAAAAATTTTGAAAAAAATTTTCGAAAAAATTTTCGAAAAAAATTTCGAAAAAAAATTTTCGAAAAAATTTTGAAAAAAATTTTCGAAAAAAATTTTGAAAAAAATTTTCGAAAAAAAATTCGAAAAAAGTTTTGAAAAAAATTTTCAAAAAAATTTTCGAAAAAATTTGGAAAAAAATTTTTCGAAAAATATTTTTAAAAAATTTTCGAAAAAATTTTTCGAAAAAAATTTTCGAAAAAAATTTCGAAAAAAAATTTGAAAAAAATTTTCGAAAAAAATTTCCATAAAAAATTTTCGAAAAAAATTTCGAAAAAATTTTGGAAAAAAATTTTTCGAAAAAACTTTTCAAAAAAATTTTCGAAAAAAATTTTTCGAAAAAAATTTCGAAAAAATTTTGAAAAAAATTTTCGAAAAAAAATTTTCGAAAAAATTTTGAAAAAAATTTTTCGAAAAAAATTTTGAAAAAAAATTTTGAAAAAAGTTCGAAAATAATTTTCAAAAAAATTTTCGAAAAAATTTTGGAAAAAAATTTTTTGAAAAAAATTTTGAAAAGAATTTTCGAAAATAATTTCGAAAAAAATTTTGATAAAAATTTTCGAAAAAATTTTCAAAAAAAATTTTCAAAAAAGATTTTGAAAAAAAATTTCGAAAAAAATTTTCGAAAAAAATTTTGAAATAAATTTTTGAAAAAAAATTTTCGAAAAAAATTTTCGAAAAAAATTTGGAAAAAAATTTTTCGAAAAAAATTTTCATAAAAAATTTTCGAAAAAAATTTCGAAAAAAAAAATTCGAAAAAAATTTTGAAAAAAATTTTCAAAAAAAAAATTTCGAAAAAAATTTTGAAAAAAATTTTCCAAAAAAGAAATTTTGAAAAAAATTTTCCAAAAAAGAAATATCGAAAAAAATTTTGAAAAAAAAATTTTCGAAAATAATTTAGAAAAAAAATTTTTCGAAAATAATTTAGAAAAAAATTTCCAAAAAAATTTCCAAAAAAATTTTCGAAAAAAATTTTTCGAAAAAAAATTGGAAAAAAAATTTTGAAAAAAAATTTCGAGAAAAAAATTTTTTTAAAAATTTTGAAAAATAACTTCGAAAAAAATTTTTAAAAAAATTTTCGAAAAAAATTTCAAAAAAAAATTTTCGAAAAAATTTTCGAAAAAATTTTGGAAAAAAATTTTTCGAAAAAAAATTTTGAAAAAAATTTTGAAAAAAATTTTCGAAAAAAATTTCAAAAAAAAATTTTCGAAAAAAATTTGGAAAAAAATTTTTCGAAAAAAATTTGAAAAAAATTTTCGAAAAAATTTTTTTTCAAAATTTTTCGAAAAAAATTTTGAAAAAAAATTTTGAAAAAAAATTTCGAAAAAAATTTTGAAAAAAAAATTCGAAAAAAATTTTGAAATAAATTTTCGAAAACATTTTCGAAAAAAATTTCGAAAAAAAATTTTCGAAAAAAATTTCGAAAAAAATTTTGAAAAAAATTTTCGAAAAAAATTTTCGAAAAAAATTTTGAAAAAAATTTTCGAAAAAAAATTCGAAAAAAATTTTGAAAAAAATTTTCAAAAAAATTTTCGAAAAAATTTTCGAAAAAAATTTCGAAAAAAAATTTTCGAAAAAATTTTGAAAAAAATTTTCGAAAAAAATTTTCGAAAAAAATTTTGAAAAAAATTTTCGAAAAAAAATTCGAAAAAAATTTTGAAAAACATTTTCAAAAGAATTTTCGAAAAAATTTGGAAAAAATTTTTTCGAAAAATATTTTTAAAAAATTTTCGAAAAAATTTTTCGAAAAAAATTTTCGAAAAACATTTCGAAAAAAATTTTGAAAAAAATTTCGAAAAAAAATTTTCGAAAAAAATTTCGAAAAAATTTTGAAAAAAATTTTCGAAAAAAAATTTTAGAAAAAATTTTGAAAAAAATTTTTCGAAAAAAATTTTGAAAAAAAATTTTGAAAAAAAATTTCGAAAAAAATTTTCAAAAAAAAATTTTGAAAAAATTTTCAAAAAAAATTTTTGAAAAAAATTTTCAAAAAAATTTTCGAAAAAATTTTCAAAAATTTTTTTTGAAAATTTTTTCAAAATTTTTTTTTGAAAATTTTTTTCGAAATTTTTTTTCAAAATTTTTTTTCAAAATTTTTTTCAAAATTTTGAAAAAAATTTTCGAAAAAAAATTTTCAAAAAAATTTTGAAAAAAATTTTTCGAAAAAAATTTTGAAAAAAAATTTCGAAAAAAATTTTCAAGAAAATTTTCGAAAAAATTTTGGAAAAAAATTTTTCGAAAAAAAATTTTGAAAAAAATTTTCGAAAAAAAATTCGAAAAAAATTTTGAAAAAAATTTTCAAAAAAATTTTCGAAAAAATTTTCGAAAAAAATTTCGAAAAAAAATTTTGAAAAAAATTTTCGAAAAAAAATTCGAAAAAAATTTTGAAAAAAATTTTCAAAAAAATTTTCGAAAAAATTTGGAAAAAAATTTTTCGAAAAATATTTTTAAAAAATTTTCGAAAAAATTTTTCGAAAAAAATTTTCGAAAAAAATTTTCGAAAAAAATTTCGAAAAAAATTTTGAAAAAAATTTTCGAAAAAAATTTCCATAAAAAATTTTCGAAAAAAATTTCGAAAAAAATTTTCAAAAAAATTTTCGAAAAAATTTTGGAAAAAAATTTTTCGAAAAAAATTTTCAAAAAAATTTTCGAAAAAAATTTTTTGAAAAAAATTTCGAAAAAATTTTGAAAAAAATTTTCGAAAAAATTTTGAAAAAAATTTTTCGAAAAAAATTTTGAAAAAAAATTTTGAAAAAAAATTTTGAAAAAAATTTTTGAAAAAAATTTTCGAAAAAAAATTCGAAAAAAAAATTTTCGAAAAAAATTCCGAAAAAAAATTTTCGAAAAAAATTTTGAAAAAAAAATTTCGAAAAAGAATTTAAAAAAAATTTTCGAAAAAAAATTTTGAAAAAACATTTTTGAAAAAAAAACAAAAAAAATTTCGAAAAAAATTTTTAAAAAAATTTTTGAAAAAAATTTTGAAAAAAAATTTTCGAAAAAAATTTTCAAAAAAATTTTCGAAAAAATTTTGGAAAAAATTTTCGAAAAAAATTATAAAAAGAATTTCGAAAAAAATTTTGAAAAAAATTTTCGAAAAAAAATCCAAAAAAAAAATTTTCAAAAAAAATTTTGAAAAAAATTTTCGAAAAAATTTTGGAAAAAAATTTTTAAAAAAAATTTGAAAAAAAATTTCGAAAAAAATTTTCGAAAAGAATTTTGAAATAAATTTTCGAAAAAAAATTTTCGAAAAAAATTTTCGAAAAAAATTTCAAAAAAATATTTTCGAAAAAAATTAGGAAAAAAATTTTTCGAAAAAAATTTTCAAAAAATTTTCGAAAAAATTTTTTGAAAAAAATTTCGAAAAAAAATTTGAAAAAAATTTTCGAAAAAAATTTCCATAAAAAATTTTCGAAAAAAATTTCGAAAAAAATTTTCGAAAAAAATTTCCATAAAAAATTTTCGAAAAAAATTCCGAAAAATATTTTCAAAAAAATTTTCGAAAAAATTCCGAAAAAAATTTTCGAAAAAAATTTCGAAAAAAATTTTGAAAAAAATTTTCTAAAAAAATTTCCATAAAAAATTTTCGAAAAAAAATTCGAAAAAAATTTTCAAAAAAATTTTGGAAAAAAATTTTGGAAAAATTTTTCGAAAAAAATTTTCAAAAAAATTTTCGAAGAAAATTTCGAAAAAAAATTTTCGAAAAAAATTTTGAAAAAAATTTTCGAAAAAAATTTTCAAAAAAAAATTTTCGAAAAAAATTTCGAAAAAAATTTGGAAAAAAATTTTCAAAAAAAATTTTGAAAAAAAATTTCGAAGAAAATTTTCAAAGAAATTTTCGAAAAAATTTTCAAAAGAATTTTCAACAAAATTTTCAAAAAAATTTTCGAAAAAATTTTGAAAAAATTTTTCGAAAAAAAATTTTCGAAAAAATTTTGAAAAAAATTTTGCGAAAAAAATTTTGAAAAAAAATTTTGAAAAAAAAATTCGAAAAAAATTTTCAAGAAACTTCGAAAAAATTTTGGAAAAAAATTTTTCGAAAAAAAATTTTGAAAAAAATTTTCGAAAAAAATTTCGAAAAAAATTTTGAAAAAAATTTTCGAAAAAAATTTCGAAAAAAAATTTTCGAAAAAAATTTCGAAAAAAATTTTGCAAAAAATTTTTCGAAAAAAATTTTGAAAAAAAATTTTGAAAAAAAATTTCGAAAAAAATTTTCAAGAAAATTTTCGAAAAAATTTTGGAAAAAAATTTTTCGAAAAAAAATTTTGAAAAAAATTTTCGAAAAAAAATTCGAAAAAAATTTTGAAAAAAATTTTCAAAAAAATTTTCGAAAAAATTTTCGAAAAAAATTTCGAAAAAAAATTTTGAAAAAAATTTTCGAAAAAAAATTCGAAAAAAATTTTCAAAAAAATTTTCAAAAAAATTTTCGAAAAAATTTGGAAAAAAATTTTTCGAAAAATATTTTTAAAATATTTTCGAAAAAATTTTTCGAAAAAAATTTTCGAAAAAAATTTCGAAAAAAATTTTGAAAAAAATTTTCGAAAAAAATTTCCATAAAAAATTTTCGAAAAAAATTTCAAAAAAAATTTTCAAAAAAATTTTCGAAAAAATTTTGGAAAAAAATTTTTCGAAAAAAATTTTCAAAAAAATTTTCGAAAAAAATTTTTTGAAAAAAATTTCGAAAAAATTTTGAAAAAAATTTTCGAAAAAAAATTTTCGAAAAAATTTTGAAAAAAATTTTTCGAAAAAAATTTTGAAAAAAAATTTTGAAAAAAATTTTTGAAAAAAATTTTCGAAAAAAAATTCGAAAAAAAAATTTTCGAAAAAAATTCCGAAAAAAAATTTTCGAAAAAAATTTTGAAAAAAAAATTTCGAAAAAGAATTTAACAAAAATTTTCGAAAAAAAATTTTGAAAAAACATTTTTGAAAAAAAAACAAAAAAAATTTCGAAAAAAAATTTTAAAAAAATTTTTGAAAAAAATTTTGAAAAAAAATTTTCGAAAAAAATTTTCAAAAAAATTTTCGAAAAAATTTTGGAAAAAATTTTCGAAAAAAATTACGAAAAAAATTTCGAAAAAAATTTTGAAAAAAATTTTCGAAAAAAAATCCAAAAAAAAAATTTTCAAAAAAAATTTTGAAAAAAATTTTCGAAAAAATTTTGGAAAAAAATTTTTAAAAAAAATTTGAAAAAAAATTTCGAAAAAAATTTTCAAAAAGAATTTTGAAATAAATTTTCGAAAAAAAATTTTCGAAAAAAATTTTCGAAAAAAATTTCAAAAAAAAATTTTCGAAAAAAATTAGGAAAAAAATTTTTCGAAAAAAATTTTCAAAAAATTTTCGAAAAAATTTTTCGAAAAAAATTTCGAAAAAAAATTTGAAAAAAATTTTCGAAAAAAATTTCCATAAAAAATTTTCGAAAAAAATTTCGAAAAAAATTTTCGAAAAAAATTTCCAAAAAAAATTTTCGAAAAAAATTCCGAAAAATATTTTCAAAAAAATTTTCGAAAAAATTCCGAAAAAAATTTTCGAAAAAAATTTCGAAAAAAATTTTGAAAAAAATTTTCGAAAAAAATTTCCATAAAAAATTTTCGAAAAAAAATTCAAAAAAAATTTTCAAAAAAATTTTCGAAAAAAATTTCGAAAAAAAATTTTCGAAAAAAATTTTGAAAAAAATTTTCGAAAAAAATTTTCAAAAAAAAATTTTCGAAAAAAATTTCGAAAAAAATTTGGAAAAAAATTTTCAAAAAAAATTTTGAAAAAAAATTTCGAAGAAAATTTTCAAAAAAATTTCGAAGAAAATTTTCAAAAAAATTTTAGAAAAAATTTTCAAAAGAATTTTCAACAAAATTTTCAAAAAAATTTTCGAAAAAATTTTCGAAAAAAGTTTCAAAAAAAAATTTTCGAAAAAATTTTGAAAAAAATTTTCGAAAAAAAATTTTCGAAAAAATTTTGAAAAAAATTTTTCGAAAAGAATTTTGAAAAAAATTTTTCGAAAAAAAATTTGAAAAAAATTTTTAAAAAAAATTTCGAAAAAAATTTTCAAAAAAATTTTCGATAAAATTTTGGAAAAAAATTTTTTGAAAAAAATTTTGAAAAAAATTTTCGAAAAAAATTTCGAAAAAAATTTTGAAAAAAGTTCGAAAAAAATTTTCAAAAAAATTTTCGAAAAAATTTTGGAAAAAAATTTTTTGAAAAAAATTTTGAAAAAAATTTTCGAAAATAATTTCGAAAAAAATTTTGATAAAAATTTTCGAAAAAATTTTCAAAAAAAATTTTCAAAAAAGATTTTGAAAAAAAATTTCGAAAAAAATTTTCGAAAAAAATTTTGAAATAAATTTTTGAAAAAAAATTTTCGAAAAAAATTTTCGAAAAAAATTTGGAAAAAAATTTTTCGAAAAAAATTTTCATAAAAAATTTTCGAAAAAAATTTCGAAAAAAAAAATTCGAAAAAAATTTTGAAAAAAATTTTCAAAAAAAAAATTTCGAAAAAAATTTTGAAAAAAATTTTCCAAAAAAGAAATTTTGAAAAAAATTTTCCAAAAAAGAAATTTCGAAAAAAATTTTGAAAAAAAAATTTTCGAAAATAATTTAGAAAAAAAAATTTTCAAAATAATTTAGAAAAAAATTTCCAAAAAAATTTTCGAAAAAATTTTCGAAAAAAATTTTTCGAAAAAAAATTGGAAAAAAAATTTTGAAAAAAAATTTCGAGAAAAAAATTTTTTTAAAAATTTTGAAAAATAAATTCGAAAAAAATTTTTAAAAAAATTTTCGAAAAAAATTTCAAAAAAAAATTTTCGAAAAAATTTTCGAAAAAATTTTGGAAAAAAATTTTTCGAAAAAAAATTTTGAAAAAAATTTTGAAAAAAATTTTCGAAAAAAATTTCAAAAAAAAATTTTCGAAAAAAATTTGGAAAAAAATTTTTCGAAAAAAATTTGAAAAAAATTTTCGAAAAAATTTTTTTTCAAAATTTTTCGAAAAATATTTTGAAAAAAAATTTTGAAAAAAAATTTCGAAAAAAATTTTCGAAAAAAATTTTGAAAAAAAATTTCGAAAAAAATTTTCAAAAAAATTTTCGAAAAAATTTTAAAAAAATTTTCGAAAAAATTTTCAAAAAAATTTTCAAAAAAATTTTCAAAAAAATTTTCGAAAAAATTTTCGAAAAAAATTTCAAAAAAAAATTTTCGAAAAAATTTTGAAAAAAATTTTCGAAAAAAAATTTTCGAAAAAATTTTGAAAAAAATTTTTCGAAAAAAATTTTGAAAAAAAATTTTGAAAAAAAATTTCGAAAAAAATTTTCAAGAAAATTTTCGAAAAAATTTTGGAAAAAAATTTTTCGAAAAAAAATTTTGAAAAAAATTTTCGAAAAAAATTTCGAAAAAAATTTCGAAAAAAAATTTTCGAAAAAAATTTCGAAAAAAATTTTGCAAAAAATTTTCGAAAAAATTTTGGAAAAAAATTTTGAAAAAAAATTTCGAAAAAAATTTTTCGAAAAAAATTTTGAAAAAAATTTTCAAAAAAAAATTCGAAAAAAATTTTGAAAAAAATTTTCAAAAAAATTTTCGAAAAAATTTTCGAAAAAAATTTCGAAAAAAAATTTTCGAAAAAATTTTGAAAAAAATTTTCGAAAAAAATTTTCGAAAAAAATTTTGAAAAAAATTTTCGAAAAAAAATTCGAAAAAAATTTTGAAAAACATTTTCAAAAAAATTTTCGAAAAAATTTGGAAAAAATTTTTTCGAAAAATATTTTTAAAAAATTTTCGAAAAAATTTTTCGAAAAAAATTTTCGAAAAACATTTCGAAAAAAATTTTGAAAAAAATTTCGAAAAAAATTTTCGAAAAAAATTTTCGAAAAAAATTTCGAAAAAATTTTGAAAAAAATTTTCGAAAAAAAATTTTCGAAAAAATTTTGAAAAAAATTTTTCGAAAAAAATTTTGAAAAAAAATTTTGAAAAAAAATTTCGAAAAAAATTTTCAAAAATTTTTTGAAAAAATTTTCAAAAAAAATTTTTGAAAAAAATTTTCAAAAAAATTTTCGAAAAAATTTTCAAAAAATTTTCAAAAAAATTTTCAAAAAGATTTTCGAAAAAATTTTCGAAAAAAATTTCAAAAAAAAATTTTCGAAAAAATTTTGAAAAAAATTTTCGAAAAAATTTTGAAAAAAATTTTCGAAAAAAAATTTTCAAAAAAATTTTGAAAAAATTTTTCGAAAAAAATTTTGAAAAAAAATTTCGAAAAAAATTTTCAAGAAAATTTTCGAAAAAATTTTGGAAAAAAATTTTTCGAAAAAAAATTTTGAAAAAAATTTTCGAAAAAAAATTCGAAAAAAATTTTGAAAAAAATTTTCAAAAAAATTTTCGAAAAAATTTTCGAAAAAAATTTCGAAAAAAAATTTTGAAAAAAATTTTCGAAAAAAAATTCGAAAAAAATTTTGAAAAAAATTTTCAAAAAAATTTTCGAAAAAATTTGGAAAAAAATTTTACGAAAAATATTTTTAAAAAATTTTCGAAAAAATTTTTCGAAAAAAATTTTCGAAAAAAATTTTCGAAAAAAATTTCGAAAAAAATTTTGAAAAAAATTTTCGAAAAAAATTTCCATAAAAAATTTTCGAAAAAAATTTCAAAAAAAATTTTCAAAAGAATTTACGAAAAATTTTTGGAAAAAAATTTTTCGAAAAAAATTTTCAAAAAAATTTTCGAAAAAAATTTTTTGAAAAAAATTTCGAAAAAATTTTGAAAAAAATTTTCGAAAAAAAATTTTCGAAAAAATTTTGAAAAAAATTTTCGAAAAAATTTTGAAAAAAATTTTTCGAAAAAAATTTTGAAAAAAAATTTTGAAAAAAATTTTTGAAAAAAATTTTCGAAAAAAAATTCGAAAAAAAAATTTTCGAAAAAAATTCCGAAAAAAAATTTTCGAAAAAAATTTTGAAAAAAAAATTTCGAAAAAGAATTTAAAAAAAATTTTCGAAAAAAAATTTTGAAAAAACATTTTTGAAAAAAAAACAAAAAAAATTTCGAAAAAAATTTTTAAAAAAATTTTTGAAAAAAATTTTGAAAAAAAATTTTCGAAAAAAATTTTCAAAAAAATTTTCGAAAAAATTTTGGAAAAAATTTTCGAAAAAAATTATGAAAAAAATTTCGAAAAAAATTTTGAAAAAAATTTTCGAAAAAAAATCCAAAAAAAAAATTTTCAAAAAAAATTTTGAAAAAAATTTTTGAAAAAATTTTGGAAAAAAATTTTAAAAAAAAATTTGAAAAAAAATTTCGAAAAAAATTTTCGAAAAGAATTTTGAAATAAATTTTCGAAAAAAAATTTTCGAAAAAAATTTTCGAAAAAAATTTCAAAAAAAAATTTTCGAAAAAAATTAGGAAAAAAATTTTTCGAAAAAAATTTTCAAAAAATTTTCGAAAAAATTTTTCGAAAAAAATTTCGAAAAAAAATTTGAAAAAAATTTTCGAAAAAAATTTCCATAAAAAATTTTCGAAAAAAATTTCGAAAATAATTTTCGAAAAAAATTTCCATAAAAGATTTTCGAAAAAAATTCCGAAAAATATTTTCAAAAAAATTTTCGAAAAAATTCCGAAAAAAATTTTCGAAAAAAATTTCGAAAAAAATTTTGAAAAAAATTTTCTAAAAAAATTTCCATAAAAAATTTCCATAAAAAATTTTCGAAAAAAAATTCGAAAAAAATTTTCAAAAAAATTTTGGAAAAAAATTTTGGAAAAATTTTTCGAAAAAAATTTTCAAAAAAATTTTCGAAAAAAATTTCGAAAAAAAATTTTCGAAAAAAATTTTGAAAAAAATTTTCGAAAAAAATTTTCAAAAAAAAATTTTCGAAAAAAATTTCGAAAAAAATTTGGAAAAAAATTTTCAAAAAAAATTTTGAAAAAAAATTTCGAAGAAAATTTTCAAAAAAATTTTCGAAAAAATTTTCAAAAGAATTTTCAACAAAATTTTCAAAAAAATTTTCGAAAAAATTTTCGAAAAAAATTTCAAAAAAAAATTTTCGAAAAAATTTTGAAAAAATTTTTCAAAAAAAAATTTTCGAAAAAATTTTGAAAAAAATTTTGCGAAAAAAATTTTGAAAAAAAATTTTGAAAAAAAATTTCGAAAAAAATTTTCAAGAAACTTTTCGAAAAAATTTTGGAAAAAAATTTTTCGAAAAAAAATTTTGAAAAAAATTTTCGAAAAAAATTTCGAAAAAAATTTTGAAAAAAATTTTCGAAAAAAATTTCGAAAAAAAATTTTCGAAAAAAATTTCGAAAAAAAATTTGCAAAAAATATTCGAAAAAATTTTGGAAAAAAATTTTGAAAAAATTTTTCGAAAAGAATTTTGAAAAAAATTTTTCGAAAAAAAATTTGAAAAAAATTTAAAAAAAAAATTACGAAAAAAATTTTCAAAAAAATTTTCGATAAAATTTTGGAAAAAAATTTTTTGAAAAAAATTTTGAAAAAAATTTTCGAAAAAAATTTCGAAAAAAATTTTGATAAAAATTTTCGAAAAAATTTTCAAAAAAAATTTTCAAAAAAGATTTTGAAAAAAAATTTCGAAAAAAATTTTCGAAAAAAATTTTGAAAAAAATTTTGAAAAAAATTTTCGAAAAAATTTTCGAAAAAAATTTCGAAAAAAAATTTTCGAAAAAATTTTAAAAAAAATTTTCGAAAAAAATTTTGAAAAAAATTTTCGAAAAAAAATTCAAAAAAAGTTTTGAAAAAAATTTTCAAAAAAATTTTCGAAAAAATTTGGAAAAAAATTTTTCGAAAAATATTTTTAAAAAATTTTCGAAAAAATTTTTCGAAAAAAATTTTCGAAAAAAATTTCGAAAAAAAATTTGAAAAAAATTTTCGAAAAAAATTTCCATAAAAAATTTTCGAAAAAAATTTCGAAAAAATTTTGGAAAAAAATTTTTCGAAAAAACTTTTCAAAAAAATTTTCGAAAAAAATTTTTCGAAAAAAATTTCGAAAAAATTTTGAAAAAAATTTTCGAAAAAAAATTTTCGAAAAAATTTTGAAAAAAATTTTTCGAAAAAAATTTTGAAAAAAAATTTTGAAAAAAGTTCGAAAAAAATTTTCAAAAAAATTTTCGAAAAAATTTTGGAAAAAAATTTTTTGAAAAAAATTTTGAAAAAAATTTTCGAAAATAATTTCGAAAAAAATTTTGATAAAAATTTTCGAAAAAATTTTCAAAAAAAATTTTCAAAAAAGATTTTGAAAAAAAATTTCGAAAAAAATTTTCGAAAAAAATTTTGAAATAAATTTTTGAAAAAAAATTTTCGAAAAAAATTTTCGAAAAAAATTTGGAAAAAAATTTTTCGAAAAAAATTTTCATAAAAAATTTTCGAAAAAAATTTCGAAAAAAAAAATTCGAAAAAAATTTTGAAAAAAATTTTCAAAAAAAAAATTTCGAAAAAAATTTTGAAAAAAATTTTCCAAAAAAGAAATTTTGAAAAAAATTTTCCAAAAAAGAAATTTCGAAAAAAATTTTGAAAAAAAAATTTTCGAAAATAATTTAGAAAAAAAAATTTTCGAAAATAATTTAGAAAAAAATTTCCAAAAAAATTTTCGAAAAAATTTTCGAAAAAAATTTTTCGAAAAAAAATTGGAAAAAAAATTTTGAAAAAAAATTTCGAGAAAAAAATTTTTTTAAAAATTTTGAAAAATAAATTCGAAAAAAAATTTTAAAAAAATTTTCGAAAAAAATTTCAAAAAAAAATTTTCGAAAAAATTTTGGAAAAAAATTTTTCGAAAAAAAATTTTGAAAAAAATTTTGAAAAAAATTTTCGAAAAAAATTTCAAAAAAAAATTTTCGAAAAAAATTTGGAAAAAAATTTTTCGAAAAAAATTTGAAAAAAATTTTCGAAAAAATTTTTTTTCAAAATTTTTCGAAAAAAATTTTGAAAAAAAATTTTGAAAAAAAATTTCGAAAAAAATTTTGAAAAAAAATTTCGAAAAAAATTTTGAAATAAATTTTCGAAAACATTTTCGAAAAAAATTTCGAAAAAAAATTTTCGAAAAAAATTTCGAAAAAATTTTGAAAAAAATTTTCGAAAAAAAATTTTCGAAAAAATTTTGAAAAAAATTTTCAAAAAAAAATTTTGAAAAAATTTTCAAAAAAAATTTCGAAAAAAATTTTCAAAAAAAAATTTTGAAAAAATTTTCAAAAAAAATTTTTGAAAAAAATTTTCAAAAAAATTTTCGAAAAAATTTTCAAAAATTTTTTTTGAAAATTTTTTCAAAATTTTTTTTTGAAAATTTTTTTCGAAATTTTTTTTCAAAATTTTTTTTCAAAATTTTTTTCGAAAAATTTTTTTCAAAATTTTGAAAAAAATTTTCGAAAAAAAATTTTCAAAAAAATTTTGAAAAAAATTTTTCGAAAAAAATTTTGAAAAAAAATTTCGAAAAAAATTTTCAAGAAAATTTTCGAAAAAATTTTGGAAAAAAATTTTTCGAAAAAAAATTTTGAAAAAAATTTTCGAAAAAAAATTCGAAAAAAATTTTGAAAAAAATTTTCAAAAAAATTTTCGAAAAAATTTTCGAAAAAAATTTCGAAAAAAAATTTTGAAAAAAATTTTCGAAAAAAAATTCGAAAAAAATTTTGAAAAAAATTTTCGAAAAAATTTGGAAAAAAATTTTTCGAAAAATATTTTTAAAAAATTTTCGAAAAAATTTTTCGTAAAAAATTTTCGAAAAAAATTTCGAAAAAAATTTTGAAAAAAATTTTCGAAAAAAATTTCCATAAAAGATTTTCGAAAAAAATTTCGAAAAAAATTTTCAAAAAAATTTTCGAAAAAATTTTGGAAAAAAATTTTTCGAAAAAAATTTTCAAAAAAATTTTCGAAAAAAATTTTTTGAAAAAAATTTCGAAAAAATTTTGAAAAAAATTTTCGAAAAAATTTTGAAAAAAATTTTTCAAAAAAAATTTTGAAAAAAAATTTTGAAAAAAATTTTTGAAAAAAATTTTCGAAAAAAAATTCGAAAAAAAAATTTTCGAAAAAAATTCCGAAAAAAAATTTTCGAAAAAAATTTTGAAAAAAAAATTTCGAAAAAGAATTTAAAAAAAATTTTCGAAAAAAAATTTTGAAAAAACATTTTTGAAAAAAAAAAAAAATTTCGAAAAAAATTTTTAAAAAAATTTTTGAAAAAAATTTTGAAAAAAAATATTCTCGAAAAAAATTTTCAAAAAAATTTTCGAAAAAATTTTGGAAAAAATTTTCGAAAAAAATTATGAAAAAAATTTCGAAAAAAATTTTGAAAAAAATTTTCGAAAAAAAATCCAAAAAAAAAATTTTCAAAAAAAATTTTGAAAAAAATTTTCGAAAAAGTTTTGGAAAAAAATTTTTAAAAAAAATTTGAAAAAAAATTTCGAAAAAAATTTTCGAAAAGAATTTTGAAATAAATTTTCGAAAAAAAATTTTCGAAAAAAATTTTCGAAAAAAATTTCAAAAAAAAATTTTCGAAAAAAATTAGGAAAAAAATTTTTCGAAAAAAATTTTCGAAAAAAATTTCGAAAAAAAATTTGAAAAAAATTTTCGAAAAAAATTTCCATAAAAAATTTTCGAAAAAAATTTCGAAAAAAATTTTCGAAAAAAATTTCCATAAAAAATTTTCGAAAAAAATTCCGAAAAATATTTTCGAAAAAAATTTCGAAAAAAATTTTGAAAAAAATTTTCGAAAAAAATTTCGAAAAAAATTTTGAAAAAAATTTTCGAAAAAAATTTCGAAAAAAAATTTTCGAAAAAAATTTCGAAAAAAATTTTGCAAAAAATATTCGAAAAAATTTTGGAAAAAAATTTTGAAAAAATTTTTCGAAAAGAATTTTGAAAAAAATTTTTCGAAAAAAAATTTGAAAAAAATTTAAAAAAAAAATTACGAAAAAAATTTTCAAAAAAATTTTCGATAAAATTTTGGAAAAAAATTTTTTGAAAAAAATTTTGAAAAAAATTTTCGAAAAAAATTTCGAAAAAAATTTTGATAAAAATTTTCGAAAAAATTTTCAAAAAAAATTTTCAAAAAAGATTTTGAAAAAAAATTTCGAAAAAAATTTTCGAAAAAAATTTTGAAAAAAATTTTGAAAAAAATTTTCGAAAAAATTTTCGAAAAAAATTTCGAAAAAAAATTTTCGAAAAAATTTTGAAAAAAATTTTCGAAAAAAATTTTGAAAAAAATTTTCGAAAAAAAATTCGAAAAAAGTTTTGAAAAAAATTTTCAAAAAAATTTTCGAAAAAATTTGGAAAAAAATTTTTCGAAAAATATTTTTAAAAAATTTTCGAAAAAATTTTTCGAAAAAAATTTTCGAAAAAAATTTCGAAAAAAAATTTGAAAAAAATTTTCGAAAAAAATTTCCATAAAAAATTTTCGAAAAAAATTTCGAAAAAATTTTGGAAAAAAATTTTTCGAAAAAACTTTTCAAAAAAATTTTCGAAAAAAATTTTTCGAAAAAAATTTCGAAAAAATTTTGAAAAAAATTTTCGAAAAAAAATTTTCGAAAAAATTTTGAAAAAAATTTTTCGAAAAAAATTTTGAAAAAAAATTTTGAAAAAAGTTCGAAAAAAATTTTCAAAAAAATTTTCGAAAAAATTTTGGAAAAAAATTTTTTGAAAAAAATTTTGAAAAAAATTTTCGAAAATAATTTCGAAAAAAATTTTGATAAAAATTTTCGAAAAAATTTTCAAAAAAAATTTTCAAAAAAGATTTTGAAAAAAAATTTCGAAAAAAATTTTCGAAAAAAATTTTGAAATAAATTTTTGAAAAAAAATTTTCGAAAAAAATTTTCGAAAAAAATTTGGAAAAAAATTTTTCGAAAAAAATTTTCATAAAAAATTTTCGAAAAAAATTTCGAAAAAAAAAATTCGAAAAAAATTTTGAAAAAAATTTTCAAAAAAAAAATTTCGAAAAAAATTTTGAAAAAAATTTTCCAAAAAAGAAATTTTGAAAAAAATTTTCCAAAAAAGAAATTTCGAAAAAAATTTTGAAAAAAAAATTTTCGAAAATAATTTAGAAAAAAAAATTTTCGAAAATAATTTAGAAAAAAATTTCCAAAAAAATTTTCGAAAAAATTTTCGAAAAAAATTTTTCGAAAAAAAATTGGAAAAAAAATTTTGAAAAAAAATTTCGAGAAAAAAATTTTTTTAAAAATTTTGAAAAATAAATTCGAAAAAAATTTTTAAAAAAATTTTTGAAAAAAATTTCAAAAAAAAATTTTCGAAAAAATTTTGGAAAAAAATTTTTCGAAAAAAAATTTTGAAAAAAATTTTGAAAAAAATTTTCGAAAAAAATTTCAAAAAAAAATTTTCGAAAAAAATTTGGAAAAAAATTTTTCGAAAAAAATTTGAAAAAAATTTTCGAAAAAATTTTTTTTCAAAATTTTTCGAAAAAAATTTTGAAAAAAAATTTTGAAAAAAAATTTCGAAAAAAATTTTGAAAAAAAATTTCGAAAAAAATTTTGAAATAAATTTTCGAAAACATTTTCGAAAAAAATTTCGAAAAAAAATTTTCGAAAAAAATTTCGAAAAAATTTTGAAAAAAATTTTCGAAAAAAAATTTTCGAAAAAATTTTGAAAAAAATTTTCAAAAAAAAATTTTGAAAAAATTTTCAAAAAAAATTTCGAAAAAAATTTTCAAAAAAAAATTTTGAAAAAATTTTCAAAAAAAATTTTTGAAAAAAATTTTCAAAAAAATTTTCGAAAAAATTTTCAAAAATTTTTTTTGAAAATTTTTTCAAAATTTTTTTTTGAAAATTTTTTTCGAAATTTTTTTTCAAAATTTTTTTTCAAAATTTTTTTCGAAAAATTTTTTTCAAAATTTTGAAAAAAATTTTCGAAAAAAAATTTTCAAAAAAATTTTGAAAAAAATTTTTCGAAAAAAATTTTGAAAAAAAATTTCAAAAAAAATTTTCTAGAAAATTTTCGAAAAAATTTTGGAAAAAAATTTTTCGAAAAAAAATTTTGAAAAAAATTTTCGAAAAAAAATTCGAAAAAAATTTTGAAAAAAATTTTCAAAAAAATTTTCGAAAAAATTTTCGAAAAAAATTTCGAAAAAAAATTTTGAAAAAAATTTTCGAAAAAAAATTCGAAGAAAATTTTGAAAAAAATTTTCGAAAAAATTTGGAAAAAAATTTTTCGAAAAATATTTTTAAAAAATTTTCGAAAAAATTTTTCGTAAAAAATTTTCGAAAAAAATTTCGAAAAAAATTTTGAAAGAAATTTTCGAAAAAAATTTCCATAAAAGATTTTCGAAAAAAATTTCGAAAAAAATTTTCAAAAAAATTTTCGAAAAAATTTTGGAAAAAAATTTTTCGAAAAAAATTTTCAAAAAAATTTTCGAAAAAAATTTTTTGAAAAAAATTTCGAAAAAATTTTGAAAAAAATTTTCGAAAAAATTTTGAAAAAAATTTTTCGAAAAAAATTTTGAAAAAAAATTTTGAAAAAAATTTTTGAAAAAAATTTTCGAAAAAAAATTCGAAAAAAAAATTTTCGAAAAAAATTCCGAAAAAAAATTTTCGAAAAAAATTTTGAAAAAAAAATTTCGAAAAAGAATTTAAAAAAAATTTTCGAAAAAAAATTTTGAAAAAACATTTTTGAAAAAAAAAAAAAATTTCGAAAAAAATTTTTAAAAAAATTTTTGAAAAAAATTTTGAAAAAAAATATTCTCGAAAAAAATTTTCAAAAAAATTTTCGAAAAAATTTTGGAAAAAATTTTCGAAAAAAATTATGAAAAAAATTTCGAAAAAAATTTTGAAAAAAATTTTCGAAAAAAAATCCAAAAAAAAAATTTTCAAAAAAAATTTTGAAAAAAATTTTCGAAAAAGTTTTGGAAAAAAATTTTTAAAAAAAATTTGAAAAAAAATTTCGAAAAAAATTTTCGAAAAGAATTTTGAAATAAATTTTCGAAAAAAAATTTTCGAAAAAAATTTTCGAAAAAAATTTCAAAAAAAAATTTTCGAAAAAAATTAGGAAAAAAATTTTTCGAAAAAAATTTTCGAAAAAAATTTCGAAAAAAAATTTGAAAAAAATTTTCGAAAAAAATTTCCATAAAAAATTTTCGAAAAAAATTTCGAAAAAAATTTTCGAAAAAAATTTCCATAAAAAATTTTCGAAAAAAATTCCGAAAAATATTTTCGAAAAAAATTTCGAAAAAAATTTTGAAAAAAATTTTCGAAAAAAATTTCCATAAAAAATTTTCGAAAAAAAATTCGAAAAAAATTTTCAAAAAAAATTTTGAAAAAAATTTTCGAAAAAAATTTTCAAAAAAAAATTTTCGAAAAAAATTTCGAAAAAAATTTGGAAAAAAATTTTCAAAAAAAATTTTGAAAAAAAATTTCGAAGAAAATTTTCAAAAAAATTTTCCAAAAAAATTTTCAAAAGAATTTTCAACAAAATTTTCGAAAAAATTTTCGAAAAAAATTTCAAAAAAAAATTTTCGAAAAAATTTTGAAAAAAATTTTCGAAAAAAAATTTTCGAAAAAATTTTGAAAAAAATTTTGTGAAAAAAATTTTGAAAAAAAATTTTGAAAAAAAATTTCGAAAAAAATTTTCAAGAAACTTTTCGAAAAAATTTTGGAAAAAAATTTTTCGAAAAAAAATTTTGAAAAAAATTTTCGAAAAAAATTTCGAAAAAAATTTTGAAAAAAATTTTCGAAAAAAATTTCGAAAAAAAATTTTCGAAAAAAATTTCGAAAAAAATTTTGCAAAAAATATTCGAAAAAATTTTGGAAAAAAATTTTGAAAAAATTTTTCGAAAAGAATTTTGAAAAAAATTTTTCGAAAAAAAATTTGAAAAAAATTTTAAAAAAAAATTTCGTAAAAAATTTTCAAAAAAATTTTCGATAAAATTTTGGAACAAAATTTTTTGAAAAAAATTTTGAAAAAAATTTTCGAAAAAAATTTCGAAAAAAATTTTGATAAAAATTTTCGAAAAAATTTTCAAAAAAAATTTTCAAAAAAGATTTTGAAATAAATTTTTGAAAAAAAATTTTCGAAAAAAATTTTCGAAAAAAATTTGGAAAAAAATTTTTCGAAAAAAATTTTCATAAAAAATTTTCGAAAAAAATTTCGAAAAAAAAAATTCGAAAAAAATTTTGAAAAAAATTTTCAAAAAAAAAATTTCGAAAAAAATTTTAAAAAAAATTTTCCAAAAAAGAAATTTTGAAAAAAATTTTCCAAAAAAGAAATTTCGAAAAAAATTTTGAAAAAAAAATTTTCGAAAATAATTTAGAAAAAAAAATTTTCGAAAATAATTTAGAAAAAAATTTCCAAAAAAATTTTCGAAAAAATTTTCGAAAAAAATTTTTCGAAAAAAAATTGGAAAAAAAATTTTGAAAAAAAATTTCGAGAAAAAAATTTTTTTTTTAATTTTGAAAAATAAATTCGAAAAAAATTTTTAAAAAAATTTTCGAAAAAAATTTCAAAAAAAAATTTTCAAAAAAATTTTCGAAAAAATTTTGGAAAAAAATTTTTCGAAAAAAAATTTTGAAAAAAATTTTCGAAAAAAATTTCCAAAAAAAATTTTGAAAAAAATTTTCGAAAAAAATTTCGAAAAAAAATTTTCGAAAAAAATTTTTCGAAAAAAATTTTGAAAAAAATTTTCGAAAAAAAATTCGAAAAAAATTTTGAAAAAAATTTTCAAAAAAATTTTCGAAAAAATTTTCGAAAAAAATTTCGAAAAAAAAATTGAAAAAAATTTTCGAAAAAAAATTCGACAAAAATTTTGAAAAAAATTTTCAAAAAAATTTTCGAAAAAATTTGGAAAAAAAATTTTCGAAAAATATTTTAAAAAAATTTTCGAAAAAAATTTTCGAAAAAAATTTCGAAAAAAATTTTGAAAAAAATTTTCGAAAAAAATTTCCATAAAAAATTTTAGAAAAAAATTTCGAAAAAAATTTTCAAAAAAATTTTCGAAAAAATTTTGGAAAAAAATTTTTCGAAAAAAATTTTCAAAAAAATTTTCGAAAAAAATTTTTCGAAAAAAATTTCGAAAAAATTTTGAAAAAAGTTTTCGAAAAAAAATTTTCGAAAAAATTTTCGAAAAAAAATTTTCGAAAAAATTTTGAAAAAAATTTTTCGAAAAAAATTTTGAAAAAAAATTTGGAAAAAAAATTTTGAAAAAAATTTTCGAAAAAAAATTCGAAAAAAAAATTTTCGAAAAAAATTCCGAAATAAAATTTCCGAAAAAAATTTTGAAAAAAAAATTTCGAAAAAGAATTTGAAAAAAAATTTCGAAAAAAAATTTTGAAAAAAAAATTTTGAAAAAAAAAAAAAATTTCCAAAAAAATTTGGAAAAAAATTTTCGAAAAAAAATCCAAAAAAAAATTTTCAAAAAAAATTTTGAAAAAAATTTTCGAAAAAATTTTGGAAAAAAATTTTTAAAAAAAATTTGAAAAAAAATTTCGAAAAGAATTTTGAAATAAATTTTCGAAAAAAAATTTTCGAAAAAAATTTTCGAAAAAAATTTAAAAAAAAAATTTTCGAAAAAAATTTGGAAAAAAATTTTTCGAAAAAAATTTGAAAAAATTTTCAATTTTCGAAAAAATTTTTCAAAAAATTTTTCGAAAAAAATTTTGAAAAAAAATTTCGAAAAAAATTTTGAAAAAAAATTTCGAAAAAAATTTTGAAATAAATTTTCGAAAAAATTTTCGAAAAAATTCCGAAAAAAATTTTCGAAAAAAATTTCGAAAAAAATTTTGAAAAAAATTTTCGAAAAAAATTTCCATAAAAAATTTTCGAAAAAAAATTCGAAAAAAATTTTTAAAAAAATTTTCGAAAAAATTTGGAAAAAAATTTTGGAAAAATTTTTCGAAAAAAATTTTCAAAAAAATTTTCGAAAAAAAATTCGAAAAAAAATTTTTGAAAAAAATTTTGAAAAAAATTTTCGAAAAAAATTTTCAAAAAAAAATTTTCGAAAAAAATTTCGAAAAAAATTTTCGAAAAAAATTTTCGAAAAAAATTTTGAAAAAAAATTTCGAAAAAAATTTTCAAAAAAATTTTCGAAAAAATTTTTAAAAAATTTTCAAAAAAATTTTCAAAAAAATTTTCAAAAAAATTTTCGAAAAAATTTTCGAAAAAAATTTCAAATAAAAATTTTCGAAAAAATTTTGAAAAAAATTTTCGAAAAAAAATTTTCGAAAAAATTTTGAAAAAAATTTTTCGAAAAAAATTTTGAAAAAAAATTTTGAAAAAAAATTTCGAAAAAAATTTTCAAGAAAATTTTCGAAAAAATTTTGGAAAAAAATTTTTCGAAAAAAAAATTTGAAAAAAATTTTCGAAAAAAATTTCGAAAAAAATTTCGAAAAAAAATTTTCGAAAAAAAATTCGAAAAAAATTTTGAAAAACATTTTCAAAAAAATTTTCGAAAAAATTTGGAAAAAAATTTTTCGAAGAATATTTTTAAAAAATTTTCGAAAAAATTTTTCGAAAAAAATTTTCGAAAAAAATTTCGAAAAAAATTTTGAAAAAAATTTCGAAAAAAATTTTCGAAAAAAATTTTCAAAAAAATTTTCGAAAAAATTTTGGAAATAAATTTTTCGAAAAAAATTTTCAAAAAAATTTTCGAAAAAAATTTTTCGAAAAAAATTTCGAAAAAATTTTGAAAAAAATTTTCGAAAAAAAATTTTCGAAAAAATTTTGAAAAAAATTTTTTGGAAAAAAATTTTGAAAAAAAATTTTGAAAAAAAATTTCGAAAAAAATTTTCAAAAAAAATTTTCGAAAAAATTTTCAAAAAAAAATTTTTGAAAAAAATTTTCAAAAACATTTTCGAAAAAATATTCAAAAAAATTTTCAAAAAAATTTTCAAAAAGATTTTCGAAAAAATTTTCGAAAAAAATTTCAAAAAAAAATTTTCGAAAAAATTTTGAAAAAAATTTTCGAAAAAAAATTTTCAAAAAAATTTTGAAAAAAATTTTTCGAAAAAAATTTTGAAAAAAAAATTTTGAAAAAAAATTTCGAAAAAAATTTTCGAAAAAATTTTGGAAAAAAATTTTTCGAAAAAAAATTTTGAAAAAAATTTTCGAAAAAAATTTCAAAAAAAAATTTTCGAAAAAAATTTCGAAAAAAATTTTGCAAAAAATTTTCGAAAAAATTTTGGAAAAAAATTTTGAAAAAAAATTTCGAAAAAAATTTTTCGAAAAAAAATTTGAAAAAAATTTTCGAAAAAAATTTCCATAAAAAATTTTCGAAAAAAAATTCGAAAAAAATTTTTAAAAAAATTTTCGAAAAAATTTGGAAATAAATTTTGGAAAAATTTTTCGAAAAAAATTTTCAAAAAAATTTTCGAAAAAAAATTCGAAAAAAAATTTTTGAAAAAAATTTTGAAAAAAATTTTCGAAAAAAATTTTCAAAAAAAAATTTTCGAAAAAAATTTCGAAAAAAATTTTCGAAAAAAATTTTCGAAAAAAATTTTGAAAAAAAATTTCGAAAAAAATTTTCAAAAAAATTTTCGAAAAAATTTTAAAAAAATTTTCAAAAAAATTTTCGAAAAAATTTTCGAAAAAAATTTCGAAAAAATTTTCGAAAAAAATTTCAAAAAAAAATTTTCGAAAAAATTTTGAAAAAAATTTTCGAAAAAAAATTTTCGAAAAAATTTTGAAAAAAATTTTTCGAAAAAACTTTTGAAAAAAAATTTTGAAAAAAAATTTCGAAAAAAATTTTCAAGAAAATTTTCGAAAAAATTTTGGAAAAAAATTTTTCGAAAAAAAAATTTGAAAAAAATTTTCGAAAAAAATTTCGAAAAAAATTTCGAAAAAAAATTTTCGAAAAAAAATTCGAAAAAAATTTTGAAAAACATTTTCAAAAAAATTTTCGAAAAAATTTGGAAAAAAATTTTTCGAAAAATATTTTTAAAAAATTTTCGAAAAAATTTTTCGAAAAAAATTTTCGAAAAAAATTTCGAAAAAAATTTTGAAAAAAATTTCGAAAAAAATTTTCGAAAAAAATTTTCAAAAAAATTTTCGAAAAAATTTTGGAAAAAAATTTTTCGAAAAAAATTTTCAAAAAAATTTTCGAAAAAAATTTTTCGAAAAAAATTTCGAAAAAATTTTGAAAAAAATTTTCGAAAAAAAATTTTCGAAAAAATTTTGAAAAAAATTTTTTGGAAAAAAATTTTGAAAAAAAATTTTGAAAAAAAATTTCGAAAAAAATTTTCAAAAAAAATTTTCGAAAAAATTTTCAAAAAAAAATTTTTGAAAAAAATTTTCAAAAACATTTTCGAAAAAATATTCAAAAAAATTTTCAAAAAAATTTTCAAAAAGATTTTCGAAAAAATTTTCGAAAAAAATTTCAAAAAAAAATTTTCCAAAAAATTTTGAAAAAAATTTTCGAAAAAAAATTTTCAAAAAAATTTTGAAAAAAATTTTTCGAAAAAAATTTTGAAAAAAAATTTTGAAAAAAAATTTCGAAAAAAATTTTCGAAAAAATTTTGGAAAAAAATTTTTCGAAAAAAAATTTTGAAAAAAATTTTCGAAAAAAATTTCAAAAAAAAATTTTCGAAAAAAATTTTGCAAAAAATTTTCGAAAAAATTTTGGAAAAAAATTTTGAAAAAAAATTTCGAAAAAAATTTTTCGAAAAAAAATTTGAAAAAAATTTTCGAAAAAAAATCGAAAAAATTTTGAAAAAAATTTTCAAAAAAATTTTCGAAAAAAAATTCGAAAAAAATTTTGAAAATATTTTCAAAAAAATTTTTTCGAAAATTTAGAAAAAAATTTTTCGAAAAATATTTTTAAAAAATTTTCGAAAAAATTTTTCGAAAAAAAATTTTCGAAAAAAAAATTGAAAAAAAATTTCGAAAAAAATTTTTCGAAAAAAAATTTGAAAAAAATTTTCGAAAAAAAATCGAAAAAATTTTGAAAAAAATTTTCAAAAAAATTTTCGAAAAAATTTTCGAAAAAAATTTCGAAAAAAAATTTTCGAAAAAATTTTGAAAAAAATTTTCGAAAAAAATTTTGAAAAAAATTTTCGAAAAAAAATTCGAAAAAAATTTTGAAAAACATTTTCAAAAAAATTTTCGAAAAAATTTGGAAAAAAATTTTTCGAAAAATATTTTTAAAAAATTTTCGAAAAAATTTTTCGAAAAAAATTTTCGAAAAAAATTTGGAAAAATTTTGAAAAAAATTTTCGAAAAAAATTCCGAAAAAAAATTTTCGAAAAAAATTTTCAAAAAAATTTTCGAAAAAATTTTGGAAAAAAATTTTTCGAAAAAAATTTTCAAAAAAATATTTTCGAAAAAAATTTTTCGAAAAAAATTTCGAAAAAATTTTGAAAAAAATTTTCGAAAAAAAATTTTCGAAAAAATTTTGAAAAAAATTTTTCGAAAAAAATTTTGAAAAAAAATTTCGAAAAAAATTTACAAAAAAAATTTTCAAAAAAAATTTTGAAAAAAAATTTCGAAAAAAAATTTTCGAAAAAAATTTTGAAATAAATTTTTGAAAAAAAATTTTCAAAAAAAATTTTCGAAAAAAATTTCCATAAAAAATTTTCGAAAAAAATTTCGAAAAAAATTTTCAAAAAAATTTTCGAAAAAAATTTTTCGAAAAAAATTTCGAAAAAAATTTTGAAAAAAATTTTCGAAAAAAATTCCGAAAAAAAATTTTCGAAAAAAATTTTGAAAAAAAAATTTCGAAAAAGAATTTGAAAAAAATTTTCGAAAAAAAATTTTGAAAAAAAATCAAAAAAAATTTCGAAAAAAATTTTTAACAAAATTTTTGAAAAACATTTTGAAAAAAAATTTTCGAAAAAAACTCGAAAAAAAATTCGAAAAACATTTTGAAAAAAATTTTCAAAAAAATTTTCGAAAAAATTTGGAAAAACATTTTTCGAAAAATATTTTTAAAAAATTTTCGAAAAAATTTTTCGAAAAAAATTTTCGAAAAAAATTTCGAAAAAGATTTTGAAAAAAATTTTCGAAAAAAATTTCCATAAAAAATTTTCGAAAAAAATTTCGAAAAAAATTTTCAAAAAAATTTTCGAAAAAAATTTTTCGAAAAAAATTTCGAAAAAATTTTGAAAAAAATTTTCGAAAAAAAATTTTCGAAAAAATTTTGAAAAACATTTTTCGAAAAAAATTTTGAAAAAAAATTTTGAAAAAAAATTTCGAAAAAAATTTTCAAAAAAAATTTCGAAAAAATTTTGAAAAAAAATTTTTTGAAAAAAATTTTGAAAAAAATTTTCGAAAAAAATTTCGAAAAAAATTTTGATAAAAATTTTCGAAAAAATTTTCAAAAAAAATTTTCAAAAAAAATTTTGAGAAAAAATTTCGAAAAAAATTTTCGAAAAAAATTTTGAAATAAATTTTTGAAAAAAAATTTTCGAAACAAATTTTCGAAAAAAATTTGGAAAAAAATTTTTCGAAAAAAATTTTCATAAAAAATTTTCGAAAAAAATTTCGAAAAAAAAATTTCGAAAAAAATTTTGAAAAAAATTTTCAAAAAAAAAATTTCGAAAAAAATTTGGAAAAAAATTTTCCAAAAAAAAATTTTCGAAAAAAATTATGAAAAAAAAATTTTCGAAAATAATTTAGAAAAAAAAATTTTCGAAAATAATTTAGAAAAAAATTTTCAAAAAAATTTTCGAAAAAATTTTCGAAAAAAATTTTTCAAAAAAAATTTGGAAAAAAAATTTTGAAAAAAAATTTCGAAAAAAAAATTTTGAAAAAAAATTTCGAAAAGAAAATTTTTTAAAAATTTTGAAAAATAAATTCGAAAAAAATTTTTAAAAAAATTTTCGAAAAAAATTTCAAAAAAAAATTTTTGAAAAAATTTTGAAAAAAATTTTCGAAAAAAAAATTTCGAAAAAATTTTGAAAAAAAAATTTCGAAAAAATTTTGAAAAAAATTTTTCGAAAAAAATTTTGAAAAAAAATTTTGAAAAAAAATTTCGAAAAAAATTTTCAAGAAAATTTTCGAAAAAATTTTGGAAAAAAATTTTTCGAAAAAAAATTTTGAAAAACATTTTCGAAAAAAATTTCGAAAAAAATTTCGAAAAAAAATTTTCGAAAAAAATTTTTCGAAAAAATTTTGAAAAAAATTTTCGAAAAAAATTTTCAAAAAAATTTTCGAAAAAATTTTCGAAAAAATTTTCGAAAAAAATTTCGAAAAAAAATTTTGAAAAAAATTTTCGAAAAAATTTTCAAAAAAAATTTTTGAAAAAAATTTTCAAAAAAATTTTCGAAAAAATTTTCAAAAAGATTTTCGAAAAAATTTTCGAAAAAAATTTCAAAAAAAAATTTTCGAAAAAATTTTGAAAAAAATTTTCGAAAAAAAATTTTCAAAAAAATTTTAAAAAAAATTTTTCGAAAAAAATTTTGAAAAAAAATTTTGAAAAAAAATTTCGAAAAAAATTTTCAAGAAAATTTTCGAAAAAATTTTGGAAAAAAATTTTTTGAAAAAAAATTTTGAAAAAAATTTTCGAAAAAAAATTCGAAAAAAATTTTGAAAAAAATTTTCAAAAAAATTTTCGAAAAAATTTTCGAAAAAAATTTCGAAAAAAAATTTTGAAAAAAATTTTCGAAAAAAAATTCGAAAAAAATTTTGAAAAAAATTTTCGAAAAAATTTGGAAAAAAATTTTTCGAAAAATATTTTTAAAAAATTTTCGAAAAAATTTTTCGTAAAAAATTTTCGAAAAAAATTTCGAAAAAAATTTTGAAAAAAATTTTCGAAAAAAATTTCCATAAAAGATTTTCGAAAAAAATTTCGAAAAAAATTTTCAAAAAAATTTTCGAAAAAATTTTGGAAAAAAATTTTTCGAAAAAAATTTTCAAAAAAATTTTCGAAAAAAATTTTTTGAAAAAAATTTCGAAAAAATTTTGAAAAAAATTTTCGAAAAAAAATTTTCGAAAAAATTTTGAAAAAAATTTTTCGAAAAAAATTTTGAAAAAAAATTTTGAAAAAAATTTTTGAAAAAAATTTTCGAAAAAAAATTCGAAAAAAAAATTTTCGAAAAAAATTCCGAAAAAAAATTTTCGAAAAAAATTTTGAAAAAAAAATTTCGAAAAAGAATTTTAAAAAAATTTTCGAAAAAAAATTTTGAAAAAACATTTTTGAAAAAAAAAAAAAATTTCGAAAAAAATTTTTAAAAAAATTTTTAAAAAAAATTTTGAAAAAAAATATTCTCGAAAAAAATTTTCAAAAAAATTTTCGAAAAAATTTTCGAAAAAATTTTCGAAAAAAATTATGAAAAAAATTTCGAAAAAAATTTTGAAAAAAATTTTCGAAAAAAAATCCAAAAAAAAAATTTTCAAAAAAAATTTTGAAAAAAATTTTCGAAAAAATTTTGGAAAAAAATTTTTTAAAAAAATTTGAAAAAAAATTTCGAAAAAAATTTTCGAAAAGAATTTTGAAATAAATTTTCGAAAAAAAATTTTCGAAAAAAATTTTCGAAAAAAATTTCAAAAAAAAATTTTCGAAAAAAATTAGGAAAAAAATTTTTCGAAAAAAATTTTCAAAAAATTTTCGAAAAAATTTTTCGAAAAAAATTTTCGAAAAAAATTTCGAAAAAAAATTTGAAAAAAATTTTCGAAAAAAATTTCCATAAAAAATTTTCGAAAAAAATTTCGAAAAAAATTTTCGAAAAAAATTTCCATAAAAAATTTTCGAAAAAAATTCCGAAAAATATTTTCGAAAAAAATTTCGAAAAAAATTTTGAAAAAAATTTTCGAAAAAAATTTCCATAAAAAATTTTCGAAAAAAAATTCGAAAAAAATTTTCAAAAAAATTTTGGAAAAAAATTTTGGAAAAATTTTTCGAAAAAAATTTTCAAAAAAATTTTCGAAAAAAATTTCGAAAAAAAATTTTCGAAATAATTTTGAAAAAAATTTTCGAAAAAAATTTTCAAAAAAAAATTTTCGAAAAAAATTTCGAAAAAAATTTGGAAAAAAATTTTCAAAAAAAATTTTGAAAAAAAATTTCGAAGAAAATTTTCAAAAAAATTTTCCAAAAAAATTTTCAAAAGAATTTTCAACATAATTTTCAAAAAAATTTTCGAAAAAATTTTCGAAAAAAATTTCAAAAAAAAATTTTCGAAAAAATTTTGAAAAAAATTTTCGAAAAAAAATTTTCGAAATAATTTTGAAAAAAATTTTGTGAAAAAAATTTTGAAAAAAAATTTTGAAAAAAAATTTCGAAAAAAATTTTCAAGAAACTTTTCGAAAAAATTTTGGAAAAAAATTTTTCGAAAAAAAATTTTGAAAAAAATTTTCGAAAAAAATTTCGAAAAAAATTTTGAAAAAAATTTTCGAAAAAAATTTCGAAAAAAAATTTTCGAAAAAAATTTCGAAAAAAATTTTGCAAAAAATATTCGAAAAAATTTTGGAAAAAAATTTTGAAAAAATTTTTCGAAAAGAATTTTGAAAAAAATTTTTCGAAAAAAAATTTGAAAAAAATTTTTAAAAAAAATTTCGAAAAAAATTTTCAAAAAAATTTTCGATAAAATTTTGGAAGAAAATTTTTTGAAAAAAATTTTGAAAAAAATTTTCGAAAAAAATTTCGAAAAAAATTTTGATAAAAATTTTCGAAAAAATTTTCAAAAAAAATTTTCAAAAAAGATTTTGAAAAAAAATTTCGAAAAAAATTTTCGAAAAAAATTTTGAAAAAAATTTTGAAAAAAATTTTCGAAAAAATTTTCGAAAAAAATTTCGAAAAAAAATTTTCGAAAAAATTTTGAAAAAAATTTTCGAAAAAAATTTTGAAAAAAATTTTCGAAAAAAAATTCGAAAAAAATTTTGAAAAAAATTTTCAAAAAAATTTTCGAAAAAATTTGGAAAAAAATTTTTCGAAAAATATTTTTAAAAAATTTTCCAAAAAATTTTTCGAAAAAAATTTTCGAAAAAAATTTCGAAAAAAAATTTTAAAAAAATTTTCGAAAAAAATTTCCATAAAAAATTTTCGAAAAAAATTTCGAAAAAATTTTGGAAAAAAATTTTTCGAAAAAACTTTTCAAAAAAATTTTCGAAAAAAATTTTTCGAAAAAAATTTCGAAAAAATTTTGAAAAAAATTTTCGAAAAAAAATTTTCGAAAAAATTTTGAAAAAAATTTTTCGAAAAAAATTTTGAAAAAAAATTTTGAAAAAAGTTCGAAAAAAATTTTCAAAAAAATTTTCGAAAAAATTTTGGAAAAAAATTTTTTGAAAAAAATTTTGAAAAAAATTTTCGAAAATAATTTCGAAAAAAAATTTGATCAAAATTTTCGAAAAAATTTTCAAAAAAAATTTTCAAAAAAGATTTTGAAAAAAAATTTCGAAAAAAATTTTGAAATAAATTTTTGAAAAAAAATTTTCGAAAAAAATTTTCGAAAAAAATTTGGAAAAAAATTTTTCGAAAAAAATTTTCATAAAAAATTTTCGAAAAAAATTTCGAAAAAAAAAATTCGAAAAAAATTTTGAAAAAAATTTTCAAAAAAAAAATTTCGAAAAAAATTTTGAAAAAAATTTTCCAAAAAAGAAATTTTGAAAAAAATTTTCCAAAAAAGAAATTTCGAAAAAAATTTTGAAAAAAAAATTTTCGAAAATAATTTAGAAAAAAAAATTTTCGAAAATAATTTAGAAAAAAATTTCCAAAAAAATTTTCGAAAAAATTTTCGAAAAAAATTTTTCGAAAAAAAATTGGAAAAAAAATTTTGAAAAAAAATTTCGAGAAAAAAATTTTTTTTTAAATTTTGAAAAATAAATTCGAAAAAAATTTTTAAAAAAATTTTCGAAAAAAATTTCAAAAAAAAATTTTCGAAAAAATTTTCGAAAAAATTTTGGAAAAAAATTTTTCGAAAAAAAATTTTGAAAAAAATTTTCGAAAAAAATTTCCAAAAAAAATTTTGAAAAAAATTTTCGAAAAAAATTTCGAAAAAAAATTTTCGAAAAAAATTTTTCGAAAAAAATTTTGAAAAAAATTTTCGAAAAAAAATTCGAAAAAAATTTTGAAAAAAATTTTGAAAAAAATTTTCGAAAAAAATTTCGAAAAAAAAATTGAAAAAAATTTTCGAAAAAAAATTCGACAAAAATTTTGAAAAAAATTTTCAAAAAAATTTTCGAAAAAATTTGGAAAAAAATTTTTCGAAAAATATTTTAAAAAAATTTTCGAAAAAAATTTTCGAAAAAAATTTCGAAAAAAATTTTGAAAAAAATTTTCGAAAAAAATTTCCATAAAAAATTTTAGAAAAAAATTTCGAAAAAATTTTCAAAAAAATTTTCGAAAAAATTTTGGAAAAATTTTTCGAAAAAAATTTTCAAAAAAATTTTCGAAAAAAATTTTTCAAAAAAAATTTTGAAAAAAATTTTCGAAAAAAATTTCCATAAAAAATTTTGAAAAAAATTTTCGAAAAAAAATTTTCGAAAAAATTTTCGAAAAAAAATTTTCGAAAAAATTTTGAAAAAAATTTTTCGAAAAAAATTTTGAAAAAAAATTTGGAAAAAAAATTTTGAAAAAAATTTTCGAAAAAAAATTCGAAAAAAAAATTTTCGAAAAAAATTCCGAAATAAAATTTCCGAAAAAAATTTTGAAAAAAAAATTTCGAAAAAGAATTTGAAAAAAAATTTCGAAAAAAAATTTTGAAAAAAAATTTTTGAAAAAAAAAAAAAATTTCGAAAAAAATTTTGAAAAAAATTTTCGAAAAAAAATCCAAAAAAAAAATTTTCAAAAAAAATTTTGAAAAAAATTTTCGAAAAAATTTTGGAAAAAAATTTTTAAAAAAAATTTGAAAAAAAATTTCGAAAAGAATTTTGAAATAAATTTTCGAAAAAAAATTTTCGAAAAAAATTTTCGAAAAAAATTTAAAAAAAAAATTTTCGAAAAAAATTTTTCAAAAAATTTTTCGAAAAAAATTTTGAAAAAAAATTTTGAAAAAAAATTTCGAAAAAAATTTTGAAAAAAAATTTCGAAAAAAATTTTGAAATAAATTTTCGAAAAAATTTTCGAAAAAATTCCGAAAAAAATTTTCGAAAAAAATTTCGAAAAAAATTTTGAAAAAAATTTTCGAAAAAAATTTCCATAAAAAATTTTCGAAAAAAAATTCGAAAAAAATTTTTAAAAAAATTTTCGAAAAAATTTGGAAAAAAATTTTGGAAAAATTTTTCGAAAAAAATTTTCAAAAAAATTTTCGAAAAAAAATTCGAAAAAAAATTTTTGAAAAAAATTTTGAAAAAAATTTTCGAAAAAAATTTTCAAAAAAAAATTTTCGAAAAAAATTTCGAAAAAAATTTTCGAAAAAAATTTTCGAAAAAAATTTTGAAAAAAAATTTCGAAAAAAATTTTCAAAAAAATTTTCGAAAAAATTTTAAAAAAATTTTCAAAAAAATTTTCAAAAAAATTTACAAAAAAATTTTCGAAAAAATTTTCGAAAAAAATTTCAAAAAAAAATTTTCGAAAAAATTTTGAAAAAAATTTTCGAAAAAAAATTTTCGAAAAAATTTTGAAAAAAATTTTTCGAAAAAAATTTTGAAAAAAAATTTTGAAAAAAAATTTCGAAAAAAATTTTCAAGAAAATTTTCGAAAAAATTTTGGAAAAAAATTTTTCGAAAAAAAAATTTGAAAAAAATTTTCGAAAAAAATTTCGAAAAAAATTTCGAAAAAAATTTCGAAAAAAAATTTTCGAAAAAAATTTCGAAAAAAATTTTGCAAAAAATTTTCGAAAAAATTTTGGAAAAAAATTTTGAAAAAAAATTTCGAAAAAAATTTTTCGAAAAAAATTTTTCGAAAAAAATTTTGAAAAAAATTTTCAAAAAAAAATTCGAAAAAAATTTTGAAAAAAATTTTCAAAAAAATTTTCGAAAAAAATTTTCGAAAAAAATTTCGAAAAAAATTTTGAAAAAAATTTCGAAAAAAATTTTCGAAAAAAATTTTCAAAAAAATTTTCGAAAAAATTTTGGAAAAAAATTTTTCGAAAAAAATTTTCAAAAAAATTTTCGAAAAAAATTTTTCGAAAAAAATTTCGAAAAAATTTTGAAAAAAATTTTCGAAAAAAAATTTTCGAAAAAATTTTGAAAAAAATTTTTTGGAAAAAAATTTTGAAAAAAAATTTTGAAAAAAAATTTCGAAAAAAATTTTCAAAAAAAATTTTCGAAAAAATTTTCAAAAAAAAATTTTTGAAAAAAATTTTCAAAAACATTTTCGAAAAAATATTCAAAAAAATTTTCAAAAAAATTTTCAAAAAGATTTTCGAAAATATTTTCGAAAAAAATTTCAAAAAAAAATTTTCGAAAAAATTTTGAAAAAAATTTTCGAAAAAAAATTTTCAAAAAAATTTTGAAAAAAATTTTTCGAAAAAAATTTTGAAAAAAAATTTTGAAAAAAAATTTCGAAAAAAATTTTCAAGAAAATTTTCGAAAAAATTTTGGAAAAAAATTTTTCGAAAAAAAATTTTGAAAAAAATTTTCGAAAAAAATTTCAAAAAAAAATTTTCGAAAAAAATTTCGAAAAAAAATTTTGCAAAAAATTTTCGAAAAAATTTTGGAAAAAAATTTTGAAAAAAAATTTCGAAAAAAATTTTTCGAAAAAAAATTTGAAAAAAATTTTCGAAAAAAAATCGAAAAAATTTTGAAAAAAATTTTCAAAAAAATTTTCGAAAAAAAATTCGAAAAAAATTTTGAAAATATTTTCAAAAAAATTTTTTCGAAAATTTGGAAAAAAATTTTTCGAAAAATATTTTTAAAAAATTTTCGAAAAAAATTTCGAAAAAATTTTGAAAAAAATTTTCGAAAAAAATTGAAAAAAAATTTCGAAAAAGATTTTTCGAAAAAAAATTTGAAAAAAATTTTCGAAAAAAAATCGAAAAAATTTTGAAAAAAATTTTCAAAAAAATTTTCGAAAAAATTTTCGAAAAAAATTTCGAAAAAAAATTTTCGAAAAAATTTTGAAAAAAATTTTCGAAAAAAATTTTGAAAAAAATTTTCGAAAAAAAATTCGAAAAAAATTTTGAAAAACATTTTCAAAAAAATTTTCGAAAAAATTTGGAAAAAAATTTTTCGAAAAATATTTTTAAAAAATTTTCGAAAAAATTTTTCGAAAAAAATTTTCGAAAAAAATTTGGAAAAATTTTGAAAAAAATTTTCGAAAAAAATTCCGAAAAAAAATTTTCGAAAAAAATTTTCAAAAAAATTTTCGAAAAAATTTTGGAAAAAAATTTTTCGAAAAAAATTTTCAAAAAAATATTTTCGAAAAAAATTTTTCGAAAAAAATTTCGAAAAAATTTTGAAAAAAATTTTCGAAAAAAAATTTTCGAAAAAATTTTGAAAAAAATTTTTCGAAAAAAATTTTGAAAAAAAATTTCGAAAAAAATTTACAAAAAAAATTTTCGAAAAAATTTTGGAAAAAAATTTTTTGAAAAAAATTTTGAAAAAAATTTTCGAAAAAAATTTCGAAAAAAATTTTGATAAAAATTTTCGAAAAAATTTTCAAAAAAAATTTTCAAAAAAAATTTTGAAAAAAAATTTCGAAAAAAAATTTTCGAAAAAAATTTTGAAATAAATTTTTGAAAAAAAAATTTCAAAAAAAATTTTCGAAAAAAATTTCCATAAAAAATTTTCGAAAAAAATTTCGAAAAAAATTTTCAAAAAAATTTTCGAAAAAATTTTTCGAAAAAAATTTTCAAAAAAATTTTCGAAAAAAATTTTTCGAAAAAAATTTCGAAAAAAATTTTGAAAAAAATTTTCGAAAAAAATTCCGAAAAAAAATTTTCGAAAAAAATTTTGAAAAAAAAATTTCGAAAAAGAATTTGAAAAAAATTTTCGAAAAAAAATTTTGAAAAAAAATCAAAAAAAATTTCGAAAAAAATTTTTAACAAAATTTTTGAAAAACATTTTGAAAAAAAATTTTCGAAAAAAACTTTCGAAAAAAAATTCGAAAAACATTTTGAAAAAAATTTTCAAAAAAATTTTCGAAAAAATTTGGAAAAACATTTTTCGAAAAATATTTTTAAAAAATTTTCGAAAAAATTTTTCGAAAAAAATTTTCGAAAAAAATTTCGAAAAAGATTTTGAAAAAAATTTTCGAAAAAAATTTCCATAAAAAATTTTCGAAAAAAATTTCGAAAAAAAATTTCAAAAAAATTTTCGAAAAAATTTTGGAAAAAAATTTTTCGAAAAAAATTTTCAAAAAAATTTTCGAAAAAAATTTTTCGAAAAAAATTTCGAAAAAATTTTGAAAAAAATTTTCGAAAAAAAATTTTCGAAAAAATTTTGAAAAACATTTTTCGAAAAAAATTTTGAAAAAAAATTTTGAAAAAAAATTTCGAAAAAAATTTTCAAAAAAAATTTCGAAAAAATTTTGAAAAAAAATTTTTTGAAAAAAATTTTGAAAAAAATTTTCGGAAAAAATTTCGAAAAAAATTTTGATAAAAATTTTCGAAAAAATTTTCAAAAAAAATTTTCAAAAAAAATTTTGAGAAAAAATTTCGAAAAAAATTTTCGAAAAAAATTTTGAAATAAATTTTTGAAAAAAAATTTTCGAAACAAATTTTCGAAAAAAATTTGGAAAAAAATTTTTCAAAAAAAATTTTCATAAAAAATTTTCGAAAAAAATTTCGAAAAAAAAATTTCGAAAAAAATTTTGAAAAAAATTTTCAAAAAAAAAATTTCGAAAAAAATTTGGAAAAAAATTTTCCATAAAAAAATTTTCGAAAAAAATTATGAAAAAAAAATTTTCGAAAATAATTTAGAAAAAAAAATTTTCGAAAATAATTTAGAAAAAAATTTTCAAAAAAATTTTCGAAAAAATTTTCGAAAAAAATTTTTCAAAAAAAATTTGGAAAAAAAATTTTGAAAAAAAATTTCGAAAAAAAAATTTTGAAAAAAAATTTCGAAAAGAAAATTTTTTAAAAATTTTGAAAAATAAATTCGAAAAAAATTTTTAAAAAAATTTTCGAAAAAAATTTCAAAAAAAAATTTTCGAAAAAATTTTGAAAAAAATTTTCGAAAAAAAAATTTCGAAAAAATTTTGAAAAAAAAATTTCGAAAAAATTTTGAAAAAAATTTTTCGAAAAAAATTTTGAAAAAAAATTTTGAAAAAAAATTTCGAAAAAAAATTTCAAGAAAATTTTCGAAAAAATTTTGGAAAAAAATTTTTCGAAAAAAAATTTTAAAAAACATTTTCGAAAAAAATTTCGAAAAAAATTTCGAAAAAAAATTTTCGAAAAACATTTTTCGAAAAAATTTTGAAAAAAATTTTCGAAAAAAATTTTCAAAAAAATTTTCGAAAAAATTTTCGAAAAAAATTTCGAAAAAAAATTTTGAAAAAAATTTTCGAAAAAAAATTCGAAAAAAATTTTGAAAAACATTTTCAAAAACATTTTCGAAAAAATTTGGAAAAAAATTTTTCGAAAAATATTTTTAAAAAACTTTCGAAAAAATTTTTCGAAAAAAATTTTCGAAAAAAATTTCGAAAAAAATTTTGAAAAAAATTTTCGAAAAAAATTTCCATAAAAAATTTTCGAAAAAAATTTCGAAAAAAATTTTCAAAAAAATTTTCGAAAAAATTTTGGAAAAAAATTTTTCGAAAAAAATTTTCAAAAAAATTTTCGAAAAAAATTTTTCGAAAAAAATTTCGAAAAAATTTTGAAAAAAATTTTCGAAAAAAAATTTTCGAAAAAATTGAGAAAAAAATTTTTCGAAAAAAATTTTGAAAAAAAATATAAAAAAAAATTTTCAAAAAAAATTTTGAAAAAAAATTTTGAAAAAAATTTTCGAAAAAAAATTCGAAAAAAAATTTTCGAAAAAAATTCCGAAAAAAAATTTTCGAAAAAAATTTTGAAAAAAAAATTTCGATACAGAATTTGAAAAATATTTTCGAAAAAAAATTTTGAAAAAAAAATTTTGAAAAAAAAACAAAAAAAATTTCGAAAAAAATTTTTAAAAGAATTTTTGAAAAAATTTTGAAAAAAAATTTTCGAAAAAAATTTTCGAAAAAATTTTGGAAAAATTTTTCGAAAAAAATTATGAAAAAAATTTTCGACAAAAAATCCAAAAAAAAAATTTTCAAAAAAAATTTTGAAAAAAATTTTCGAAAAAATTTTGAAATAAATTTTCGAAAAAAAATTTTCGAAAAAAATTTTCGAAAAAAATTTCAAAAAAAAATTTTCGAAAAAAATTTGGAAAAAAATTTTTTGAAAAAAATTTTCAAAAAATTTTCGAAAAAATTTTTCGAAAAAAATTTTCGAAAAGAATTTCGAAAAAAAATTTGAAAAAAATTTTCGAAAAAAATTTCCATAAAAAATTTTCGAAAAAAATTTCGAAAAAAATTTTCAAAATAATTTTCGAAAAAATTTTGGAAAAAAATTTTTCGAAAAAAATTTTCAAAAAAATTTTCGAAAAAAATTTTTCGAAAAGAATTTCGAAAAAAAATTTGAAAAAAATTTTCGAAAAAAATTTCCATAAAAAATTTTCGAAAAAAATTTCGAAAAAAATTTTCAAAAAATTTTCGAAAAAATTTTTTGAAAAAAATTTCCATAAAAAATTTTCGAAAAAAATTCCGAAAAATATTTTCAAAAAAATTTCGAAAAAAATTTTGAAAAAAATTTTCGAAAAAAATTTCCACAAAAAATTTTCGAAAAAAAATTCGAAAAAAATTTTCAAAAAAATTTTCGAAAAAATTTTGGAAAAAAATTTTGGAAAAATTTTTCGAAAAAAATTTTCAAAAAAATTTTCGAAAAAAATTTCGAAAAAAAATTTTCGAAAAAAATTTTGAAAAAAATTTTCGAAAAAAATTTTCAAAAAAAAATTTTCGAAAAAAATTTCGAAAAAAATTTTCGAAAAAATTTTGGAAAAAAATTTTCAAAAAAAATTTTGAAAAAAAATTTCGAAAAAAATTTTCAAAAAAATTTTCGAAAAAATTTTCAAAAATATTTTTAAAAAAATTTTCAAAAAAATTTTCGAAAAAATTTTCGAAAAAAATTTCAAAAAAACATTTTCGAAAAAATTTTGAAAAAAATTTTCGAAAAAAAATTTTCGAAAAAATTTTGAAAAAAATTTTTCGAAAAAATATTTTGAAAAAAATTTTCGAAAAAAATTTCGAAAAAATTTTCGAAAAAAATTTCGAAAAAAATTTTGAAAAAAATTTTGCAAAAAATTTTCGAAAAAATTTTGGAAAAAAATTTTGAAAAAAAATTTCGAAAAAAATTTTTCGAAAAAAATTTTGAAAAATATTTTCGAAAAAAAATTCGAAAAAAATTTTGAAAAAAATTTTCAAAAAAAATTTCGAAAAAATTTTCGAAAAAAATTTCGAAAAAAAATTTTCGAAAAAATTTTTAAAAAAATTTTCGAAAAAAATTTTGAAAAAAATTTTCGAAAAAAAATTCAAAAAAAAATTTTAAAAACATTTTCAAAAAAATTTTCGAAAAAATTTGGAAAAAAATATTTCAAAAAATATTTTTAAAAAATTTTCGAAAAAATTTTTCGAAAAAAATTTTCGAAAAAAATATCGAAAAAAATTTTCGAAAAAAATTTCCATAAAAGATTTTCGAAAAAAATTTTCAAAAAAATTTTCGAAAAAATTTTGGAAAAAAATTTTTCGAAAAAAATTTTCAAAAAAATTTTCGAAAAAAATTTTTCGAAAAAAATTTCGAAAAAATTTTGAAAAAAATTTTCGAAAAAAAATTTTCGAAAAAATTTTGAAAATCATTTTTCCGAAAAAAATTTTGAAAAAAAATTTTGAAAAAAAATATCGAAAAAAATTTTCAAAAAAATTTTAGAAAAAATTTTGGAAAAAAATTTTTTGAAAAAAATTTTGAAAAAAATTTTCGAAAAAAATTTCGAAAAAAATTTTGATAAAAATTTTCGAAAAAATTTTCAAAAAAAATTTTCAAAAAAAATTTTGAAAAAAAATTTCGAAAAAAATTTTGAAATAAATTTTTGAAAAAAAATTTTCGAAAAAAATTTTCGAAAAAAATTTCCATAAAAAATTTTCGAAAAAAATTTCGAAAAAAATTTTCAAAAAAATTTTCGAAAAAATTTTGGAAAAAAATTTTTCGAAAAAAATTTTCAAAAAAATTTTTGAAAAAAATTTTTCGAAAAAAATTTCGAAAAAATTTTGAAAAAAATTTTCGAAAAAAAATTTTCGAAAAAATTTTGAAAAAAATTTTTCGAAAAAAATTTTGAAAAAAAATTTTGAAAAAAAATTTCGAAAAAAATTTTCAAAAAAATTTTCGAAAAAATTTTGGAAAAAAACTTATTGAAAAAAATTTTGAAAAAAATTTTCGAAAAAAATTTCGAAAAAAATTTTGAAAAAAATTTTCGAAAAAATTTTCAAAAAAAATTTTCAAAAAAAATTTTGAAAAAAATTTTTCGAAAAAAAATTTTCATAAAAAATTTTCGAAAAAAATTTCGAAAAAAAAATTTCGAAAAAATTTTGAAAAAAATTTTCAAAAAAAAAATTTCGAAAAAAATTTTCCAAAAAAAAATTTTCGAAAAAAAAATTTGAAAAAAAAATTTTCGAAAATAATTTAGAAAAAAAAATTTTCAAAAAAATTTTCGAAAAAAATTTCGAAAAAAATTTTGAAAAAAATTTTCGAAAAAATTTTCAAAAAAAATTTTCGAAAAAATTTTCAAAAAAAATTTCGAAAAAAAAATATCGAAAAAAATTCTGAAAAAAATTTTCAAAAAAAAAATTTCGAAAAAAATTTTCCAAAAAAAAATTTTCGAAAAAAATTTTGAAAAAAAAATTTTCGAAAAAAATTTTGAAAAAAAAATTTTCGAAAATAATTTAGAAAAAAAAATTTTCAAAAAAAAATTTTTCGAAAAAAATTTGGAAAAAAAATTTTAAAAAAAAATTTCGAAAAAAAAATTTTTTAAAAATTTTGAAAAATAAATTCGAAAAAAATTTTTAAAAAAATTTTCGAAAAAAATTTCGAAAAAATTTTCAAAAAAAATTTCGAAAAAAAATTTTCGAAAAAAATTTTTAAAAAAATTTTCGAAAAAAATTTTGAAAAAAATTTTCGAAAAAAAATTCAAAAAAAAATTTTAAAAACATTTTCAAAAAAATTTTCAAAAAAATTTGGAAAAAAATATTTCAAAAAATATTTTTAAAAAATTTTCGAAAAAATTTTTCGAAAAAAATTTTCGAAAAAAATATCGAAAAAAATTTTCGAAAAAAATTTCCATAAAAAATTTTCGAAAAAAATTTTCAAAAAAATTTTCGAAAAAATTTTGGAAAAAAATTTTTCGAAAAAAATTTTCAAAAAAATTTTCGAAAAAAATTTTTCGAAAAAAATTTCGAAAAAATTTTGAAAAAAATTTTCGAAAAAAAATTTTCGAAAAAATTTTGAAAATCATTTTTCCGAAAAAAATTTTGAAAAAAAATTTTGAAAAAAAATTTCGAAAAAAATTTTCAAAAAAATTTTAGAAAAAATTTTGGAAAAAAATTTTTTGAAAAAAATTTTGAAAAAAATTTTCGAAAAAAATTTCGAAAAAAATTTTGATAAAAATTTTCGAAAAAATTTTCAAAAAAAATTTTCAAAAAAAATTTTGAAAAAAAATTTCGAAAAAAATTTTGAAATAAATTTTTGAAAAAAAATTTTCGAAAAAAATTTTCGAAAAAAATTTCCATAAAAAATTTTCGAAAAAAATTTCGAAAAAAATTTTCAAAAAAATTTTCGAAAAAATTTTGGAAAAAAATTTTTCGAAAAAAATTTTCAAAAAAATTTTCGAAAAAAATTTTTCGAAAAAAATTTCGAAAAAATTTTGAAAAAAATTTTCGAAAAAAAATTTTCGAAAAAATTTTGAAAAAAATTTTTCGAAAAAAATTTTGAAAAAAAATTTTGAAAAAAAATTTCGAAAAAAATTTTCAAAAAAATTTTCGAAAAAATTTTGGAAAAAAACTTATTGAAAAAAATTTTGAAAAAAATTTTCGAAAAAAATTTCGAAAAAAATTTTGAAAAAAATTTTCGAAAAAATTTTCAAAAAAAATTTTCAAAAAAAATTTTGAAAAAAATTTTTCGAAAAAAAATTTTCATAAAAAATTTTCGAAAAAAATTTCGAAAAAAAAATTTCGAAAAAATTTTGAAAAAAATTTTCAAAAAAAAAATTTCGAAAAAAATTTTCCAAAAAAAAATTTTCGAAAAAAAAATTTGAAAAAAAAATTTTCGAAAATAATTTAGAAAAAAAAATTTTCAAAAAAATTTTCGAAAAAAATTTCGAAAAAAATTTTGAAAAAAATTTTCGAAAAAATTTTCAAAAAAAATTTTCGAAAAAATTTTCAAAAAAAATTTCGAAAAAAAAATATCGAAAAAAATTCTGAAAAAAATTTTCAAAAAAAAAATTTCGAAAAAAATTTTCCAAAAAAAAATTTTCGAAAAAAATTTTGAAAAAAAAATTTTCGAAAAAAATTTTGAAAAAAAAATTTTCGAAAATAATTTAGAAAAAAAAATTTTCAAAAAAAAATTTTTCGAAAAAAATTTGGAAAAAAAATTTTGAAAAAAAATTTCGAAAAAAAAAATTTTTAAAAATTTTGAAAAATAAATTCGAAAAAAATTTTTAAAAAAATTTTCGAAAAAAATTTCGAAAAAAAATTTACAAAAAAAATTTTCGAAAAAATTTTGGAAAAAAATTTTTTGAAAAAAATTTTGAAAAAAATTTTCGAAAAAAATTTCGAAAAAAATTTTGATAAAAATTTTCGAAAAAATTTTCAAAAAAAATTTTCAAAAAAAATTTTGAAAAAAAATTTCGAAAAAAAATTTTCGAAAAAAATTTTGAAATAAATTTTTGAAAAAAAAATTTCAAAAAAAATTTTCGAAAAAAATTTCCATAAAAAATTTTCGAAAAAAATTTCGAAAAAAATTTTCAAAAAAATTTTCGAAAAAATTTTTCGAAAAAAATTTTCAAAAAAATTTTCGAAAAAAATTTTTCGAAAAAAATTTCGAAAAAAATTTTGAAAAAAATTTTCGAAAAAAATTCCGAAAAAAAATTTTCGAAAAAAATTTTGAAAAAAAAATTTCGAAAAAGAATTTGAAAAAAATTTTCGAAAAAAAATTTTGAAAAAAAATCAAAAAAAATTTCGAAAAAAATTTTTAACAAAATTTTTGAAAAACATTTTGAAAAAAAATTTTCGAAAAAAACTTTCGAAAAAAAATTCGAAAAACATTTTGAAAAAAATTTTCAAAAAAATTTTCGAAAAAATTTGGAAAAACATTTTTCGAAAAATATTTTTAAAAAATTTTCGAAAAAATTTTTCGAAAAAAATTTTCGAAAAAAATTTCGAAAAAGATTTTGAAAAAAATTTTCGAAAAAAATTTCCATAAAAAATTTTCGAAAAAAATTTCGAAAAAAAATTTCAAAAAAATTTTCGAAAAAATTTTGGAAAAAAATTTTTCGAAAAAAATTTTCAAAAAAATTTTCGAAAAAAATTTTTCGAAAAAAATTTCGAAAAAATTTTGAAAAAAATTTTCGAAAAAAAATTTTCGAAAAAATTTTGAAAAACATTTTTCGAAAAAAATTTTGAAAAAAAATTTTGAAAAAAAATTTCGAAAAAAATTTTCAAAAAAAATTTCGAAAAAATTTTGAAAAAAAATTTTTTGAAAAAAATTTTGAAAAAAATTTTCGAAAAAAATTTCGAAAAAAATTTTGATAAAAATTTTCGAAAAAATTTTCAAAAAAAATTTTCAAAAAAAATTTTGAGAAAAAATTTCGAAAAAAATTTTCGAAAAAAATTTTGAAATAAATTTTTGAAAAAAAATTTTCGAAACAAATTTTCGAAAAAAATTTGGAAAAAAATTTTTCAAAAAAAATTTTCATAAAAAATTTTCGAAAAAAATTTCGAAAAAAAAATTTCGAAAAAAATTTTGAAAAAAATTTTCAAAAAAAAAATTTCGAAAAAAATTTGGAAAAAAATTTTCCATAAAAAAATTTTCGAAAAAAATTATGAAAAAAAAATTTTCGAAAATAATTTAGAAAAAAAAATTTTCGAAAATAATTTAGAAAAAAATTTTCAAAAAAATTTTCGAAAAAATTTTCGAAAAAAATTTTTCAAAAAAAATTTGGAAAAAAAATTTTGAAAAAAAATTTCGAAAAAAAAATTTTGAAAAAAAATTTCGAAAAGAAAATTTTTTAAAAATTTTGAAAAATAAATTCGAAAAAAATTTTTAAAAAAATTTTCGAAAAAAATTTCAAAAAAAAATTTTCGAAAAAATTTTGAAAAAAATTTTCGAAAAAAAAATTTCGAAAAAATTTTGAAAAAAAAATTTCGAAAAAATTTTGAAAAAAATTTTTCGAAAAAAATTTTGAAAAAAAATTTTGAAAAAAAATTTCGAAAAAAAATTTCAAGAAAATTTTCGAAAAAATTTTGGAAAAAAATTTTTCGAAAAAAAATTTTGAAAAACATTTTCGAAAAAAATTTCGAAAAAAATTTCGAAAAAAAATTTTCGAAAAACATTTTTCGAAAAAATTTTGAAAAAAATTTTCGAAAAAAATTTTCAAAAAAATTTTCGAAAAAATTTTCGAAAAAAATTTCGAAAAAAAATTTTGAAAAAAATTTTCGAAAAAAAATTCGAAAAAAATTTTGAAAAACATTTTCAAAAACATTTTCGAAAAAATTTGGAAAAAAATTTTTCGAAAAATATTTTTAAAAAACTTTCGAAAAAATTTTTCGAAAAAAATTTTCGAAAAAAATTTCGAAAAAAATTTTGAAAAAAATTTTCGAAAAAAATTTCCATAAAAAATTTTCGAAAAAAATTTCGAAAAAAATTTTCAAAAAAATTTTCGAAAAAATTTTGGAAAAAAATTTTTCGAAAAAAATTTTCAAAAAAATTTTCGAAAAAAATTTTTCGAAAAAAATTTCGAAAAAATTTTGAAAAAAATTTTCGAAAAAAAATTTTCGAAAAAATTGAGAAAAAAATTTTTCGAAAAAAATTTTGAAAAAAAATATAAAAAAAAATTTTCAAAAAAAATTTTGAAAAAAAATTTTGAAAAAAATTTTCGAAAAAAAATTCGAAAAAAAATTTTCGAAAAAAATTCCGAAAAAAAATTTTCGAAAAAAATTTTGAAAAAAAAATTTCGATACAGAATTTGAAAAATATTTTCGAAAAAAAATTTTGAAAAAAAAATTTTGAAAAAAAAACAAAAAAAATTTCGAAAAAAATTTTTAAAAGAATTTTTGAAAAAATTTTGAAAAAAAATTTTCGAAAAAAATTTTCGAAAAAATTTTGGAAAAATTTTTCGAAAAAAATTATGAAAAAAATTTTCGACAAAAAATCCAAAAAAAAAATTTTCAAAAAAAATTTTGAAAAAAATTTTCGAAAAAATTTTGAAATAAATTTTCGAAAAAAAATTTTCGAAAAAAATTTTCGAAAAAAATTTCAAAAAAAAATTTTCGAAAAAAATTTGGAAAAAAATTTTTTGAAAAAAATTTTCAAAAAATTTTCGAAAAAATTTTTCGAAAAAAATTTTCGAAAAGAATTTCGAAAAAAAATTTGAAAAAAATTTTCGAAAAAAATTTCCATAAAAAATTTTCGAAAAAAATTTCGAAAAAAATTTTCAAAATAATTTTCGAAAAAATTTTGGAAAAAAATTTTTCGAAAAAAATTTTCAAAAAAATTTTCGAAAAAAATTTTTCGAAAAGAATTTCGAAAAAAAATTTGAAAAAAATTTTCGAAAAAAATTTCCATAAAAAATTTTCGAAAAAAATTTCGAAAAAAATTTTCAAAAAATTTTCGAAAAAATTTTTTGAAAAAAATTTCCATAAAAAATTTTCGAAAAAAATTCCGAAAAATATTTTCAAAAAAATTTCGAAAAAAATTTTGAAAAAAATTTTCGAAAAAAATTTCCACAAAAAATTTTCGAAAAAAAATTCGAAAAAAATTTTCAAAAAAATTTTCGAAAAAATTTTGGAAAAAAATTTTGGAAAAATTTTTCGAAAAAAATTTTCAAAAAAATTTTCGAAAAAAATTTCGAAAAAAAATTTTCGAAAAAAATTTTGAAAAAAATTTTCGAAAAAAATTTTCAAAAAAAAATTTTCGAAAAAAATTTCGAAAAAAATTTTCGAAAAAATTTTGGAAAAAAATTTTCAAAAAAAATTTTGAAAAAAAATTTCGAAAAAAATTTTCAAAAAAATTTTCGAAAAAATTTTCAAAAATATTTTTAAAAAAATTTTCAAAAAAATTTTCGAAAAAATTTTCGAAAAAAATTTCAAAAAAACATTTTCGAAAAAATTTTGAAAAAAATTTTCGAAAAAAAATTTTCGAAAAAATTTTGAAAAAAATTTTTCGAAAAAATATTTTGAAAAAAATTTTCGAAAAAAATTTCGAAAAAATTTTCGAAAAAAATTTCGAAAAAAATTTTGAAAAAAATTTTGCAAAAAATTTTCGAAAAAATTTTGGAAAAAAATTTTGAAAAAAAATTTCGAAAAAAATTTTTCGAAAAAAATTTTGAAAAATATTTTCGAAAAAAAATTCGAAAAAAATTTTGAAAAAAATTTTCAAAAAAAATTTCGAAAAAATTTTCGAAAAAAATTTCGAAAAAAAATTTTCGAAAAAATTTTTAAAAAAATTTTCGAAAAAAATTTTGAAAAAAATTTTTGAAAAAAAATTCAAAAAAAAATTTTAAAAACATTTTCAAAAAAATTTTCGAAAAAATTTGGAAAAAAATATTTCAAAAAATATTTTTAAAAAATTTTCGAAAAAATTTTTCGAAAAAAATTTTCGAAAAAAATATCGAAAAAAATTTTCGAAAAAAATTTCCATAAAAGATTTTCGAAAAAAATTTTCAAAAAAATTTTCGAAAAAATTTTGGAAAAAAATTTTTCGAAAAAAATTTTCAAAAAAATTTTCGAAAAAAATTTTTCGAAAAAAATTTCGAAAAAATTTTGAAAAAAATTTTCGAAAAAAAATTTTCGAAAAAATTTTGAAAATCATTTTTCCGAAAAAAATTTTGAAAAAAAATTTTGAAAAAAAATTTCGAAAAAAATTTTCAAAAAAATTTTAGAAAAAATTTTGGAAAAAAATTTTTTGAAAAAAATTTTGAAAAAAATTTTCGAAAAAAATTTCGAAAAAAATTTTGATAAAAATTTTCGAAAAAATTTTCAAAAAAAATTTTCAAAAAAAATTTTGAAAAAAAATTTCGAAAAAAATTTTGAAATAAATTTTTGAAAAAAAATTTTCGAAAAAAATTTTCGAAAAAAATTTCCATAAAAAATTTTCGAAAAAAATTTCGAAAAAAATTTTCAAAAAAATTTTCGAAAAAATTTTGGAAAAAAATTTTTCGAAAAAAATTTTCAAAAAAATTTTTGAAAAAAATTTTTCGAAAAAAATTTCGAAAAAATTTTGAAAAAAATTTTCGAAAAAAAATTTTCGAAAAAATTTTGAAAAAAATTTTTCGAAAAAAATTTTGAAAAAAAATTTTGAAAAAAAATTTCGAAAAAAATTTTCAAAAAAATTTTCGAAAAAATTTTGGAAAAAAACTTATTGAAAAAAATTTTGAAAAAAATTTTCGAAAAAAATTTCGAAAAAAATTTTGAAAAAAATTTTCGAAAAAATTTTCAAAAAAAATTTTCAAAAAAAATTTTGAAAAAAATTTTTCGAAAAAAAATTTTCATAAAAAATTTTCGAAAAAAATTTCGAAAAAAAAATTTCGAAAAAATTTTGAAAAAAATTTTCAAAAAAAAAATTTCGAAAAAAATTTTCCAAAAAAAAATTTTCGAAAAAAAAATTTGAAAAAAAAATTTTCGAATATAATTTAGAAAAAAAAATTTTCAAAAAAATTTTCGAAAAAAATTTCGAAAAAAATTTTGAAAAAAATTTTCGAAAAAATTTTCAAAAAAAATTTTCGAAAAAATTTTCAAAAAAAATTTCGAAAAAAAAATATCGAAAAAAATTCTGAAAAAAATTTTCAAAAAAAAAATTTCGAAAAAAATTTTCCAAAAAAAAATTTTCGAAAAAAATTTTGAAAAAAAAATTTTCGAAAAAAATTTTGAAAAAAAAATTTTCGAAAATAATTTAGAAAAAAAAATTTTCAAAAAAAAATTTTTCGAAAAAAATTTGGAAAAAAAATTTTGAAAAAAAATTTCGAAAAAAAAATTTTTTAAAAATTTTGAAAAATAAATTCGAAAAAAATTTTTAAAAAAATTTTCGAAAAAAATTTCGAAAAAATTTTCAAAAAAAATTTCGAAAAAAAATTTTCGAAAAAAATTTTTAAAAAAATTTTCGAAAAAAATTTTGAAAAAAATTTTCGAAAAAAAATTCAAAAAAAAAATTTAAAAACATTTTCAAAAAAATTTTCAAAAAAATTTGGAAAAAAATATTTCAAAAAATATTTTTAAAAAATTTTCGAAAAAATTTTTCGAAAAAAATTTTCGAAAAAAATATCGAAAAAAATTTTCGAAAAAAATTTCCATAAAAAATTTTCGAAAAAAATTTTCAAAAAAATTTTCGAAAAAATTTTGGAAAAAAATTTTTCGAAAAAAATTTTCAAAAAAATTTTCGAAAAAAATTTTTCGAAAAAAATTTCGAAAAAATTTTGAAAAAAATTTTCGAAAAAAAATTTTCGAAAAAATTTTGAAAATCATTTTTCCGAAAAAAATTTTGAAAAAAAATTTTGAAAAAAAATTTCGAAAAAAATTTTCAAAAAAATTTTAGAAAAAATTTTGGAAAAAAATTTTTTGAAAAAAATTTTGAAAAAAATTTTCGAAAAAAATTTCGAAAAAAATTTTGATAAAAATTTTCGAAAAAATTTTCAAAAAAAATTTTCAAAAAAAATTTTGAAAAAAAATTTCGAAAAAAATTTTGAAATAAATTTTTGAAAAAAAATTTTCGAAAAAAATTTTCGAAAAAAATTTCCATAAAAAATTTTCGAAAAAAATTTAGAAAAAAAAATTTTCAAAAAAAAATTTTTCGAAAAAAATTTGGAAAAAAAATTTTGAAAAAAAATTTCGAAAAAAAAAATTTTTAAAAATTTTGAAAAATAAATTCGAAAAAAATTTTTAAAAAAATTTTCGAAAAAAATTTCGAAAAAAAATTTTCAAAAAAAATTTCGAAAAAAAATTTTCGAAAAAAATTTTGAAAAAAAATTTCAAAAAAATTTTCGAAAAAAATTTTCAAAAAAATTTTCGAATAAATTTTGAAAAAAAATTTTTCGAAAAAAATTTTGAAAAAAATTTTCGAAAAAAATTTCAAAAAAAAATTTGAAAAAAATTTTCGAAAAAAACTTTGAAAAAAAATTTTCGAAAAAAATTTTGAAAAAAAATTTCAAAAAAAATTTTGAAGAAAATTTTTGAAAAAATTTTTGAAAAAAATTTCGAAAAAAAATTTTCGAAAAAAAAATTTTCGAAAAAAAAATTTCGAAAAAAAAAATTCAAAAAAATTTTCAAAAAAATTTTGGAAAAAAATTTCGAAAAAAATTTTGAAAAAAAATTTCGAAAAAAATTTTTAAAAAAATTTTCGAAAAAAAATTTCGATAAAAAATTTTCGAAAAAAATTTTGAAAAAAAACTTCGAAAAAAATTTTCGAAAAAATTTTGGAAAAAAATTTTTCGAAAAAAATTTTCAAGAAAATTTTCGAAAAAATTTTGGAAAAAAATTTCGAAAAAAAATTTTCGAAAAAAATTTTGAAAAAAAATTTCGAAAAAAATTTTGCAAAAAATTTTTGAAAAAATTTTGGAAAAAAATTTTGAAAAAAAATTTCGAAAAAAATTTTTCGAAAAACATTTTGGAAAAAATTTTCAAAAAAAAATTCGAAAAAAATTTTGAAAAAAATTTTCAAAAAAATTTTCGAAAAAATTTTCGAAAAAAATTTCAAAAAAAAATTTTCGAAAAAATTTTGAAAAAAATTTTTCGAAAAAAATTTTGAAAAAAATTTTCGAAAAAAATTTTGAAAAAAATTTTCAAAAAAATTTTCGAAAACATTTGGAAAAAAAATTTTTCGAAAAATATTTTCAAAAAATTTTCGAAAAAATTTTTCGAAAAAAAGTTTCGAAAAAAATTTCGAAAAAAATATTTAAAAAAATTTTCGAAAAAAATTTCCATAAAAAGTTTTCGAAAAAAATTTCGAAAAAAATTTCGAAAAAAAATTTCAAAAAAATTTTCGAAAAAAATTTTGGAAAAAAATTTTTCGAAAAAAATTTTCAAAAAAATTTTCGAAAAAAAAATTTCGAAAAAAATTTTCGAAAAAAATTTTCGAAAAAAATTTGGAAAAAAATTTTTCGAAAAAAATTTTCGAAAAAAATTTCGAAAAAAAATTTTCGAAAAAAATTTTGAAAAAAAATTTCGAAAAAACAATTTCGAAAAAAAATTTGAAAAAAAATTTTCCAAAAAAAAATTTTCGAAAAAAATTTTGAAAAAAAAATTTTCGAAAATAATTTAGAAAAAAAAATTTTCGAAAATAATTTAGAAAAAAATTTTCAAAAAAATTTTCGAAAAAATTTTCGAAAAAAATTTTCCAAAAAAAAATTTTCGAAAAAAATTTTGAAAAAAAAATTTTCGAAAATAATTTAGAAAAAAATTTTCAAAAAAATTTTGAAAAAAAATTTCGAAAAAAATTTTCAAAAAAATTTTCGAAAAAAATTTTCAAAAAAATGTTTCGAAAAAAATTTTTAAAAAAATTTTTCAAAAAAAATTTTCAAAAAAATTTTCAAAAAAAAATTTACGAAAAAAATTTTTAAAAAAATTTTCGAAAAAAAATTTTCGAAAAAAATTTTCGAATAAATTTTGAAAAAAAAATTTTCGAAAAAAATTTTGAAAAAAATTTTCGAAAAAAATTTCAAAAAAAAATTTGAAAAAAATTTCGAAAAAAATTTTGAAGAAATTTTTTGAAAAAATTTTCGAAAAAAATTTCGAAAAAAAATTTTCGAAAAAAAAATTTCGAAAAAAAAAATTCGAAAAAATTTTCAAAAAAATTTTGGAAAAAAATTTCGAAAAAAATTTTGAAAAAAAATTTCCGAAAAAAATTTTCAAAAAAATTTTCGAGAAAAATTTCAAAAAAAAATTTTCGAAAAAAATTTTGAAAAAAATTTTCGAAAAAAATTTTGAAAAAAAATTTCGAAAAAAATTTTCAAAAAAAATTTCGAAAAAAATTTTCAAAAAAAATTTCCGAAAAAAATTTTCAAAAAAATTTTCGAGAAAAATTTCGAAAAAAAATTTTCGAAAAAAATTTTTAAAAAAATTTTCGAAAAAAAATTTTCGAAAAAAATTTTCGAAAAAATTTTGGAAAAAAATTTTTCGAAAAAAATTTTGAAAAAAATTTCGAAAACATTTTTGAAAAAAATTTTCGAAAAAAATTCCAAAAAAAAATTTTCGAAAGAAAATTTTGAAAAAAAATTTCGAAAAAAATTTTCGAAAAAATTTTGGAACAAAATTTTCAAAAAAAATTTTGAAAAAAAATTTTTCGAAAAAAAATTTTGAAAAAAATTTTCGAAAAAAAATTTTCGAAAAAAATTTTCAAAAAATTTTTCGAAAAAAATTTTGAAAAAAATTTCGAAAAAAATTTTGAAAAAAATTTTCGAAAAAAATTTCGAAAAAAATTTTCGAAAAAAATTTCGAAAAAAAATTTTCGAAAAAAATTTTGAAAAAAAATTTCGAAAAAAATTTTGCAAAAAATTTTCGAAAAAATTTTGGAAAAAAATTTTGAAAAAAAATTTCGAAAAAAATTTTTCGAAAAAAATTTTGAAAAAAAATTTCGAAAAAAAATTCGAAAAAAATTTTGAAATAAATTTTCAAAAAAATTTTCGAAAAAATTTTCGAAAAAAATTTCAAAAAAAAATTTTCGAAAAAAATTCCAAAAAAATTTTCAAAAAAAATTTTGAAAAAAAAATTTCGAAAAAAATTTCGAAAAAAATTTTGAAAAAAAATTTTCAAAAAAAATTTCGAAAAAATTTTCGAAAAAAATTTTGAAAAAAATTTTCGAAAAAAAATTCAAAAAAAAATTTTAAAAACATTTTCAAAAAAATTTTCGAAAAAATTTGGAAAAAAATATTTCAAAAAATATTTTTAAAAAATTTTCGAAAAAATTTTTCGAAAAAAATTTTCGAAAAAAATATCGAAAAAAATTTTCGAAAAAAATTTCCATAAAAAATTTTCGAAAAAAATTTTCAAAAAAATTTTCGAAAAAATTTTGGAAAAAAATTTTTCGAAAAAAATTTTCAAAAAAATTTTCGAAAAAAATTTTTCGAAAAAAATTTCGAAAAAATTTTGAAAAAAATTTTCGAAAAAAAATTTTCGAAAAAATTTTGAAAATCATTTTTCCGAAAAAAATTTTGAAAAAAAATTTTGAAAAAAAATTTCGAAAAAAATTTTCAAAAAAATTTTAGAAAAAATTTTGGAAAAAAATTTTTTGAAAAAAATTTTGAAAAAAATTTTCGAAAAAAATTTCGAAAAAAATTTTGATAAAAATTTTCGAAAAAATTTTCAAAAAAAATTTTCAAAAAAAATTTTGAAAAAAAATTTCGAAAAAAATTTTGAAATAAATTTTTGAAAAAAAATTTTCGAAAAAAATTTTCGAAAAAAATTTCCATAAAAAATTTTCGAAAAAAATTTCGAAAAAAATTTTCAAAAAAATTTTCGAAAAAATTTTGGAAAAAAATTTTTCGAAAAAAATTTTCAAAAAAATTTTCGAAAAAAATTTTTCGAAAAAAATTTCGAAAAAATTTTGAAAAAAATTTTCGAAAAAAAATTTTCGAAAAAATTTTGAAAAAAATTTTTCGAAAAAAATTTTGAAAAAAAATTTTGAAAAAAAATTTCGAAAAAAATTTTCAAAAAAATTTTCGAAAAAATTTTGGAAAAAAACTTATTGAAAAAAATTTTGAAAAAAATTTTCGAAAAAAATTTCGAAAAAAATTTTGAAAAAAATTTTCGAAAAAATTTTCAAAAAAAATTTTCAAAAAAAATTTTGAAAAAAATTTTTCGAAAAAAAATTTTCATAAAAAATTTTCGAAAAAAATTTCGAAAAAAAAATTTCGAAAAAAATTTTGAAAAAAATTTTCAAAAAAAAAATTTCGAAAAAAATTTTCCAAAAAAAAATTTTCGAAAAAAAAATTTGAAAAAAAAATTTTCGAAAATAATTTAGAAAAAAAAATTTTCAAAAAAATTTTCGAAAAAATTTTGGAAAAAAATTTTTTGAAAAAAATTTTGAAAAAAATTTTCGAAAAAAATTTCGAAAAAAATTTTGAAAAAAATTTTCGAAAAAATTTTCAAAAAAAATTTCGAAAAAAAAATATCGAAAAAAATTCTGAAAAAAATTTTGAAAAAAAAAATTTCGAAAAAAATTTTCCAAAAAAAAATTTTCGAAAAAAATTTTCAAAAAAAAATTTTTCGAAAAAAATTTGGAAAAAAAATTTTGAAAAAAAATTTCGAAAAAAAAATTTTTTAAAAATTTTGAAAAATAAATTCGAAAAAAAATTTTAAAAAAATTTTCGAAAAAAATTTCGAAAAAAAATTTTCAAAAAAAATTTCGAAAAAAAATTTTCGAAAAAAATTTTGAAAAAAAATTTCGAAAAAAATTTTCAAAAAAATTTTCGAAAAAAATTTTCAAAAAAATTTTCGAATAAATTTTGAAAAAAAATTTTTCGAAAAAAATTTTGAAAAAAATTTTCGAAAAAAATTTCAAAAAAAAATTTGAAAAAAATTTTCGAAAAAAACTTCGAAAAAAAATTTTCGAAAAAAATTTTGAAAAAAAATTTCAAAAAAAATTTTGAAGAAAATTTTTGAAAAAATTTTTGAAAAAAATTTCGAAAAAAAATTTTCGAAAAAAAAATTTTCGAAAAAAAAATTTCGAAAAAAAAAATTCAAAAAAATTTTCAAAAAAATTTTGGAAAAAAATTTCGAAAAAAATTTTGAAAAAAAATTTCGAAAAAAATTTTTAAAAAAATTTTCGAAAAAAAATTTCGATAAAAAATTTTCGAAAAAAATTTTGAAAAAAAACTTCGAAAAAAATTTTCGAAAAAATTTTGGAAAAAAATTTTTCGAAAAAAATTTTCAAGAAAATTTTCGAAAAAATTTTGGAAAAAAATTTCGAAAAAAAATTTTCGAAAAAAATTTTGAAAAAAAATTTCGAAAAAAATTTTGCAAAAAATTTTCGAAAAAATTTTGGAAAAAAATTTTGAAAAAAAATTTCGAAAAAAATTTTTCGAAAAACATTTTGGAAAAAATTTTCAAAAAAAAATTCGAAAAAAATTTTGAAAAAAATTTTCAAAAAAATTTTCGAAAAAATTTTCGAAAAAAATTTCAAAAAAAAATTTTCGAAAAAATTTTGAAAAAAATTTTTCGAAAAAAATTTTGAAAAAAATTTTCGAAAAAAATTTTGAAAAAAATTTTCAAAAAAATTTTCGAAAACATTTGGAAAAAAAATTTTTCGAAAAATATTTTCAAAAAATTTTCGAAAAAATTTTTCGAAAAAAAGTTTCGAAAAAAATTTCGAAAAAAATATTTAAAAAAATTTTCGAAAAAAATTTCCATAAAAAGTTTTCGAAAAAAATTTCGAAAAAAATTTCGAAAAAAAATTTCAAAAAAATTTTCGAAAAAAATTTTGGAAAAAAATTTTTCGAAAAAAATTTTCAAAAAAATTTTCGAAAAAAAAATTCGAAAAAAATTTTCGAAAAAAATTTGGAAAAAAATTTTTCGAAAAAAATTTTCGAAAAAAATTTCGAAAAAAAATTTTCGAAAAAAATTTTGAAAAAAAATTTCGAAAAAACAATTTCGAAAAAAAATTTGAAAAAAATTTTCCAAAAAAAAATTTTCGAAAAAAATTTTGAAAAAAAAATTTTCGAAAATAATTTAGAAAAAAAAATTTTCGAAAATAATTTAGAAAAAAATTTTCAAAAAAATTTTCGAAAAAATTTTCGAAAAAAATTTTTCGAAAAAAAATTGGAAAAAAAAATTTGAAAAAAAATTTCGAAAAAAAAATTTTTTAAAAATTTTGAAAAATAAATTCGAAAAAAATTTTTAAAAAAATTTTCGAAAACAATTTCGAAAAAAAATTTGAAAAAAATTTTCCAAAAAAAAATTTTCGAAAAAAATTTTGAAAAAAAAATTTTCGAAAATAATTTAGAAAAAAATTTTCAAAAAAATTTTGAAAAAAAATTTCGAAAAAAATTTTCAAAAAAATTTTCGAAAAAAATTTTCAAAAAAATGTTTCGAAAAAAATTTTTAAAATAATTTTTCAAAAAAAATTTTCAAAAAAATTTTCAAAAAAAAATTTACGAAAAAAATTTTTAAAAAAATTTTCGAAAAAAAATTTTCGAAAAAAATTTTCGAATAAATTTTGAAAAAAAAATTTTCGAAAAAAATTTTGAAAAAAATTTTCGAAAAAAATTTCAAAAAAAAATTTGAAAAAAATTTCGAAAAAAATTTTGAAGAAATTTTTTGAAAAAATTTTCGAAAAAAATTTCGAAAAAAAATTTTCGAAAAAAAAATTTCGAAAAAAAAAATTCGAAAAAACTTTCAAAAAAATTTTGGAAAAAAATTTCGAAAAAAATTTTGAAAAAAAATTTCCGAAAAAAATTTTCAAAAAAATTTTCGAGAAAAATTTCGAAAAAAAATTTTCGAAAAAAATTTTGAAAAAAATTTTCGAAAAAAATTTTGAAAAAAAATTTCGAAAAAAATTTTCAAAAAAAATTTCGAAAAAAATTTTCAAAAAAAATTTCCGAAAAAAATTTTCAAAAAAATTTTCGAGAAAAATTTCGAAAAAAAATTTTCGAAAAAAATTCTAAAAAAAATTTTCGAAAAAAAAATTTCGAAAAAAATTTTCGAAAAAATTTTGGAAAAAAATTTTTCGAAAAAAATTTTCGAAAAAAATTCCAAAAAAAAATTTTCGAAAGAAAATTTTGAAAAAAAATTTCGAAAAAAATTTTCGAAAAAATTTTGGAACAAAATTTTCAAAAAAAATTTTGAAAAAAAATTTCGAAAAAAAATTTCCAAAAAAATTTTGAAATAAATTTTCGAAAAAAAATTTTCGAAAAAAATTTGGAAAAAAATTTTTCGAAAAAAAATTTTGAAAAAAATTTTCGAAAAAAATTTCGAAAAAAATTTTGAAAAAAATTTTCGAAAAAAATTTCGAAAAAAAATTTTCGAAAAAAATTTTGAAAAAAAATTTCGAAAAAAATTTTTCGAAAAAAATTTTGAAAAAAAATTTCGAAAAAAAATTCGAAAAAAATTTTGAAATAAATTTTCAAAAAAATTTTCGAAAAAATTTTCGAAAAAAATTTCAAAAAAAAATTTTCGAAAAAAATTCCAAAAAAATTTTCAAAAAAAATTTTGAAAAAAAAATTTCGAAAAAAATTTTCGAAAAAATTTTGGAACAAAATTTTCAAAAAAAATTTTGAAAAAAAATTTCGAAAAAAAATTTCCAAAAAAATTTTGAAATAAATTTTCGAAAAAAAAATTTCGAAAAAAATTTGGAAAAAAATTTTTCGAAAAAAAATTTTGAAAAAAATTTTCGAAAAAAAATTTTCGAAAAAAATTTTCAAAAAATTTTTCGAAAAAAATTTTGAAAAAATTTTTCGAAAAAAATTTTGAAAAAAATTTCGAAAACATTTTTGAAAAAAATTTTCGAAAAAAATTCCAAAAAAAAATTTTCGAAAGAAAATTTTGAAAAAAAATTTCGAAAAAAATTTTCGAAAAAATTTTGGAACAAAATTTTCAAAAAAAATTTTGAAAAAAAATTTCGAAAAAAAATTTCCAAAAAAATTTTGAAATAAATTTTCGAAAAAAATTTTTCGAAAAAAATTTCGAAAAAATTTTGAAAAAAATTTTCGAAAAAAAATTTTCGAAAAAATTTTGAAAATCATTTTTCCGAAAAAAATTTTGAAAAAAAATTTTGAAAAAAAATTTCGAAAAAAATTTTCAAAAAAATTTTAGAAAAAATTTTGGAAAAAAATTTTTTGAAAAAAATTTTGAAAAAAATTTTCGAAAAAAATTTCGAAAAAAATTTTGATAAAAATTTTCGAAAAAATTTTCAAAAAAAATTTTCAAAAAAAATTTTGAAAAAAAATTTCGAAAAAAATTTTGAAATAAATTTTTGAAAAAAAATTTTCGAAAAAAATTTTCGAAAAAAATTTCCATAAAAAATTTTCGAAAAAAATTTCGAAAAAAATTTTCAAAAAAATTTTCGAAAAAATTTTGGAAAAAAATTTTTCGAAAAAAATTTTCAAAAAAATTTTCGAAAAAAATTTTTCGAAAAAAATTTCGAAAAAATTTTGAAAAAAATTTTCGAAAAAAAATTTTCGAAAAAATTTTGAAAAAAATTTTTCGAAAAAAATTTTGAAAAAAAATTTTGAAAAAAAATTTCGAAAAAAATTTTCAAAAAAATTTTCGAAAAAATTTTGGAAAAAAACTTATTGAAAAAAATTTTGAAAAAAATTTTCGAAAAAAATTTCGAAAAAAATTTTGAAAAAAATTTTCGAAAAAATTTTCAAAAAAAATTTTCAAAAAAAATTTTGAAAAAAATTTTTCGAAAAAAAATTTTCATAAAAAATTTTCGAAAAAAATTTCGAAAAAAAAATTTCGAAAAAAATTTTGAAAAAAATTTTCAAAAAAAAAATTTCGAAAAAAATTTTCCAAAAAAAAATTTTCGAAAAAAAAATTTGAAAAAAAAATTTTCGAAAATAATTTAGAAAAAAAAATTTTCAAAAAAATTTTCGAAAAAATTTTGGAAAAAAATTTTTTGAAAAAAATTTTGAAAAAAATTTTCGAAAAAAATTTCGAAAAAAATTTTGAAAAAAATTTTCGAAAAAATTTTCAAAAAAAATTTCGAAAAAAAAATATCGAAAAAAATTCTGAAAAAAATTTTGAAAAAAAAAATTTCGAAAAAAATTTTCCAAAAAAAAATTTTCGAAAAAAATTTTCAAAAAAAAATTTTTCGAAAAAAATTTGGAAAAAAAATTTTGAAAAAAAATTTCGAAAAAAAAATTTTTTAAAAATTTTGAAAAATAAATTCGAAAAAAAATTTTAAAAAAATTTTCGAAAAAAATTTCGAAAAAAAATTTTCAAAAAAAATTTCGAAAAAAAATTTTCGAAAAAAATTTTGAAAAAAAATTTCGAAAAAAATTTTCAAAAAAATTTTCGAAAAAAATTTTCAAAAAAATTTTCGAATAAATTTTGAAAAAAAATTTTTCGAAAAAAATTTTGAAAAAAATTTTCGAAAAAAATTTCAAAAAAAAATTTGAAAAAAATTTTCGAAAAAAACTTCGAAAAAAAATTTTCGAAAAAAATTTTGAAAAAAAATTTCAAAAAAAATTTTGAAGAAAATTTTTGAAAAAATTTTTGAAAAAAATTTCGAAAAAAAATTTTCGAAAAAAAAATTTTCGAAAAAAAAATTTCGAAAAAAAAAATTCAAAAAAATTTTCAAAAAAATTTTGGAAAAAAATTTCGAAAAAAATTTTGAAAAAAAATTTCGAAAAAAATTTTTAAAAAAATTTTCGAAAAAAAATTTCGATAAAAAATTTTCGAAAAAAATTTTGAAAAAAAACTTCGAAAAAAATTTTCGAAAAAATTTTGGAAAAAAATTTTTCGAAAAAAATTTTCAAGAAAATTTTCGAAAAAATTTTGGAAAAAAATTTCGAAAAAAAATTTTCGAAAAAAATTTTGAAAAAAAATTTCGAAAAAAATTTTGCAAAAAATTTTCGAAAAAATTTTGGAAAAAAATTTTGAAAAAAAATTTCGAAAAAAATTTTTCGAAAAACATTTTGGAAAAAATTTTCAAAAAAAAATTCGAAAAAAATTTTGAAAAAAATTTTCAAAAAAATTTTCGAAAAAATTTTCGAAAAAAATTTCAAAAAAAAATTTTCGAAAAAATTTTGAAAAAAATTTTTCGAAAAAAATTTTGAAAAAAATTTTCGAAAAAAATTTTGAAAAAAATTTTCAAAAAAATTTTCGAAAACATTTGGAAAAAAAATTTTTCGAAAAATATTTTCAAAAAATTTTCGAAAAAATTTTTCGAAAAAAAGTTTCGAAAAAAATTTCGAAAAAAATATTTAAAAAAATTTTCGAAAAAAATTTCCATAAAAAGTTTTCGAAAAAAATTTCGAAAAAAATTTCGAAAAAAAATTTCAAAAAAATTTTCGAAAAAAATTTTGGAAAAAAATTTTTCGAAAAAAATTTTCAAAAAAATTTTCGAAAAAAAAAATTCGAAAAAAATTTTCGAAAAAAATTTGGAAAAAAATTTTTCGAAAAAAATTTTCGAAAAAAATTTCGAAAAAAAATTTTCGAAAAAAATTTTGAAAAAAAATTTCGAAAAAACAATTTCGAAAAAAAATTTGAAAAAAATTTTCCAAAAAAAAATTTTCGAAAAAAATTTTGAAAAAAAAATTTTCGAAAATAATTTAGAAAAAAAAATTTTCGAAAATAATTTAGAAAAAAATTTTCAAAAAAATTTTCGAAAAAATTTTCGAAAAAAATTTTTCGAAAAAAAATTGGAAAAAAAAATTTGAAAAAAAATTTCGAAAAAAAAATTTTTTAAAAATTTTGAAAAATAAATTCGAAAAAAATTTTTAAAAAAATTTTCGAAAACAATTTCGAAAAAAAATTTGAAAAAAATTTTCCAAAAAAAAATTTTCGAAAAAAATTTTGAAAAAAAAATTTTCGAAAATAATTTAGAAAAAAATTTTCAAAAAAATTTTGAAAAAAAATTTCGAAAAAAATTTTCAAAAAAATTTTCGAAAAAAATTTTCAAAAAAATGTTTCGAAAAAAATTTTTAAAATAATTTTTCAAAAAAAATTTTCAAAAAAATTTTCAAAAAAAAATTTACGAAAAAAATTTTTAAAAAAATTTTCGAAAAAAAATTTTCGAAAAAAATTTTCGAATAAATTTTGAAAAAAAAATTTTCGAAAAAAATTTTGAAAAAAATTTTCGAAAAAAATTTCAAAAAAAAATTTGAAAAAAATTTCGAAAAAAATTTTGAAGAAATTTTTTGAAAAAATTTTCGAAAAAAATTTCGAAAAAAAATTTTCGAAAAAAAAATTTCGAAAAAAAAAATTCGAAAAAACTTTCAAAAAAATTTTGGAAAAAAATTTCGAAAAAAATTTTGAAAAAAAATTTCCGAAAAAAATTTTCAAAAAAATTTTCGAGAAAAATTTCGAAAAAAAATTTTCGAAAAAAATTTTGAAAAAAATTTTCGAAAAAAATTTTGAAAAAAAATTTCGAAAAAAATTTTCAAAAAAAATTTCGAAAAAAATTTTCAAAAAAAATTTCCGAAAAAAATTTTCAAAAAAATTTTCGAGAAAAATTTCGAAAAAAAATTTTCGAAAAAAATTCTAAAAAAAATTTTCGAAAAAAAAATTTCGAAAAAAATTTTCGAAAAAATTTTGGAAAAAAATTTTTCGAAAAAAATTTTCGAAAAAAATTCCAAAAAAAAATTTTCGAAAGAAAATTTTGAAAAAAAATTTCGAAAAAAATTTTCGAAAAAATTTTGGAACAAAATTTTCAAAAAAAATTTTGAAAAAAAATTTCGAAAAAAAATTTCCAAAAAAATTTTGAAATAAATTTTCGAAAAAAAATTTTCGAAAAAAATTTGGAAAAAAATTTTTCGAAAAAAAATTTTGAAAAAAATTTTCGAAAAAAATTTCGAAAAAAATTTTGAAAAAAATTTTCGAAAAAAATTTCGAAAAAAAATTTTCGAAAAAAATTTTGAAAAAAAATTTCGAAAAAAATTTTTCGAAAAAAATTTTGAAAAAAAATTTCGAAAAAAAATTCGAAAAAAATTTTGAAATAAATTTTCAAAAAAATTTTCGAAAAAATTTTCGAAAAAAATTTCAAAAAAAAATTTTCGAAAAAAATTCCAAAAAAATTTTCAAAAAAAATTTTGAAAAAAAAATTTCGAAAAAAATTTTCGAAAAAATTTTGGAACAAAATTTTCAAAAAAAATTTTGAAAAAAAATTTCGAAAAAAAATTTCCAAAAAAATTTTGAAATAAATTTTCGAAAAAAAAATTTCGAAAAAAATTTGGAAAAAAATTTTTCGAAAAAAAATTTTGAAAAAAATTTTCGAAAAAAAATTTTCGAAAAAAATTTTCAAAAAATTTTTCGAAAAAAATTTTGAAAAAATTTTTCGAAAAAAATTTTGAAAAAAATTTCGAAAACATTTTTGAAAAAAATTTTCGAAAAAAATTCCAAAAAAAAATTTTCGAAAGAAAATTTTGAAAAAAAATTTCGAAAAAAATTTTCGAAAAAATTTTGGAACAAAATTTTCAAAAAAAATTTTGAAAAAAAATTTCGAAAAAAAATTTCCAAAAAAATTTTGAAATAAATTTTCGAAAAAAAAATTTCGAAAAAAATTTGGAAAAAAATTTTTCGAAAAAAAATTTTGAAAAAAATTTTCGAAAAAAAATTTTCGAAAAAAATTTTCAAAAAATTTTTCGAAAAAAATTTTGAAAAAAATTTTCGAAAAAAATTTCGAAAAAAATTTTGAAAAAAATTTTCGAAAAAAATTTCGAAAAAAAATTTTCGAAAAAAATTTTGAAAAAAAATTTCGAAAAAAATTTTGCAAAAAATTTTCGAAAAAATTTTGGAAAAAAATTTTGAAAAAAAATTTCGAATAAAATTTTTCGAAAAAAATTTTGAAAAAAAATTTCGAAAAAAAATTCGAAAAAAATTTTGAAATAAATTTTCAAAAAAATTTTCGAAAAAATTTTCGAAAAAAATTTCAAAAAAAAATTTTCGAAAAAAATTCCAAAAAAATTTTCAAAAAAAATTTTGAAAAAAAAATTTCGAAAAAAATTTCGAAAAAAATTTTGAAAAAAAATTTTCAAAAAAAATTTCGAAAAAAATTTCGAAAAAAAATTTTCGAAAAAAAATTTGAAAAAAAATTTCGAAAAAAATTTTCGAAAAAAAAATTTCGAAAAAAATTTTCGAAAAAAATTTGGAAAAACATTTTTCGAAAAAATTTTTGAAAAAAATTTTCAAAAAAAATTTTGAAAAAAAATTTCGAAAAAAATTTTCGAAAAAAATTTTGAAATAAATTTTCCAAAAAAAATTTTCGAAAAAAATTTGGAAAAAAATTTTTCGAAAAAAAATTTTCGAAAAAAATTTTGATAAAAATTTTCGAAAAAAAATTTTCGAAAAAAGTTTCGAAAGAAATTTCGAAAAAAAAATTTCGGAAAAAATTTTGAAAAAAATTTTCCAAAAAAAAATTTTCGAAAAAAATTTTTAAAAAAAATTTTGAAAAAAAATTTCGAAAAAAATTTTTAAAATAATTTTTCGAAAAAAGTTTGAAAAAAAATTTTCAAAAAATTTTCGAAAAATTTTGGAAAAAAAATTTGAAAAAAATTTAAAAAAAAAATTTTGAAAAAAATTTTCGCAAAAAATTTCGAAAAAAAATTTTCGAAAAAAATTTCGAAAAAAAATTTTCGAAAAAAATTTGAAAAAAAAATTTCGAAAAAAAATTTGAAAAAAATTTTTAAAAAAATTTCCAAAAAAAATTTTGAAAAAAAATTTCGAAAAAAATTTTTAAAAAAAATTTCTAAAAAAATTTCGAAAAAAAATTTTCGAAAAAAATTTTGAAAAAAAATTTCGAATAAATTTTTTAAAATATTTTCGAAAAAATTTTTAAAAATATTTTCGAAAAAATTTTGGAAAAAAATTGAAAAAAATTTTTCGAAAAAAATTTTCAAAAAAATTTTCGAAAAAAAATTTTAAAAAAAATTATGAAAAAAAATTTCGAAAAAAAATTTTGAAAAAAAATTTTCGAGAAAAATTTTGAAAAGAAACCGAAAAAAATTTTCAAAAAAATTATCGAAAAAATTTTGGAAAATTGTTTCGAAAAAAATTTCGAAAAAAATTTTTTTTTTTTTAATTTCAAAAAAAAATTTCGAAAAAAAAACTTTCGAAAAAACTTTCGAAAAAAAGTTTTGAAAAAAAAATTTTGAAAAAAAATTTTGAAAAAAAATTCCAAAAAAAAATTTTATAATAATTTCGAAAAAAATTTCGAAAAAAATTTTTCGAAAAAAATTTTGAAAAAAAATTTCGAAAATATTTTCAAAAAAATTTCGAAAAAATTAAACAAACATTTTTCGAAAAAAATTTTCAAAATTTTCGAAAAAAAATTTTCGAAAAAAAATTTGAAAAAAAAATTTCGAAAATAATTTAGAAAAAAATTTTCGAAAAAAAATTCTGAAAAAAATTTTTGAAAAAAATTTTGAAAAAAAATTTCGAAAATATTTTCAAAAAAATTTTCGAAAAAATTAAACAAACATTTTTCGAAAAAAATTTTCAAAATTTTCGAAAAAAATTTCGAAAAAAAATTTTCGAAAAAAATTTTGAAAAAAATTTTCGAAAAAAAATTTTTGAAGAAAATTTTCGAAAGAAATTTCAAAAAAAAATTTCGAAAAAAATTTTGAAAAAAATTTTCGAAGAAAATTTTGAAAAAATATTTTGAAAAAAAATTTTCAAAAAAATTTTCGAAAAAAATTTCAAAAAAATTTTCGAAAAAATTTTGGAAAAAAATTTTTCGAAAAAAATTTTCAAAAGAATTTTCGAAAAAAATTTCGAAAAAAAATTTTCGAAAAAAAATTTTGAAAAAAATTTTCGAAAAAAATTTTAAAAAAATTTTGAAAAAAAATTTCGAAAAAAATTTTCAAAAAAATTTTCGAAAAAATTTTGGAAAAAAGATTTTCGAAAAAAATTTTCAAAAAAATTTTCGAAAAAAATTTCAAAAAAAAATTTACGAAAAAAATTTTGAAAAAAATTTTCGAAAAAAAATTTTTGAAAAATATTTTCGAAAGAAATTTCGATAAAAAAATTTCGAAAAAAATTTTGAAAAAAATTTTGTAAAGAAATTTTGAAAAAAAATTTTGAAAAAAAATTTAGAAAAAAATTTTCGTAAAAATTTTCGAAAAAATTTTGGAAAAAAGATTTTCGAAAAAAATTTTCAAAAAAATTTTCGAAAAAATTTTCAAAAAAAAATTTTCGAAAAAAATTTTGAAAAAAATTTTCGAAAAAAAATTTTTGAAAAAAATTTTCGAAAGAAATTTCGATAAAAAATTTTCGAAAAAAAATTTGAAAAAAATTTTAAAAAAATTTTTCAAAAAACATTTTGAAAAAAAATTTCGAAAAAAATTTTTAAAAAAAGTTTTGTAAAAATCTCGAAAAAAAATTTTCGAAAAAAATTTTGAAAAAAAAATTCGAAAAAATTTTTAAAAATATTTTCGAAAAAATTTTGGAAAAAAAATTTTCGAAAAAAATTTTCAAAAAAATTTTCGAAAAAAATTTCGAAAAAAAATTTTCGAAAAAAATTTTCGAAATAAATTTCGAAAAAAAATTTGAAAATTTTCGAAAAAAATTTTGAAAAAAAATTATGAAAAACAATTTCGAAAAAAATTTTGAAAATAAAATTTCGAGAAAGATTTTGAAAAGAAACCGAAAAAAATTTTCAAAAAAATTTTCGAAAAAATTTTGGAAAAACATTTTTCGAAAAAAATTTTCAAAAAAATTTTCGAAAAAAATTTCGAAAAAAAAATTTCGAAAAAAATTTTGAAAAAAATTTTTAAAAAAAAATTTTCGAAAAAAATTTTCGACAAAAATTTTCGAAAAAAATTTCGAAAAAAAATTTGAAAATTTTCGAAAAAAAATTTTCGAAAAAAATTTTGAAAAAAAATTATGAAAAACAATTTCGAAAAAAATTTTGAAAAAAAAAGTTCGAGAAAAATTTTGAAAAAAAATTTCGAAAAAAATTTTCAAACAAATTTTCGAAAAAATTTTGGAAAAAAATTTTTCGAAAAAAAATTTTAAAAAAATTTTCGAAAAAAATTTCGAAAAAAAAATTTTCGAAAAGAATTTGAAAAATAAAATCGAAAAAACATTTTTGAAAAAAGTTTCGAAAGAAATTTTGAAAAAAAAATTTCGAAAAAAAAATTTCGAAAAAAATTTTCTATAAAAAATTTTCAAAAAAAATTTTGAAAAAAAATTTTGAAAAAAATTTTCAAAAAAAAATTCGAAAAAAAATTTTCGAAAAAAATTCCGAAAAAAAATTTTCGAAAAAAATTTTGAAAAAAAATTTCGATAAAGAATTTGAAAAAAAATTTCGAAAAAGAATTTGAAAAAAATTTTCGAAAAAAAATTTTCAAAAAAAACAAAATTTCGAAAAAAATTTTTAAAAAAATTTTTGAAAAAAATTTTCAAAAAAATTTTCGAAAAAATTTTGGAAAGAAAGTTTTCGAAAAAATTTTGGAAAAAATTTTTCGAAAAAAATTTCCAAAAAAATTTCGAAAAAAATTTTCAAACAAATTTTCGAAAAAATTTTGGAAAAAAATTTTTCGAAAAAAAATTTTAAAAAAATTTTCGAAAAAAATTTCGAAAAAAAATTTTCGAAAAGAATTTGAAAAAAATTTTCGAAAAAACATTTTTAAAAAAAATTTTCGAAAGAAATTTTGAAAAAAAAATTTCGAAAAAAAAATTTCGAAAAAAATTTTCTATAAAAAATTTTCGAAAAAAATTTTGAAAAAAAATTTTGAAAAAAATTTTCAAAAAAAATTTCGAAAAAAAATTTTCGAAAAAAATTCCGAAAAAAAATTTTCGAAAAAAATTTTGAAAAAAAATTTCGATAAAATATTTGAAAAAAAATTTCGAAAAAGAATTTGAAAAAAATTTTCGAAAAAAAATTTTCAAAAAAAACAAAAAAAAATTTCGAAAAAAATTTTTAAAAAGATTTTTGAAAAAAATTTTCAAAAAAATTTTCGAAAAAATTTTGGAAAAAAAGTTTTCGAAAAAATTTTGGAAAAAATTTTTCGAAAAAAATTTCCAAAAAAATTTCGAAAAAAAATTTTCGAAAAAAATTTTCGAAAAAAATTTCGATAAAAAATTTTCGAAAAAAATTTCGAAAAAAAATTTTCATGTCACCCGAGCCACCTAAACCATCAATCCCACAGTAAATGAACTAAATAATTATAGATTTTTTCTTCTTTTACAATCAGTACAACTTTTTAATTCAGTACATATTTGAAATCAGAACACAATCTCTAAAATCAGTACTGTACTGATTAAATCAGTACGTCTGGTCACTTTAGGTATACGCTACTTTTAGTGAGTAAACAGGTGTTGCCTAAATCCCTCTCTTTAATCCCATGCCTTTGTTAGATAGAAGGTGTGTGTACATATCTTCTGCCTCAGTCAGTATCCCCCAACACGCTCTTTCAAGAATTTGTCTCTGCGAAAATTTCTCACCAAAACATTTCTTTCCTCTCCTCTTCCGGAAAGCTCATCCATGGTGGATATTTACCCTGCAAAGAGGTAGCGAGGATTTCCCCTCGCTGCCAGGTGGCCTCTTAAGAAGCACTGCGTCATCAAAGTCCGCTTTCTTTTTTCTAAGCCCGTTTTAGGATCGCATTTATAGCAGGATAGGGAATGTCAGAAATTTTGGAGCTTAGGTTCAGAAGACTTGCTAAATTCATGCAGTGAGCATCTAAGTGGCCATCTTCAAGGTCCTTGCTAAAGAATAAAAAACTCGAGGAAGAAAGTTCGGGTTTTCGATTGAAAGCTGTAAGTTATTATTTATTTTTTGTTCTTTTGATTTATTCTTATTATCTTATTTTTCTTGATCACGATATACAGTGGTGAACGAAAAAAATGCATATTAAAAAAAACGAAATTTAGTATTTCTATTGCTATGTATTTAACGGAATCCATTCTTCCGTTGACTAATACAAGTTTCCCAACTCCACTAGCTGAGAAACAACCCCAGACCATCAGATTACCACCACCATACTTGACGGTAGGCTTTAGGTATCGGTAGCCGACTTCGGTTGCGACCGTAAAGAACGCCCCATTTCCGGGAAGTTCTGAGCAGGCACTCGCGTCATTCACGCTTAGAAGAGATCTTCGGACGCCCCTTGTCCGTCGGATGAAGACGAAATTTCGTCTTTTATAACTTCAATTAAAGAAAAGTATCCAATAACTAAGTACCTAATACATAACAATTTTGTTAAAGTATTATTAAATAATAATTTCAAAACATCGACTTGAAGGAAGGGAGAGAGAGGAAGGAGGGAGGGAAAGAGAGAGAGGGAAGGAGAGGGAGGGAGAGAGAGGGAGGAATGGAGTGGGAGGGAGAGAGTGAGGGAGGGAGGGAGAGAGAGGGAGAGAGAGGGAGAGAGGGGGAGAGAGAGGGGGAGAGAGAGAGGGAGGGAGAGAGAGAGAGAGAGATAGAGAGGGAGAGAGAGAGGGAGGGAGAGAGAGGGAGGGAGAGAGAGGGAGGGAGGGAGAGGGAGAGAGAGGGAGGGAGGGAGGGAGTGAGGGAGGGAGTGAGGGAGGGAGTGAGGGAGGAAGAGAGTGAGGGAGGGAGAGAGAGAGAGGGAGAGAGAGGGAGGGAGAGGGAGATAGATGACTTTATTTTCAGGGCGAAATTGAGACCATAAGGACAGGTAGGGAGGAAAAGAGGGGGAAGAGGGATAGGGGGGAGAGAGAGGGGGAGAGGGAGCGAGAGAGGGGAAAGCGGGGAGAGAGAGGGGGAGAGGGAGCGAGAGAGGGGAAAGCGGGGAGAGAGAGGGGGAGAGGGAGCGAGAGAGGGGAAAGCGGGGAGAGAGAGGGGGAGAGGGAGCGAGAGAGGGGAAAGCGGGGAGAGAGAGGGAAAGGAGGGAGAGAGGGTCTGACATCAGCAAAGAGCTGAAGAAACAGGCTTCAGTCAGGAATAAAAAAAGGAAAGAACGGATGAAAATGACTCGTCAAATAACGTGCCCTACTGGACATTTTAATTGCACGTAAGGCTTATTATTTTACATACGGATTTGAGCGCCTCATTCTCTCGCGTAATAGGTGATGGATCCGGGATATATACAATATTACTTTTTACCTTAGATTACCTAAAAATTAGCGATTCTACGTATGGGGGAGCTGCCCTTGAGGCTTCCCGATCGCTTCTTGTGAAGGAGTCCGTCTAATGCAGGGCTGTCCAACATACGGCCCGCGGGCCACAATCCGGCCCGCGAAGCTGTTCAATCCGGCCCACTAGCCGCTAGAAAAAATCTCTTATTTATATTCTTATTTTTGTTGAAATGAATTTAAAAATATATTTCAAAACAACAAACTACCTACTAATATTTGTCTGATAAAGAAGTAAAAATATATCACCGATATATATCGATATATCGACCTTAGTGACCTTAGTGCCAGTTTCACAGTGTCGGAGTTTCATGAACGTCGCGTGGGTTTGGTTTTATTAATATAATACTACCCATTGTTGCTTATATCTTTATCCCGGTTAATTATAATTATAATTACAGAATCGATACATTGAAGCTATTAACTCTTAATGATGATGGCTGTAAAGAAAAGTAAAATTGACGCAGAATGTCGCGTGTTCAAGGGTAGTTGGACTGAAGATTTTTTTGTGATTGAACAAAATGCAAACATCATATATCTCATATATCAAGAAAAAATTTCAGTATGCAAGGAATATAATATCAAGCGGCATTATTTAGCAAAGCACGCTACAGAGTATAGCAAATTGAAAGGTCAAACTCGAATCGATCGAGTGAATTCATTACGAAGAAATATTGTTGGACAGCAGTCGTTCTTTAAAATACCAAAAGAAGATTCTGAGGCTGCAACCAAAATGTCTTCAGATAGCCGAAGCAATTGCAAAAAAAGGAAAACCGTTTTCCGATGGATAATTTGTAAAAGAGTGCCTAGATATATTTACTTCAGTTGCGTGTCCAGAAAAAAAAACATTGGTGAAAAATACGAGTTTGTCCCACCAAACAGTTGCTAGGAGAGTTGATGAATTGACAAATAACATAGAAATTACGCTTACGGCTAAATTGAACGAATTTAAATTTTACTGTTTAGGACTAGATGAGAGTACCGATATATCTGACACTGCTCAACTAGCAATATTTGAGAGAGGAGTAACGAACACATTTGATATTAATAAAAATAACGTGGGAGACTACGGCGAGTTGGATTAATTAACAAATAAATACTCCTTAACCGTACTTAACTTTGTACGGTTAAGGAACATTTGATATTGTTGAAAAACTATTAGACTTGTGTCCAATGAAAGGTACAACGGGATATTTTGGATGAAGTCAGTAAAACTTTTAAAAAAATTAAACTTAAAGATGACAGGAAAGCGAAAGGGTTTTCTGAGCTTAATGAGCAATGAAATTTAACACAAAATCATTCAAAATCATTGTATAATTCACCAGGGGCAACTGTGTTAAAAAATATTAGGAATGAAACATATAATGGAAAAAGTTGTTAAAATCGTAAATTTCATACGATCAAAAGGCCTCAACCAGAGACAATTCAAAAACTTTCTTTCTGAGGTTGGATCAGAACGCGATGATGTAATATATTATAGTCACGTTCGTTGGCTCAGCAGAAAGGCGACATTGGAACAATTCTGGTCACTTGTAGGAGAAATAAAAACATTCATGAAAAGCAAGGGAAAGGATGTTAGTTATTTAGAAGAACGAGTGGATAAATGATTTGGCATTTTTTGTAGACATGACAAAATATCTTGCTGACCTAAATTTGAAACTTCAAGGGAAAGACCAGCTTGTTAATCAGCAATTTGAAAATATTCAAGCATTCGTTTAAAAAGTTGAATCTGCAACAAAATCAATTGGTTAATAAGAATTTTGTTCATTTCAAAACATTATCGACGAGGGAAAAGACAACAATAAATATTGAAAAATATTCACTCTCACTAGTAAATTTAAAAAATGAATTTGAAGAAAGATTTACCGATTTTAGAAACAATGAGCCACTTATGAAAGTGTTTAGTAATCCCTTTTCTATTGATGTTGAAAATGTTGAGGAAAAATTCCAATTAGAACTATTTGATCTGCAATTTAATAGTTCCCTGAAAACGGCCTACGTTGAAAATGATCTTTTAACGTTTTATAAAAAATATGTTAAAGTTGAACATTATCCCAACCTTACAAAGCTGGCCCTTCAACAAGTGTCTTTATTTGGCAAAGAACAAAGAACCGATCATGTTTAGCAGATGGACATCCGACTGGTGTATTACGAATTGGTACATCGAACATTTCACCTGATATTGACTTTTTATGTAAACAGAAAAATTGTCAAGTGTCCCATTAATATTTATATTGCGCAACAATTTTATTTGTAATTTTATTTTCTTTAATTTCTTTGATAAATATAAGGTAAAAGATGGAAAACTTTTATTTTTTTCTACCTTGGCCCGCGAAGTCAGACAATCTTGAATCCGGCCCACTATTAATTTGGGTTGGACACCCCTGGTCTAATGCTTTGAGGCAGTAGGCCACTGCCCAGCGCAGTGCCCGTGGAAAGTGTTTTTCAAGGCATTTGCAATAAGAAATCTAACCGAGACACTAGGATCGCTGAGAATGCCCGCGCGATGCGCCTCTCCCATCAAACGCCTCCAATTAACCCCTCAAGCCCGGATGAGATTTGTGAGAACCTACCTTATTCGCCGGATGAGGTTTCTTCAAAACGCAGGTAAAAGTGAGAAAATATCCGAAGATTTTAAAAAATTCATAACTTTTGATGTTTTATTGTTATTTTGATGAAATCTTTTGTGAATACACAAAAAAGATGAAATTTTTAAACAGTATCATTTAAAATATCATATGTCACACGCAAACATTGCTGCAGTAGAAGCGAATAAATAATTTTCCGGTGCGCGCTCACGGTTTATATTAACTTTCGGAATCTCGCGAACTATGAAATGTATTGACATGAAATCTTATTCTAAAAACATTTAAACATTACTGAACATTTATTCGCTGAATGTATCTATCTAAACCAATTAGGTAAAAAGTTTGTCGAATGTCAACTTTTCCATGTCTTGACTGGAAATTTTAAACTAACAATAAGTCTTGTATTTATGATTTTTTAAAAATGTTTTATAAATAATATAAACGCTTTAGCTATGCAGTTACCATTCTTAACCCGTAGACGCCGTAATACGTACTATTACGTCCTCAGAAAACTGTCCCAGTCGCCGTCACACGTACTGTTACGTCCTCCGTCAGCACTACATTTGTCTTTTGGCGCGAGAGATATTCTTATATCTAAATAAACTTTACATATTTTCAAAGAGGAAGCTTTGGCCTTTCTAGTAGTGCATGGTTTGTAATTTTAGTAGTTTTCGTATATTATATTCTACGTTAAATTTTGCGACGAAATTTTCATTTTTGCCGCGAAATTACGGTGCGTCAGCACTAATCTTAATTGTCTTTTGACGCAATGGGCATACTTAAATCTGAATAATATTTATATATATTGAAAGAGGAAGCTTTGAGCGGCAGCACTAATTTTCACTGTCTTTTGACGCAAGGGACATACTTAAATCTGAATAATCTTTATATATCTTGAAAGAGAAGCTTTGGCCTTTCTGGTAATGTATGTAATATATGTCCTGTATTTTTTGTTGTTTTTATAATCTATAATGTACGATAAAGTTTGCGCTCGATTTTTTACGAACGTACCGTGCGCGTGAACTTTTCATCGCCTTTTGGCGTAACAGAGTTTCGTAAATATAAATCAGCTTTATATACTATGAAAGCGGAAGCTTTGGCCTCTTCAGTAATGCACGACCTGTAATTTTACTATTGTTCTAACGTTTTATAATCAACGTGAAATTTTGCGGTGAAATTTTCGTTTCTGCCACAAAATACGGTGGTTGCCGTTCTGAAAATCGCTTTTCAAGGCACTACGAATGCTTTCCTTGGCGTTTGAAGTGAGATAAAGGGAATATTTATTTTATTAAAGAAAGGGAATGTTTATTTTGTCAAAGCAGTAAAATATTTTCCCTGCCACATCTGTTTTTTATGTGGGATTTCTGAGAAAGCTCTTTGTCTGTTTCACTCGTGAAAGGAAAGGTGCTACCTAAAGAATGACCCATCATCCCATTTCGCCAAACACATAGATCAAAACCGCACCAGTTCTTTCTCCCCTACCATACTCCATCTCGCGATTGAAATAATCTGTCCTCGGAAAAGAAATGCTACGCTAAATAACGAGCATATTTTCACTAACCACTCCCCTATTTTAGATTTACCCCACCCTTTGGAATAACCCCATCCACACTATTTACCAAACTCCCCCGCCCCCCCTTCCCCAGCTGAATTCCACACTCGGTTCCGCTACCCCAATAAACCCGGGTTTTTCCTACACGCCCGCGGTACCCAGGAAGCCGGCCAACCCCACTCTCTCAAGACCCCGAACCCCTCCCCCCCTTCCCTCTTCGCAGTTGGACCCAGCACCTCAAACTTCCACCCGCCTGACACCGTACGGCCTCTCTTCCCCCCCTCCTGCCCGTCCTCACCAACCCCACCCCTCAGTATGTTTATATTCCCGACACCTCTACTCTCTTATTCACCTGATGATGCTACTGTGTAGCGAAACCATTTATTTAATAACATAGTTTTTCTTTCATTGCATAACTTAATGACAGCACAAAATGCATCTTCAACTGAATAAGCATTGTTGCTTACACTAACAACTGTGGGACATAGAAAAAAATTAATGGAAAGGCTAATATAGAAAAAGATAAAAAAGCAATCCTAAGAGAGAAAAAGTAAAGAAAACGTTATATAACTCACATTGATGATGTTACAGGTAAAAATGAGGAGTGCCGAGTTGTTTTAGGAGGTTGTTAGTTGGAGAAGAGTAGCTTCAAGAATACTATATCTGAAGCTATCTTTCTACTGTTTTTAATACAGTAAACCCTCAGCATTCGTGGGGGATACATTCCTGGAAATCGCCACGAATTTCAAAATCGCGAATGTTAAGACCAAAGTCTTATGGAAATAAGGGGGGTTAGGTGGACCTTTTTTTAAATGAAAATTGAGGTGAACATTAATGATCAACTTGTAATATATGTAAAAAAGCATGCTTATTATAGCAAAAATAAATAAATATAAACTATATGCATATTTTATAATAGAATAAGAATAAATAAAAATAGAATATAATAAAAAACATTTAACTCACAGTCAATTATCAGAAACATGAAAATTAACGCTGAAGCGAAAGCAAGGCACTTGCTTTGAGCACCATCGAAGCACTAGCAAAATAGGACTGATCCTTGCAGTGGAAAACTCAAATGCATATTCAGCAATAAAGGACCAAAGAAAGGGGAAGAAGACCTCTTGAGAAATTCAAGCCCACATACAGGAAAAAAAAGTCCCTAGGTGAGGGGGAAAAAGCTGCAGGGGGTAAAGGATATTTGGGTATGATAAATCCCTAGACAACACAGAAAATAAAAGGTGAAAAGTCCAGATGTCACCTTTATTGCCTGTGGCAAGTTCACTTCCATTTTCAATCATGTTAATCAGTGATTTCAAAAATTAATCAATGATCGTTTTCTGAAAAAAATATCAAATTAGTTTTCTAAAGAAACACTGTTATAAATAAAACTAGGGGCCTCCACCCCCTGTACACCAAACCTCAGTCTCTGCTTCGCGAGGTAGTGCGAGGTTTAAAATTAACCGTTTTCGGTAAATTGTAATGATTATGATCATTCTCCTTTTTTCCGATGGGAAACCATGGGATGGGATAAAATATAAAATATCTTGTGTCCAACACATGACTTTCTCCAAATTATGACAATAATTATTTTTTAAGTTATTCAATGAAATCAATGGAATGACAATGTGTACTGTTACGTCACGTTTAAACATGTCAAATAAATGTCATTACAATATAGATCAATTTTATTCAATCTTTTTTGGTTGGCGAGCCACTAAATACAAATTTAGAATGTTGGTGCACCCTCTGATAAATTTAAATACGGAGAACAGCATCATAACGATAATAGTGCTCTTTTTAGAAATGATGAAAAGCACTAAAAACATGAAATATTTAGATTGTTAGAAACGTTACATAGATGACCTTCATTGAAAATCAGTAATTTTAAATCATGTCCGCAACTCATCCCAGAAAGAGCTTGTGCACCCCCAGGGGTTCTCTCTCACACCACAGGTTGAATACCACTGACATAGATTATTCAGTCCTACAGAAAAGCATGCCATGCCTACAACTACTATTATGGTAATATAATTAAAGATAAAAGAATAACAATGTTCACTACACATCTGCGTGAATATACAGACAAAAAAATTAAGTACATCTCTGTGGCATAACTACAGAGGGACAAGTGTATATGCTGTAAATGTAATATAGACTTGCAGAGAAACTATACGAGAATAATCGAAACTGCGAATGTTAAATATGCATAAAAAGACACATTCCACAAATAATCAAAACTGTGAACGTTAAATCTGCGAATGTCGAGGGTTTACTGTATTTTATAAATTTCTACATAGGGAGTATCACAGAGTCAATGCTTCTCCTTTCCATAAATCACTATTACTTTCTTTTCTGATCATTTGCCATCTTAACCATCTCCACTGATGTTTTGCTGTTGCGGTTTAATAGGATCCATAGATAGATATATTCATCTTTCCAATCATTGACAAAATATTCTCTCAACAAGATTTCATCTCACTCTCTAATAATGACCAACCCAAGCATAAAGAGGAAAGCATTTTTTGAAACCTCCATTGTTCTATCTTGCTTTGATCTCAACTTTAATATTGAGGCCTACAAAGACCCTCTCAATGACTTTGGACTGCAAAAGTATATTAAAAAGAATTCAAAGAAAAGCCAAAACTGGTTATTACTGGGGTCAATAAGAAAAGGGGAAAGCATGAACATGTACCTATATTACAAGTAATCTAATATTTAAAAAATTCAATTAACAGTTAATATTTTCATTAGATCACTTAAGACATTGATCTGAAACCACTAGGCTGTAGCATGCTAGTTTTCTGTGTCAGTTAAGTTAGGATTTATATGGTAGGATGGAATATTAGTTTTATTATTCTAAATCTACGGTCACAGAAAAGAAAGGTTTAACAAAAAGAGATAACTTGGCCAAACTTGATAAACAGCTGATAACATTACTTCTGGGTTGGATAACTAAGTTATTTTGAAAGCCAATAAATAGTCAAATTAGTTCAAGCTAATTGGGAGAAGGTGACTATTTTTTCTTATTATTATTGATTACAAACTCCACAAAACATGGTCAAAATTTGGTTTGATGTGCTGCTAACATTGAGAAAAGCTGAAAATGTGCTGTTGGATAGAGAAGTTTGTAGAGATATTTCATTATTTAATATTCAAATATGATGACATATACAGGGGATATTTTAATTTTTTGGTACTACCGTATCTGCCCAAATAGAAGCCGACCCTGAAATTAAGCCGACCCCCCAAAAATTTCCACAATTTTTTGGCAAAAACGTAAATTTCGTAGATTTCATGCTGAAGTATGCCGGACATTCATGCTTAGAATACATTATTCAAGATTGAAGAAATGAGTGGGAAATGGTTTAGTTGTTGACATTTTGAAATATTACCCCAATTAATAATTTTGCATTGTTGAATAATGTTCCACATTCAGTGACAATAATTTCATTCATCTTCATTTTCACAAAAGGTCAAATATAGTAATAGTGATCTCACCCAGATAATTTTTCATCCAAGTCTACTTCCAATGAAATTAGCATTACATTGCCTTAAGAAATTGCATTTTTGTAATTATACACGTTCCATGTAAAGTTTTACTGAAATTCAAACAGTTGAGCAAACAAAGCCGTCAACGCATTTTGTGTAATCGTTTGCATAGCCAATCTATGCAAATAATGCGACCACTCAAATAATGTGAAAAACCCAGCCTTAAACGGTAACAAAGCACAGGTAGTGCTAGATTCAATATTCTAGCCTTTATTATTTATTTATTAACATGCTTACGACCAAAGATGCCGTGCGCAGCTGAACCCAAAAGTCCAAAATAATCCAAGATGGCCTCCAATTTTGGGAAACATTAAATAAAATAGTTTTACATTCACAATTTAAAGGTATTTATTGAGAAATAATGTTTTTACGGACTCCAATGAATCACTCCACTGGATATTTTCTTATTTCTTCATCAAAAAAACATTTTCAGCATCAACTCCAGATATACTAACTTCGTCATCCGAAATGTTGATAATATCAATATCTGACATGTATTGTAAACAACTAGGAGGTTCTGCAGAAGAATTCGTTCTCGGAAAAACTTTAGTCTTCTACATCAAATCCGAAAAATTCACTACCCGAACTATAATTTACATCATAGTCGGAAGTAGAAGATTTACCATTGGCATTTGGGGTGCTTTTTATACGGAAAAAAATAAAAAACATTGAAAGTTCGGAAAGCAAATTCGTACACACTTCGAAAAAGTACACCAAACACATGCTACGTCTCTTGTTTCTATGGTATACAATGTCATTTCCATGAGGAAAAGTGAGTCGCAGTTTTTGGAGGTAAATTTGAAAGCGTATTTTTTGGGCGGCTGGTCGTGAGAGGGTTAATATTCATTGTAGGTCAAATATTTACTTTACGAAAAATATAGTACTATCATTTGAACGAGACGGAAATGAGAGACATGCTGCCATCTATGGTTGACTACGAGATTTAACCATAACCCAAATTTTCCTCGGACTCGCATTTAAGCCGAGGGTTGATTTTTTCATGATAGATTTTGACAAAAAACATCAGCTTGTATTTGGGCAGATATGGTATTGGCTTCAATATGTAAAAATTGCAGTAATAACTAAAAGTTGTACAATAGAAGGAATAAATCAAGTAATAGTATAATTTGATTGTATTGTCCAACACTCTTCTCAGTAACTGCTCATTAAATAACATTTAAATAGTATAACATTCTTTATGTGCATATCAGTTTTTATGTGTTAATCATTAATTGTACAAGTATTTACATGTTCACCTTATCATATAAATAAACAAAAATATGTGGTGATGCTGAATCATGTTTTCTTGGTTCATTTGCCACTTTAACAGGATGAGAATTATAGGACTGCCGAATTCAAAATTGCAATCCTACAATCAAGTAACAATACCATTTTCAAAATAAAGGCCTACTTTGGGCAGGACTGGCCACTAATACTGTTCTTAGTACACCTCAAGAATTAGAGAAATTTTTAATTAATGATTTGCCAAGGTCAGCATATCCAAGTCATTTATTCCATCTCCTAACAAGGCCGGCCACGGAACTTGGTATAAGCAGGCTAAGCAATGCTTAGGGGCCCCCAAACAGTATACAAATAAGTATTTTTCTTCTCTTATTTCAATAAAAATTATAATTAACTGAACAAACTCCAGGCACAAGGTAGTTAAAAACACTTAATTGGTTTTAAAACAACTTTTAAGAAACAATGACAATTAAAAGTATTGAAATATAATATGACTAACTAACTGACATGCTACTTATGGCTCCCCTGAATGAACCAGGGCTACTCATGGCACTCAAAAGTGTTAATGATGTTTTTAGAAAAACTGGGTGGAGGGCTAAATATTTTTGCTTAGGGGCCTCCAATTTTAAGTTCCGCCACTGAAAAAGGTTGACCTTATCTTGCAATTTAAGGCAATTGCAGCTTAGGTCAGGGATAAAGCTCTTCCTCCAAAAGAGATCTAAGAGAAAGGAGAATGAAGCCAATGCAACCCAATAGAAGTGAAGGATATTCTTAACCACTCTAATTTAGCAACACATACCAAAATGCCATCACACTCTAACCATATTCTCTCTCTTTGCACTTCTTATTGAGAAAATGATAGTCAACTAATGAGTTAACTGCAGTGACCATATGCTGGCAGAAGGTTATTTCATATCATAAAGCAAAAACATGGAGAAGTACAACAAAATATTTCCTAATTAAGAAAATTTTCAACATGTTAAATCAAGGCAATGAAAATAAATACAGGCAATATGTCATCTTGAAAAACCTGCCTTGTACTCATGGCAATATTTTCCACTTTCATCAAATGCTAAGGAGACTGAGTGAACAACCAAACGCTCCCTCTCAGCAACACATACTGACTCCATGAAAAACTCAAGGTGAGATCATGGCTCCAGAGAGGATACTGAATAAAGTACACTACTACTCCAGTCTTTTAAATCACCACAAAACACTTTCTTTGCCTCACAGATGTTTTTGATGGAATGGATTCACCAGATGCTATGTAGGTCCAACATAGACCATTAACTGTTATGAACAATAGGTTAATCAGGAGCAGAATACAACACAATCAGAAGGCTACATCAGTAACAACTCAAAACTGCGACAGCCATTCACTTGTTGCATCAGCAGATGGTATTCACATTCCAGAATGGACAACTGCAAAACATGGATATTCTGGAGCACAGAAAATATGTCAAAGAAAATCCAAAGTTGGCAGGACCATTCCAAATTGTACGTAGCATACCAAATACTATTAAAATTGATTGATCCACTTGGATTGCTACAGCATATTTATTTCACAGTGTAGGCCATATTATGATGGTCCTCATATCCTACAGGATAGCAGAATCCTCAACTAAAGGTGAGTGTGGCCCGATTGTCCCTCTGTCATGCTTCTTATGATCCAACTCATAGTGAACTTCCACTGACAGTCCTAGAATAATAAAACAAGTGAGATGAAAAGCCTTTTAGTTTACAATCTCACAGAAAATTTAACACTAAAAAATTGGATCATACCTTGTGAATTTACACCCAAGATAAAAAGAAGAAAATGACAATCTAGATGACAGCATATAGGCATTACTCAATGGCAAAAATGCTATAATGCTGCCTTAGAAAAAAGTGCTTAAGGCAGTTAGATATCAAACTTACCTAATTAGCCCAAATATAATGTGACCCCTAAGTTTTTTTTTGTTTTTAAATAAAATACTGGGAAAAAATAAAACAAGAAAACCGTGAAATTTTTTGTATTTCACCTTTAAATAATTAATAAACTATAATATTATGCACATTATTTAGAGTAATCATGCACTTATAATTAGACTCTCACCAATGTTTCCCCTCCTTTCCAGTCTTCTTCAGTCACCCAAAAATATTATTATTTTTTTTAAATTTATTTATTTATACAATTGAAAATATTACAAAAATAATAAATTACAAAAATTGAATTACAAAAAATAAAATTGTACAATCACAAGGATCATACAAGAAAAATAATTACAACTATAGTCACGATGCATTATTTAATAATTACAGAATATTTTGCACTCATCTAGGTAAAACATAAGATCATAAGTAATAAAAACATTCATATAACCATAATTTAATAATATAAAGTTATAAGCTCATAAGTCAAAAGCCAGGTCTTGCAAAGTCCACATAGGACCTGGCTGCAAGTGCCAATATTGTAACATAATCGTTGTTACTGATAGTACTATTAAAAAATACAAAAGAAAATAAAGGAAAATAATTTTTCCTATAAAACCTTCTAACACACTATTAGTTATCAAAATTGTAGTTGACAAAATTGTACTGACAAATTGCACTTATGTGTAAATTTTACTTCTAACCTTACATTTATTACAAAGATAATTAGAACTATGGTTACCTTAATGGTTACCTTAAATCAACTTTCAGTTCAATAGTTATAACCAAATTACATACTTTAAAAACATTTGTATAAAACCTACAGTCGTGCCAACTCTACATCCTTCACCAATTATCACAAAAACATATAATTAAGACATAGTCTCATCATTTCTATACTCTCTTATCAATCAACCATGTTACCAATTCTTTCTTTAAAACACCTAATCTGGTTTCCTTTCTAATATACTCTGGTAACTGATTAAAAATATTTGGTACAATGTAACTAAATTTTCTTTTACCATATTGGTTGTTATATTTAGGAGTTTCAAATTGATCTTAAATTAAAATTTTCTCCTTTGTTAACTTTTCTTCTATTTATTTCCATAAATAAATTATCTAAAATAACAGTATACTTAAAAAGATCATTCAAAAGAAGAATTTTATTCTTTGTACAAAATTTCCAGAAACTTTCGTTTGTTCCCTTTGGTAATAGGGTTTTTAATATTTGCACTTGAAGTTTTGGGATCCACCTGAATACGTGCCCGGGGCAAGTGCTCCGGTCACCCAACCCACGACCAGGCTCTGGTTGCTTGAACGTATATCAGCGGTGACTCATAGGACAAATACCCGAACTTCTACAGAAATACTTCAAACTCTCGGTTGGTCCTCCTGATGGGCTGCTACTAGGGGCGTCCCATTTCCCCTTAAAACTTCTCTTTCCCTTTCCCCTCTCTCGCCTGAAAGGTTCGTGCATCCAGCGGCCACCAAGTTTCATTTTGCCTCTAATTAAGTTTCATCCTCTGGTCTCCCCACCCACCACGGAGCCACAAATTGGATGCCGTACCACAAACTGATGCGGTTGCCAGGGCTAACCAGCAGGATATAGCACCTCTGACTTGGTTGTCTGCTTTGGATAAGATCTCCAGTGCATGGGCCCTCCAAACCCATGTTCCTTTGATCCCCCTATACACACCTCCATAGCCTCAGCACTCACCAACTGGAACGTCTAGATGGCAAGTCGATTCATCGGGTGTGGCTAGCACCCGACGCCCCTTTTACAGTGAACCTGAGGCCAAAGTGGTGTGTTGTTCACGGACTGCATCTTGAGCATCCGAAACCCAGATAAGGTGCAGAAAGCTCAACCACCAGGCATCATTTCTCCACCTTATGGGTCTCCATGCATGGCAAACGCGCAGGTGGGCTGAAGCCTGATGTTATGGCTAAAACTCAAACAGCAGACCCACATGCTGTCTGGAAAGTATCCCAAGTGAACTGTGGGTTTTTTTTTTGAGGTTGTCTCCTCACCCATTGGTCGCCTCTTACAAGCAGAGGGGCTGTGGGAGTATTCTAACCCCTACCCACAGGGGAGGGGAGGGGAATCACTTTAGGTAGTCAGTTCTCTTCATGTTGCATTAGTCATGAAACATTAATATTACATTTTTAACATATATCAAAACATTTATCACCTACATTTATTAATCAAATGTAACAGCTTCTATGTATCCATTTTGGTTTGTCTTTGTTATCTGTTTTACCATTCTCAAACAATCTGAATTATCGTCTTCAACAGATTAATGAATATGGGATTCAAGTTTTTTCATTAGATTAGAAAAATTACTTTAGGTACAGTAAATTCTCTCTGTGGTGAAGTTCCAACAGTAAAAAGAATTATTATTTGTAACTATTGTTAGTAAGGTAAGTACATTTTAAATGTAAATAGTAATAAACGGTAAGTACGTTTTATATATACAGTTGAACCTCCCTAATCCGGCAATTTTGAGACCTGAACAAAGCCGGATTAGGGAATTTACTGGATTACAGGAGATATCTAAACCTAAAGTTAGGCCTAGCCCATCTCTTCACGATATTACATGCTGTAATATGGTAAAAATTAAATGAAATGCACAGTATGTTATTTAAAAATAAATTACAATAATAAGGTAATAAACAAAAAAGTTGAAATGTGTGGTGTGTTTTCTTTTATGATAAATTGGTACATATCATGTGTTTTCAAAATTTTGGATGATCGTATAAAATAGATATTGTCAAAGACAACAGAAAATCAGCATTTGGCAAGCATATTGGTGTCCGAATTACGATTTTGACAGCTTCAGCATAATCTCAGTTTCTTCAGTTTATGCAGATCTCTAGGGTCACCACCATTAATTATAACAGAATGCAAGTTGCAAGCAAAAAATATTATTCACATACCTTCACCGGCTTGTATGAAGGCACAGTCATACCTAGACGTGATATTCGCGTAAACTACCTCATTTTGCGGCAAGCCGAGAACTGTTATTCCAACTGACCAGATTATTACACAATGTGACATGGAGATATGTTTTTATACATTGTATCGATCTTTAAAGTGAGAGTCAAAAATATATAGATGTGAAATTTTCGTAAACACACTCCCACATATCTCACTTGGTGGCAAGGCCAGAACCATCTCGATACTGCCAATAACCAAGTGAAAAATTACAGTGATCTTTTTACAAAAAATGTGTTGCGTATTATACATGGTGATAAGACAATTGTCATATTTCACTCATAAAAACTTTTGTGCGTATTATGTAGGGTACATATTATAATCGGAAAATTATGGTATATAAAAATAAAAACAACCTAGTAGTTCATTTAGAAAAATGCACATTCTTACCATTTATTCCTGATGCAGTAAAATCTCAATACAACATATCTCTATGGAGCATGAATTTTTATACTTTCAACTGAAAGTATGGTGTACTGAAATTACCCAAAATGAGTATATCAGAAAGGAAAAAGAAAAGAAAATACTTCAGCCCTATTTTATTGCTACATAAAATAATCTGAATCTTTCTTTTGGTTCATCTTTTTAAGAATTTGGCACTTCATCAGATTTTATGATAAATATCTTTAATTTCTCCAAACACTCCAATGCCTCTAACGATGTCACTAATGATGTTCCACTTTGACTCAACCTCTATCTCGTCCTCCGAGTCTCTACTTATTTATCACCTAGACCAGTAATGCAGTTAATCCACATCCAGATAATCGACTCTTTACTGTACTCTGTTGCGGTTCTTAGCTTCTTGTGTATTTGTATGTGTGTGAACAAAAAAAAGGTTCCCTGGATTTGGAGTAATTCCCCTAAACCAGTGTGTATGCAAGTACTTTCCTTTACAAATAACTTTTTATGGTTATTAGGAGAGTTCTACATTCATTATTGTTATTTAAACAAAGGGCTTATAATTTATAATTTCACTTCATCGCTAAGTAGCCTATTAATTAATTACGAAGAAAGGTAATACACACCAGAGTGCCTCCGAGTGGAGCTTGCCCTTCCTAACCCAGCTCCAATTGAGGAACTGTTATCTGGAATGAAGACAGCAACCAGAAGAGCACAGATCACCAGGAAAGCACCAAACACAAAAGGTGGTCCAGGTACCATCTACCAAAAAAAGAAAAAAACTCAGCCTGGTAAAACCCCAGCATTACGTACAAAAAAATGTTGCTTCTATGAAAAGCACCCTTGTTTCCAGCTTCACATACAATCTAGATCAGTGGTCTTCAAGGTGGGCAATAGCACCCACCAGTGGGCATTTTTGGATTTTTGGTGGGCATTAAAGAACTCACCAAATGCTATTCTAATTTTTACACTGAAAAATAAAATTCTATAAAAAAGCTTAATGATATGCACACATATTCTGTAAAACTATTTTATGTACAACTATTACAGTTCGTTTGTCATTAACTATAGTATCACATCATACTATACTAGCGACAATGTATCCATGCTGCGGTAAAATCGAAAGGCCCATGAGGGTGGTCGGAGTCTCTTGCAGAAGCAGTGAAGCGTTTAAGTTTAATTTTATCAAATATATAAAATCATAAATTTTTAAACACTATTATTACCACTGAGACCGTATTCGGTAATCTCATCTAATGTCAATCCCACTAGTATTAGGGTTACCGTAAATCACTTTGCTACTGGGGGCGCAAAATCATTCTTTGCCCCGGGTGCCAGAAACCCTCACTATGCCACTGGGTGGGCGGTGAACTTATTTCAAAGGACAACATATGGTAAAAGTGGGCGGTGACTCATCAAAGGTTGAAGACCACTGATCTAGATTCTTTACAACACTCTCTTCCTTCCATCCCTTCCACTGGCCTCTTGCACATCACACAAACCCTGAACTCTCATTTCTTTGTCCACCCCATTGCTTTACCAAACATTCCCCTTTCTTCCCTTCCCATGCCACCTTAACTTCTACACTGCTTCTGCTATTGCTAAAATTACCACCATTTCGTAATTATAGGAAAATACTCCATGAATTATTACCTTGAGAAAGTAGAATCTGCAAACCTTCCAAAATAATATTTCTCATGGGTTCCTCCATTATGTGGATATAATAAAAGATTCAAAAACATAAAATAAGCATAAGACAAATTGTTAATTCTGTTGAATTATAAATTTTCCCCTTCCTCTAATTGACCTAATTAACGAGATTTATTTCGGTGCTGATTTTAAAATTCAGTTTACACTACTATTTCAGCGGTTGTACACTGTTCATGGGCTAAAGGAAAGTCTATTCTTGCCTCTTGTTTATGCATTGCTATCAAGTCAGAGGCAGAGGCATACTGATATTCCCCGCAATCCCCCTAATGTGAGGCCCCGAGATTTAGGAACCCTCCCCAATCATTTAAACCATGCTGACGGAGGCATCTGACACAGAGGCAGGTTTATGCACATGCGCATGAGACGCTAGCTGGGGCCTCTTAGAAAAGGAGGCTTCATAGAAAAGAAGAACTCATCTAAGGTCGGCTTTAGGCATAGTCATCTGCCAAGAGCAAATTGACACAGGAGGCTAATCTTTCGTGTGGGTGCTATACATGCCGACACAGCATTTTTGATATATTTAAGTGATGGATGAAAGTCTCACCGATTTCTATGCTGTCTGATTTTACACTTATCTGATGCCAGTCTCGGTGTTGATTATAAGATCTTCATGACACTTATTCTATGCATCCATCTAGCTGACCACTTAGTCTAATGAATGTATACATCCTTCCTCAAGATCCATCTGCATATATCTGGCCCTTTTGGAAGACAGGAAGACCAACTGTAGTCAGAATGCATGACAATGTTTACAAAAGAAATTCAAGCTCAGCTTGGTTTTGGTAATTTCATGGCTGTGAGGCAATGAAGCTGGCCTCTGTATATAAGATCTGCCACTCAATAGTGAGAGTGCTCTGATTCCATGGAAAGTATTCTCATTCTGCTCAATTTAGTCAAAGGAAACCTTTTCACTGTGTGAAAGTAACTTTCGGTCCTATACGTGGTGATTGGTTCTTTAGAAGTTAATTGTGCTTATTTGTGTATATTTACTTGTTAAGTGAAGCATGAATTCTGCATACACTGTCCAGGCTTTTAAGGATGATGACTTGACTTCAATTACTGGTCACTTCTTTAGGCTACTAATATCACCATGAAGTAAGTTTTTGTTTTCATAATATGAATATAATCTATATATTATATAAATACATAGGTAGATTTTGGTTCATGTGCAGCCCCCTTCTTTTCGACACCATGAGTCACCCTTGTGCAGCGATTTTCCGCGCACCTACGCACTTAACGAAGCACTTGTCAAGGAAACGCGACGAATAACGCCCAGCCATCGAATAATGCCCATCCATCGAATATTGCCTTCCTTCGTTATCGCCGCCTTTCGTAACTGTCGAACAGAAATGCCAATGGCTCGGCCCATAGCAACGCGCTTTATATAGGGCGAATATTACCCCTATTTCCCATTTCCTTCTTTCTCCCATGGTTATATAATGTAATCAAGAGATTAACCAATACGAAGTCAAGGAGTTGCCCGTTCAAACTACCTGCCGAACCTCCCCTCATCCACTCCCAGCACATGACCGCGACTTTCGAGAGAACGAGTCAGCCAGATATCCCAAGAGAGGGTCAGCTGAGGGTCGCCGCTGCGAGAGGAAGCGATTCTGAGTGATAGAGAGAGAGACAGAGAGAGAGAGAGAGGGAGAAGGGGAGAGGGAGGGAGAGGGGGAGAGGGAGGGAGAGGGGGAGAGGGAGGGAGAGGGGGAGAGGGAGTGGGGGAGGGAGGGAGGAAGGGAGTGGGGAGAGAGGGAGGAAGGGAGTGGGGGGAGAGGGAGGAAGGGAGTGGGGGAGGGAGGTAGGGGGGAGGGAGGTAGGGGGGGAGAGAGGTAGGGGGGGAGAGGGAGGGGGAGAGGGAGAGAGAGAGAGCGTATACTACGAGATGAGAAGTTTCTCCTCGCAAATCATGTGTGCTGAAAGGTTCCTGAGGACACAGTGTAACTACAGACCGATATCCATGAAGTGTTTTATGTTGTGAGACAAGTTTTATGTCTCTCTTTCGTTATGTCATGTTTGTGTAATTACAATATATCCTATGTTATTCATGGAATTTAAATGACGAGACAGGTGTGCGTCTCAAGACCATTTGTTTTGCTGTTCTGTTATAATTTGTATGTAAAATATAGCATTTAGTTAGATGTTAATGTGGAGTTGTAATTTTGGTCGCCACATAAGTGGAGGCACCGGAGAGATAGGATGTTAATCTAACTATAAGTTTGCTATATGTTCGGTTAATTTTGGATCAACAATTTGTGGGGGCATGCTGATTTTGGAGACAGTTCTAGTTTTTTCATAGTATATCTAGTTTTGGTGGTATAGTTCCCCTGTATTTGATTGTATTGTGAACCATTCTGCCTTGTCATCTCATTAATTCCATCTCCTTTCGATTTTGCCATTTGTCGTTTGCGTGAGATCCACGAGAAACCGCCCAGCCATTTCGTTTTTGAATGTCAATGACCAACTTGACATGCCTTTCGTAAATTGTGATGTTCATTCCGCAAAAATTAAAGCTTTGCTAGTTACCGGCTCCTCCTTGTCGATGCTTGATACTGATACTTGGCATAAAATTCCCCGCCTGGGACGTATCCAACAATGTAAGATTACGTGTCGGAATGTCACTGCAGCTCCGATTATTCTGACGCAATGCATTAAATTGAGGGTGTGTCTTCAGAATTTATCGTGGAGACATACATTCTATTTGTCTGAATTGCCTGTCTCAATGATATTGGGTAAGGATTTCATCAAAAGAACGCGAATCGTACTTTTTCACAACGTGTTTTTCTTTGAAAGCTGCCCGGATAAGAAATTCTTTCTCCACTCCGATTCTGAAACTTCGTCAGCTTTGTCCGATTCGCCCCCGGCATCAGTTGTTCATATGCAATGCCAGAATGTGGCCCCATTTACAGGCAGAACTCATTCCACATCGGAAAATGTTTCCTCCGAAGGCGAAGTCAACCCTAGCCTTCCATCGAAGGAAATAAAATGTCTCGTCGATGTCTATTCCGATGTAATCTCATACCAGCTAGGGCAAACTAACCTGATGTATTATGAGATTGAATTGCTCGATTTGACTCCGGTCAGGTCCCCTCCATATCAGTACTCACCACCAAAATTGGCCATGATGAGGACTCATGTCGATAATTACTCGCCGATGGTATTATCCAGCCTTCTTCATCCAATTGGAGTTCACCAGCATTTCTCATCCCCAAGAAAGATGGCTCCGAAAGACTTGTGGTCGACTATCGTAAACTGAATAAGCAGGTCAAAGCCGATAATTTTCCTATGCCTTCGATAGAACACACCCTACAATACTTGGGTTCGGCTAAATATTTCACAATTCTTGATTTAAATTCTGCCTTCCATCAAATTCCTTTGACGGCTACTTCAAAGGAATACACCACCTTCGTCACACCTTTTGGGCTATATCAATATATTCGTCTTCCATTTGGTTTAACCACGTCTCCTCAAGTCTTTTCGAGGTTGATTGACAAGGTGCTAGGCGATTTAAAATATTCTTGTGTGTATCCATATATTGACGACTTATGCATTTATTCCACGAGTCTGCCAGGACATCTTCGTCGCGTCAAACTGGTCTTGGAGAAGCTAAGGGCAGCTGGTTTCATGGTCCATCCAGAGAAGATGAAATTGGCCCATGAATCCATTACCTTCCTTGGACATCGAATCTCCCATGGCGAACTTACAACTGACCCAGAGAGAACCCGAACACTTTCTGCATTCCCTGTTCCTAAGTCGGTTAAGGAGGTTTCACGCTTTCTTGGTATGTGCAGGTTTTATTCCAAATTTATTCCAAATTATGTGGAGATTGCAGCCACTCTTAATGCACTCTGCAGGAAAAATGTCATTTTCAAATAGACCTATTCGCATCAAGATTCTTTTGTCAATCTTAAACTATGTCTCTCTTCTCCCCCTGTACTCCAACTTCCTAATTTTGAGGAAGAATTCCATTTGTTTGTGGATGCCAGTCAGGTGGCACTTGGAGCAGTTCTTAACCAGATGTTCGATGAGAAGTTAAAACCTGTAGCTTCTGCTAGTAGAACTTTGAATAATTTTGAAAAAAAGCTGCCATCTTTTTGGATTGGAGTGTCTTGCTTGCTGTTGGGCCGCTGAAAAATTCAGGACTTATCTCCAGCCAAAACAATTCCACTTATATATAGACAATGGGGCAATAACCTGGCTGTTTAAACATACCAAGCAACTAGGGAAAATTGGAAGAATGGTTTTAAAATTGTCATCTTTTCGCTTTGTAATCCATCATGTGCCATGTTCTAAAAATAGGGTAGCCCACTGTCCATCGAGAGTGGTTGATCAACCGATTGAGGATCCAGTTCATTGTTCAATGCTTTTACATAAAATACCCCTGTCCTTCACAAACATTAGTGATCACCAGAATTCAGATCCGCATCTAAAACAGCTGATAAAGCGAATCAGACAGGGAAGTCCATCTCCAAATTATTTCTTAACCGCTTCCCTGACGCGGCCGAGTTATCTCGTCCTACCAAGTTGCGCAAATTCTGACGCGGCCGAGTTAACTCGTCCTATGCCTTTTTTGTCTCTCTTTTCCTGTTCCGACCGAGTTTACTCGTTCCCTTGTAGAAGTTCACATTTTCATCGCCAGAGGACACATGGGAATAGATTTTCGATGTTTTCCCCGGTATTTTCAAGGTTATCTTCGGTGTTTCGTAGTAGGCAGTATCACGACCCAACATTCGATTTTTTTCTCATGCGCAAAGCGTAATATTTTCAATTTATGCTTAGTATAGAATAAATACATCACTGGATATCTTTTTTACTATCCCGAGTTATGTATTACATACGTTTTAGGATTGTATCGCCTCCCTATAAGCATTTATAATTTTTTCAAGCCATCTATATTTTCCGTCCGTCTGGTGGTTCGTGGGCTTTTTATAATTCGTCGATCAGATTTTCATAAATAAATTTTGTGCATTTGCAAATAATGAATTGATTTATATGTTTCTAGTATATATTTTTAAGGTTATCTTCAATGTTCCGTAGTAGGCAGAATCACGACCCAACATTCGATTTTTTTCTCATGCGCAAAGCGTAATATTTTCAAATTATGCTTAGTATCGAATAAATAAATCGCTGGAAATCTTTTTTAATATCTCGAGTTATTTATTGCATGCATTTTAGAATTATATCGCTTCTCTGTAAGCATTCCCAGACCCTTTTTAGCCACCTATTTTCCTTGTCTGCTTGTTCGAACGTATTTTAGGTTTCTAACTCTTAGCAAACTGCGATGCGTGTGTCACGAAAATGAAACTTTCTCCTCTAGCATTCCGACCGTATGTTTTTACCCCCTCTCTGCCAGAGCAATGCTCCTAGGGTTCGTACTCGAGCGCCTTTCTCACGACCGTTACTGAAATTTTCGCACCTTATGTTGAGGGCGATGACTCTTTGCAAATTGCCATGCATCCCGACCATATGTTTTCACCCCCTCTCTGCCAGAGCAATGCTCCTAGGGTTCTTGTTCTTACTCGAGCGCCTTTCTCACGACCGTTACCGAGATTTTCGCACCTTATGTTGAGGGCGATGCTGAACTGTTTTTACAACTGCTTGCAATTTCGTAGGCATATCTGTGTCAGTTTTTCATTGTCCTCTCGAGCGTACACGTCTAGCATTCTCACTTTCCTCTGCGTTCCGCGGTTATATCGTTGCGTTGTTCCGAGTTTATTGTTATTTTATATATTGTTACTTTTTATCATTATTTTATACACAGTTATTTTTTATAGTTATTTTATGCAGTGTTAGTGGTTTACTTGCGTCTGCGTTAGTTTTGCTTTCATTGTTATTTTATTGTTCGTTATTGCATCCCTCCTACATGGAAGGTGACAAGGAAAGTGATATTTCTGAGGTGGAATTTGAAGGTGAGGACATTGAAGATTCTGGATCAGAATCTAGCTTCTCGGAGGATACAATCTCCGATGCAGAGGGTGAAGGAGAACCTACGCAAGACGGACAATGGTGTGAAGTGAAGAATTCAGGCCCTCCTCCTCCTGCACCCCCTAGGTTCAACTTCGAAGGTGATTCATCGCTGAATTTTGAAGTTGACCCAGAGGGCGGCGTGTTGCAGTTTTTTGAACTGTTTTTCGATGAGGAAGTGATAAGTTTCATTACCAATGAGACAAATCGCTATGCCACTCAAGTGTCTTCGAAATAATCCATCTACTTCAAGGGCCCAATGGCATCCTACCACTGCTCCTGAAATTCGTGTGTTTTTAACATTAATAATGCTGCAAAGCATTGTGAGAAAACCCGAGCAAGAACATTATTGGTCGACAAGACGAATACTGGCTACACCGTTTTTTGGGGAAACAATGTCGTATCGGAGATTTGCAAAAATAAGGCAGTATTTGCACTTCAGCAACAACGACGAGTACAACCCTGAAACTCATCCAAATCCCAAACTTAACAAAATTTGGCCGATTTATCAAATGTTGGAGGAAAAATTTCACAAGTTATACACCCCAGAAAGAGACATTACAATCGACGAAAGTTTATTGCTGTACAAGGGACGATTAGGATGGCGTCAATTTATGCCACTCAAAAGGGCAAGATTCGGGATAAAAACTTTCGTTTTGTGCGAATCTGTAAGTGGCTATGTGTGGTCCACGATTATATACGCAGGGAAAGGGACTATTCCCGATGCAGAGTTCGAGAGTATGCCGATGTCCTCCCAGGTGGTGATGTCCCTCATGAAACCTTTGTTCGACAAAGGTTATTGTCTAACTACGGACAATTTTTATACCTCCCCGGAAGTAGCCGACGCACTTGTTTCTCGGGCTTCTGACACCTATGGTACTGTTCGAAAAACAAGAAAGGGGATGCCAGAAGGATTGAAAAAAAAGAAAATGAAAAAAGGTGAAGTGACGGCATTTCAGAAGGGAAAAGTTATGGTGCTTCATTGGAAGGACAAAAAAGAGGTGACATTGCTTTCCACAATTCACAATAGTGAAATGCAAGGGGTAGAGAAAAGGGGCAGAGTGACGATGAAGCCGAAGGTTGTTGTGGACTACAACCACACGATGGGGGGTGTAGATAGAGTGGATCAGCATTTGGCTGATTATCCAATCCCACGGAAACGGGGGAAAAAATACTATAAAAAAATTTTCTTCCATTTGATGGAACTCTGTGTATGGAACTCTGTGTATGGAACTCTGTGTATGGAACTCTTTTCTTCTTTATAAGAAAACAGGTGGGAGAAGTGTTCATTTAGACTATAGGCTAGACCTAATTGAAAAACTAATTGAAATGTATCACCCTAGTGTTCCCTCCCCGAAGGCAGGTAGGCCACCCGCAGCACCACACCCCCGCCGCCTCACTGAGAGGCACTTCCCCGACGTAATCCCGGCCACAGAGAAGAAGGAAAACCCAACGAGGAAGTGTGCGTTGTGTTCCCGGAAACGGGTTGCGCGTGGGAAAATTGTTAGAAAGGAAAGTAGGTACTATTGCCCCGATTGTGATGTACCTTTGTGTGTGACACCATGCTTTAAAATATATCACACCAAAGCAAGTTTGTAAATATTATTTTAGATTTTAGAGAATATCAATGTTTGTTAGAATTTAGGATTAGAAATTGGAATTTTGATATGTTTGATAATGTAAATGTTTATTATTACGTGGAAATGTGTATTTTTGGACATTTAAAAAACGAAATATTCCTCTAAATAAAACTTTAAAACCAGAAATGACTAAATTTCCTTTAATAACTACCCATAACTAATGGAAAAATGCAATAAAATAATGTGACAATTTTTTGACCCACTTATGGGAAAAAACCCGTCAGGGAAGCGGTTAAAGAATAATTTACTATATCATGGAACCAGTAGACTTAAGATGGGTAGAGTAGTCGTACCTGGGCCCTTAAGTCTATGTTATTTTCCTATTTTCATTCCTTACCAACTGCTGGACATATGGGCGTTAGTAAAACTTCTGAACGAATCTGTAGAGAGTTTTGGTGGAGCAACATGAAGTCAGAAATAGTTCAGATGGTTAAAACCTGTCATGACTGCCAAACCTGTAAACCTAGGAATACTCTTCCCCCTGGCAAGATGAGTTCTACTACTCCTAACTACCCCTGGGAGAGAGCATACATAGATTTTGTTGGTCCATCACCCAGAAGTCGCAATGGGAATACATGTGCACTTAAAATTATAGATGGTTTCACCAAATTTACTTTCATCGAACCATTATGCTCTCAGTTAGCCTCCCAAGTTGTTTCTACTTTATTTTATAAAATCTTTCCTAAATTTGGCTATCCTAAATTCCTAGTTTCTGATAATGGGACCCAATTTAGGTCCACTCTTGTGTCAGATATGTGTTTTAAATATGGCATAATGCAAATCTTTACAGTCCCCTATTATCCTCAACCTAACCAAGCTGAACGAGTCCACCGTAACTTAAAATATGCTTTAACCACCTTATCTCAAAATGACCATAGGAAGTGAGATGAATTTTTGCCTTTAATTCTGCCAAGCACAGTAGTACAGGCTATACTCCAGCAAAGGTGTTTTGGGAAGAGAACTCCCTCACCCTCTAACTAATTTCTGGAGAATTCCTCCACCAGCTCTGTCGGAGACGTTAACCCAACCTGAAAGGCAGTCCCTATGGCAAGATGTGTTGATAAATCTATAAAGGACAAAGCTTAGGCAAGCAGTCGCTTTTAATAGAAGCCACTCAGAAAATCCATTTAAACTTGGTGATATGGTGTTGTATAAAAGGTTCCCTACTAGTTCAAAGGCGCTCCAAAAAACCACCAAACTCACACCACACTCACACCCACTTCCACTTAAACGTTTTTTATCTCCTGTGACAGCTGTTCTGGAACTGTCACCCAATAAGGAGAGAATTGCCAACATTTCACATTTAAAATTGTATCATCAGTAAATTGTATTCTATTGTATCTAGTATGTTCCGGCGTAGGGAATTAGCGAACCCATTGTCCAATGAACCGGTATCATTGCAATCAGCCCCCAGATGAGAATCTGGTAAAACATATTAATTTTCGGCCTCATGCTATGCCTTTGTGTATAAAAGGATGATGTTCAAGACATCATAAAGGGTAATTAGACCTTTATGTATGTCTCCATGGCTCTAAATTTTTATTATTTAATGAAACCTTGCCATGTGTTTCTTATGTTTACTGGTAATAATATCACTATTACCACTATAGTTTTTGTGCACTCTCCCCAATTGGGATAGTGTACCTTAAAATGTTTATAAACTGAATACCATTTGTAACAATAGCCATGCATCTCAAAACAGGGAGAAATATACTAGATTTAAAATTTTTCTACTGTAATAACTATCTTGCTACTTAGAAAATTAATTAATGTTATAATACTTATCTGTACCACTTGACCAAGTTGAAAGTTGTTAATGTCAAACTGAGAAAATAATTGCTGCTAAGTTTCCAGCAGAGAATACTGTTTAATTTTACTTAATGCTTTAAATTCAAAGTAATCTTCTGTTAAATTTTGGTACTTCTCAGATGGAACTACCATGAATTCTTTTCTTTGTTATAATATCCATTGTCGTATAATGTGCCCTTATTGTAAGTCTAAGGCAAGAAGTGGGCATTAATCTTTTGTATCTTGAATCATTTTGGTATTCTGAAACCACACACCAGAACATTTCATGATAATTAATATCTGTTATGGTGGAGACATAACAAGTTGGGCTATTGAGTGCTTAGTGAACACTTTTCAAAATACGATAGTATAAATACTCTGCCTAACCTTACACACTTTGACATGCTGAAGATGACAGCATAGCTGTCGAAACGTGCATCCTAAGTGATCCTACGAGTCTTCTGTGCCTTGGCACGTAAGTACCGCCTTTACGGTGATTTGGAGGTATTTTTCCAATTTTATTCATTGTCTTCACCGTGTCTCGTGAGTTCTTCATTTTATTTATCCTATGTATCGTGTAATGTGCGAGTTGGAATTTTTTAGTTCTGGTAGCACAACCTTCAGTTCCTTTTAAAATATAGTGCATTTTCTTTAGTTCGTTTCTATCTTCATGAAAGTTAAGGGAAAGCATTTAAATGTATAACTGTACTTCTAATTGAATAACTACCTTTTAATTACTTATATTTATATAATAATGAAGGCTTAGCATACATTGACACCGCTGCAGGGGCGTATCCAGGGGGGTGCGTATGGTGCTACAGCACCTCCCCTGGATATCAAAAGCAATCAATTTTTCTACCTTAAATACAAAGACTTCAATAGATATACAGAAGAGATCAAGACGGCGGCATTGGCTCTAGTGTAATAACCGATTTAGTCAAATCGAATTGTTCCACCGAGCGTTCAACCGTGCTGATTCATGTAAATCTGCTTTTACTTTCGTATCCCTAACTTCTGCTATGTGAACGACGAATGTCAATGTCACTGTGGCCTAGGGTTACCGTTATAATTACTTTCGCTCCTCAAATTTGCCCAGTACGTGTTAATTTTATATGAATTCAAAATAATTGTTTCTTTTTTCATTAGCGGAAAGGCTTGAATTTACAAAATTTTACTAATAATTTTATAATTTTTCCGCCCCCCTCGGGATCGCACCGAGTATTCCAACAAATTAAAACAAACTCTTAACAGCACCCCCCTTCACAAAATCCTAGATACGCCCCTGCACCTCTGAACTGCCTTTTGTATGCCAAATTCGGACTTTCATGCATCAGCGAAATGACAAACGAATATTTCAAGTGGTGCTGGCTGCCAGCCACCAGTTTCTGCCACGTCGCCATCTTTGTCTGTACAGCAGTGTTTATTTGTGCAATTATTTAAATATTTTATTGCATTTTGCCCTATCTCTCTATATTATAAAATCGATGATTGTGACTAAAAGGCCCCTGCTCAAAAAACTAAACATTTATACCATAATTAGAGATTTTATAATATTTTTTGGCTCACCGGGAACGGAACCCCCATTATTACATGTAAGTCTATTGTTCGACATCTGTACATTCAACTTCCGTACACGTTTTCAGGAACGCATTATGTACGGATGTCGAGGACTGCCTGTATATCTAGTGATGAGCTGGAAAAAAATTAAAAACCGACTCTCTAAAAAAAATGTCCTAAGGAAATTTGGATAAGGGCTAGAAAAGATTAGTTTGCTGTAACTTAGTGACTTTAAAAACGCATGGGGAAGAAGCTTCTTTAAGTACAACTGTGGTAGAAGAGTGTAAAGAGACTTTGCATATAATATTAATGGGTTATGATTAGGGTTGCCAACCTCTGGCTTTCGGGCTGGAGATCTCCAGGTGAATAGCACAAATATCTGGTTCAATTTCGATTGCAGTGCGTGTTGATAATAGACTTAGGCCTCTTTATAAGCTTCTGTCTTTCTAACTTTGAGTTGAATTTTATTCTGCGTCTTACCAAGCGATGGTCGCTTCCAGTTTTAAACTGGTTGAGGACAGAACAGTCTTCAGCCAATTGCTTCTTATTGACTAGTAGTAGTAAAAGACAATGACATTCAAGAAAAGTATAAGAGAAAATAAATATTTCACAAGATTTATAATTTTTGTAGACATGAAGGTCGATTTGAGCTTTTTTCTCTTTTGGAATCATCAAAATGGGGGGTCGTCTTAGATTCAGGGTCGTCTTGGATTCGGGTGAATACGGTTTTTTATATATATATATGATTCCAAAAGAGAAAAAAGCTCAAATCGACCTTCATGACTACAAAAATTATAAATCTTGTGAAATATTTATTTTCTCTTATACTTTTCTTGAATGTCATTGTCTTTTAACATTTTAAAATCATAAGATCACATCACAAATAGAACCATTCAGGTTTTCAAATAAATTAAATGGTAGCATTCATTTTAAGATAACATTAAAAATAAAGTAAATACATTGAAAGAATATACTCATTTCAGGACAACAAAAAAACATTTCAATCCAAGTGCTGCATAAAATCATTTTATTGTGTTAGTCATCATCACTGTCTATGCAACCTTCACTATTTTCCTCATGCTCACTATCTTTATCACTCTCAACTTCATCATCAGTCTCCCACAAAACATCATCCTCACTCCCATCCATGGCATTAGATAAGCAGCATTTCTTAAATCCTTTCACTATTACTTTTGCATTTATTTGTTGCCACGATGCCTTGATCCATTGGCAGAGCATTGCAACTTCAGGTTTCTTAAGATTTCCTTTTGGTGTTAAAGTGTGAGTTCTACTTTGTAACCACTCAGAATACAAAACCTTTAAATTATTTTTAAAACACTTATTGACAGCAACATCTAAAACTTGAAGTTGCGATGTCATTCCTCCAGGTATTACAACAAGATCAATATTCATCGCACTCATTGTTTTTAATTTCAGGAGATAAGTGTCCTTGAATGCATCCAGTGAAAGCATTGCTCTTTGTTTCAGTAAAGCTCCTGGCCGTCTATTCCACACCACAAGTAACCAATCTCTCATTAGTTCTTTAGTCATCCACCCCTTTTCTTGACACCTATTATTCCACTTGGCAAATGTTTCTTAGGCATTGTTTTCCGCTTTAGAATCACATATGGTGGTAACTTAGTCCCATCTGCTAAAACCGCCAACATTACCGTGACTCGCATTTTTTCGTTGCCTGTAGTTTTAATTAGGATGGACTTCGCACCTTTTTCGTTCACAGTATAATTAGATGGCATGTAGAAGAAAACCGGAGTTTCATCGGCATTTCCTATTTGGCTCAAAAGGTAATTATTGGTTTTTCTAAGTCCAATTACGTATTTCTGGTAAGCGAGAAGTTTTTCAACATAGTCTTCTGACAATTTCTGACACAGCGAAGTTCGTCGCCGTAAAGAAAAATTATTTCGTCGCATCATTCTCACGCACCAACTTCTGCTGGCCTTGAATTCTTGCAATGATATATTAAGTCCTCTAGTAATTTCATTAGCTTTAAGTATAATACTTTCAGTCGAAACAGGCATACCATTCTTCCTCATGGTGCGCACAAACCTGACTACTTCTTCTTCAATGCCATGAAATCGGCCTAATTTTGGACCACTGAGTGACTTCCTTGTGGCTTTGGCTTTTTCTAGTTCCTGTTTTGAGAGTTTCCATCGACGCACATTTGCCTCAGATACACCGAACTTTCTACTCGCATCACAGTTATTAGTTTTTTCGGCGTAATTTATCACGATCAGCTTAAAATTTGTATCTTAGCTCCGGATAATTCCTTTGTTAACTTTCCCTTTGCACTCGTGCCACGTACTTCAACATCATCTGTCATTTTAACTTAAGGGTTGTGCATTTAAATCAAGAATGCACAACTCAAAATTACTGTCACACTTAGTGAATCGCGGTGCGTCGTTTGAAAGGGGAATCCCAATGATTTCCGCACTCATTTGTTTTGATATTACGTGCCATTACGTGCAAGATGAAAGTACGTCTGTGTTATGATCGTCGACGATGATTATTAGTCTAAATAATTATTATTCTCGTCATGTTTTTCTTATTGTTATTACTATTTGTTTATTTCACGTCTTTATGTACGTACTTGAATTTGCTGTTGTGAATTGTTTACTCTAATATACCATTTGTTGTAAAAACCATTGATTAAATGCTTAAATATACTTCGTATTCGAATGTAAGACGACTCTTGATATTTACAGCTGAAAATTTGGAAAAAAAGGTCGTCTTAGATTCAGGTGAATACGGTATATCAAATTCAGATTTCCTTCATTAGGTGTATTTTAACATTAACAGCATTATTATATATGCCTCTGATTCCCATTAAAAGCTTACCCATATGAAAGGAAAGAGCTTGTTACCAAGGAAACACATATATATATATATATATACACACACACAGTAGAACCTCATAAATCCGGCACTCGAAAATCCGGAATTATCAAAAATCCGGCACTTTTTGAAAAGTGCACTTCTTAAAATTTTTGCCGCGGGTAGCCTAATCCACTATGGAACGATAAACGCACTGCTTCGCATCAAAATTCGCGAATTCTAGAACCAATTTGACAGCAGCAGTTACATTGTATGTGTGAGTCCAATTGTCAGTTCACCAATACATGTTGGTACGTTTAAGGAATAGTTTCCACAGGCACATTGTATAACTTGTATACAGTCGCGTGTTCAGATTCGTAGCGATCGCATGTGTCTTTCATTGGTGTGATATTGCTCAAGTTCATATTGGAATGTCTTCAAAAAAAAGCTGAAAACCCCTACAGTAGTATTATGAAGTGTAAACATAAATCTCTTTCTATTGAACAATAAGTAGATTTATTAAGAAAACTTGAAAAATGTGCTTCAGTTAAGAGTCTCTGTGAAGAATATAGCGTAGGCAGTTCTACTGTGTATGACTTGAAGAATCGAAAAAGTGAGTTGCTGACATTTTATGCAGAGAGTGACACTTCTAAGGCCGAAAAACATTACACACTTCCAGGGTCAACGATATCGATAGAGTATTGTTTGAATGGTTTCGACAAAGAAGAAGTGAAAGTGTTCCGGTATCAGGCCTATTGCTAATACAGGAAGCAAAGAAATTCCACGACGATTTGAAAATCAATAAAGCTTGCGATTATTCGCAAGGTTGACTTCATCGCTTCAAGCTTCGCCATGGAATACGAAAATTACCAGTGTCTGGCGAAAAACTTAGTGCCGATTCGGATGCTGCCAATACATTTGTAGAGTTTACCAAGTTAATTTCGGATGAAAATCTTACTGCAGAGCAAATATATAACGCGGACGAGACAGGATTATTTTAGCGATGTCCTCCCAGGAGCACACTTGCAGCAGCCGATGAGGATATGGCATTTGGAGTGAAGGAGTCAAAGGAGAGGCTGACGGTTCTTACGTGCGCAAATGCAGCAGGTACGCACAAACTAGAGCTAAGTGTAATTGGTAAAAGTGCACACCCACTTGCTTTAAAGAGTGTAAAGAATTTTCCTGTCAACTACCGTGCTAATAAACGTGCATGGATAACTTCTCAGTTAATGTTGGATTGGTTTTTGAATTATTTTGCAAATCTAAGGGACTAGGTAATGATTGTAAAATAATTATGACATTAGATAACTGTCCTGCCCATCCTGATGCATCACTTTTGGTATTGGGTAACGTGTGTGTGGTTTATTTAACTCCAAATTGTACATCTATTATTCAACCTATGGATCAGGGAATATTACGCTCACTAAAGTGCTATTACAGACAGCAATTTATGCAGAAATTGCTTGTTGCTTGCAATAGAGGCCAAGGTGTTGACGGATTTAAAAAGGAATTTAACATTAAGGACTCGATTTGGACTCTAGCTAAAGCGTGGACTGATGTAACGGCCGCAACACCGAAAAATGCCTGGCATAATTTGTGGCCTGCAAGCATGTTTGAAGAATGTGATGAATTACCACCAGATTTTCTAGGTTTCAATGTTAGTGACAAAAAGAGATTGGTCTGAAATTACGGAATTTGCTAAGGGATCGACAAATAACGCTTTCACGAAGGGTCTGTAAGAAGACGTTGAAAAATGGATAGAAATCGACTATGAAGTGCCTGTAGTGAATCAGCTAACTGAAAAGTTTATAATTTTTAACGGCCAATAAATTAAAATATTGTAAATTTCTATTTTTCATGTCCATTTCTCTATGCTATGTTAATATGTGCTTGCATTCTGCAAGGTTTTCTATATTTTACTATTTTTACAAATTGAAATTATTTACAATCGATTTTTTACAAAACCATAAAACTGTCTCAAATTTCAAGTTAGAAGATCATTTTGAAGCGCCATACAACTTGAATACCCGTATAGGCCAATAATGGGGCAAAACAGGTAATAGGATTTTGAATTTTTACAAAATCAGATGCTTTCCTTCTATTGTAAGTAAAAACCCATAATTCTGCCACATTTCAACTTTGTATCTCAATGAGAAGTGCCTTATAATTTCCACACTCGTATAGGGCCGAATAGGGGCAAAATCGCCCCTTCAAAATTGGAATTTTTTTCCGATGTTATCATTTTATCTTAGGTTGCAATGTAATTTCTATAATAATGCCAAATTTCAAGTCTCTAGGACTTATGCAGCTGCCTTGCCTTTTTTGTTCTAATATGGGGCAATAATGGGGCAAAACCCACAAAAATGAGGATTACCATATTCACCCGAATCCAAGACGACCCTGAATCTAAGACGACCCCCCATTTTGATGATTCCAAAAGAGAAAAAAGCTCAAATTGACCTTCATGACTACAAAAATTATAAATCTTGTGAAATATTTATTTTCTCTTATACTTTTCTTGAATGTCATTGTCTTTTAACATTTTAAAATCATAAGATCACATCACAAATAGAACCATTCAGGTTTTCAAACAAATTAAATGGTAGCATTCATTTTAAGATAACATTAAAAATAAAGTAAATACATTGAAAGAATACACTCATTTCAGGACAACAAAAAAACATTTCAATCCAAGTGCTGCATAAAATCATTTTATTGTGTTAGTCATCATCACTGTCTATGCAACCTTCACTATTTTCCTCACGCTCACTATCTTTATCACTCTCAACTTCATCATCAGTCTCTCACAAAACATCATCCTCACTCCCATCCATGGCATTAGATAAGCAGCATTTCTTAAATCCTTTCACTATTACGTTTGCATTTATTTGTTGCCACGATGCCTTGATCCATTGGCAGAGCATTGCAACTTCAGGTTTCTTAAGATTTCCTTTTGGTGTTAAAGTGTGAGTTCCACTCTGTAACCACTCAGAATACAAAACCTTTAAATTATTTTTAAAACACTTATTGACAGCAACATCTAAAACTTGAAGTTGCGATGTCATTCCTCCAGGTATTACAATAAGATCAATATTCATCGCACTCATTATGTTTTTAATTTCTGGAGATAAGTGTCCTTGAATGCATCCAGTGAAAGCATTGCTCTTTGTTTCAGTAAAGCTCCTGGCCGTCTATTCCACACCACATGTAACCAATCTCTCATTAGTTCTTTAGTCATCCACCCCTTTTCTTGACACCTATTATTCCACTTGGCAAATGTTTCTTAGGCATTGTTTTCCGCTTTAGAATCACATATGGTGGTAACTTAGTCCCATCTGCTAAAACCGCCAACATTACCGTGACTCGCATTTTTTCGTTGCCTGTAGTTTTAATTAGGATGGACTTCGCACCTTTTTCGTTCACAGTATAATTAGATGGCATGTAGAAGAAAACCGGAGTTTCATCGGCATTTCCTATTTGGCTCAAAAGGTAATTATTGGTTTTTCTAAGTCCAATTACGTATTTCTGGTAAGCGAGAAGTTTTTCTACATAATCTTCCGGCAATTTCTGACAGCGAAGTTCGTCGCCTTAAGAAAAATTATTTCGTCGCATCATTCTCACGCACCAACTTCTGCTGGCCTTGAATTCTTGCAATGATATATTAAGTCCTCTAGTAATTTCATTAGCTTTAAGTATAATACTTTCAGTCGAAACAGGCATACCGTTCTTCCTCATGGTGCGCACAAACCTGACTACTTCTTCTTCAATGCCATGAAATCGGCCTAATTTTGGACCACTGAGCGACTTCCTTGTGGCTTTGGCTTTTTCTAGTTCCTGTTTTGAGAGTTTCCATCGACGCACATTTGCCTCAGATACACCGAACTTTCTACTCGCATCACAGTTATTAGTTTTTTCGGCGTAATTTATCACGATCAGCTTAAAATTTGTATCTTAGCTCCGGATAATTCCTTTGTTAACTTTCCCTTTGCACTCGTGCCACGTACTTCAACATCATCTGTCATTTTAACTTAAGGGTTGTGCATTTAAATCAAGAATGCACAACTCAAAATTACTGTCACACTTAGTGAATCGCGGTGCGTCGTTTGAAAGGGGAATCCCAATGATTTCCGCACTCATTTGTTTTGATATTACGTGCCATTACGTGCAAGATGAAAGTACGTCTGTGTTATGATCGTCGACGATGATTATTAGTCTAAATAATTATTATTCTCGTCATGTTTTTCTTATTGTTATTACTATTTGTTTATTTCACGTCTTTATGTACGTACTTGAATTTGCTGTTGTGAATTGTTTACTCTAATATACCATTTGTTGTAAAAACCATTGATTAAATGCTTAAATATACTTCGTATTCGAATGTAAGACGACTCTTGATATTTACAGCTGAAAATTTGGAAAAAAAGGTCGTCTTAGATTCAGGTGAATACGGTATATCAAATTCAGATTTCCTTCATTAGGTGTATTTTAACATTAACAGCATTATTATATATGCCTCTGATTCCCATTAAAAGCTTACCCATATGAAAGGAAAGAGCTTGTTACCAAGGAAACATATTGTTAGACCCAGAAAAATTAGCAATTTTTTGAGATAAAAACTATAAAATTAGGGTAATTCTACTCGGATTTGAATTCTGTCTTCAAAAATAAGAAACTACAATTTATATTCTATACAATAGTTGAAGTCCCGAGTTCGTATCCTGACGGGAAGTAATTTTAAAATGCAAATATAAAAACCTCTACATCAATTTACATGTATTCTTATGGGCAAAAAATAGGGCAAAAAGGGGCCAAAATAGTCCCTCAGAATAGGAATTTTGCCAGTTTCGGATTTTTTCCTTTGGTTGTGATAACAACCTATAATCCTACCAAATTTCAAGTTTCTATATATATATATATATATATACTAGTTAATATGTGCTTGCATTCTGCAAGCATTTTCAAAATTTTACATTTTTATAATTTCAAATTATTCCCAAGCGATGCTTTACATAATCATATAACCATATCAAATTTGGAGTTTGTTGCTCATTTAGAAGTGCCTTATAATTTTATCCTCGTATGGAGCAATAATGGAGCAAAACAGCCCCTAACATTAAGAATTATTACACTATCAGATTTTTTCCATCTGTTGTAACTAAAAACCCATAATTCTGCCAAAATTCAAGTTTGTATCTCGTTAAGAAGTGCCTTATAATTATCACACTCGTATGGGGCCGAAAAAGGGCAATACCAAACATTAAAAATAGAAATTTTTGCAATTTTGCAATTTTATCTTAGTTTGCCATGAAAATTCTATAATCACAAAATTGATTGGGAATAATTTGAAATTGTAAAAAGGCTAAATATCAAAACTGCTTGCAGAATGTAAGCACACATTAACAATAATAATTAGATGCTTCTTACACATGATATATCATATATATAGGAGGATACAAAATTATGAGGCACTTCCAGATGTGGTAGAAACTTGAAATTTGGTAGGAGTATAGGTTTTTGATCACAACCGAAGGAAAAAATCCGAAACTGTCGAAATTCCTAATTTAAGGGGCTATTTTGGCCCCTTTTTGCCCCATCTTTTGCCTATAAGAAAGCATGTAAATTGGTGCAGAGGTTTTTATATTTACATTTTAAAATTACTTCTCATCAAGATACGAACTCGAGACTTAATCTGTCGGATAGAATATAAATTGTAGTTTCTTATTTGTGAAGACAGAATTGAAATCCGAGTAGAATTAACGTAAAAATTTAGTTTTTACCGCAAAAAATTGCTAATTTTTCTGGGTCTAACAATAGGCTTCCTTGGTAACAAGCTCTATCCTTTCATATGGGTAAGCTTTTAATGGGAATCAGAGGCTTATATTTTAATGCTGTTAATGTTAAACTACACCTAATGAAGGAAATCCGATATTGATATACTCCTCATTTTTCGGGCTGTTTTGTCACACAACAAAAAAGGGGATGCAGGTACGTAGGACACAGAGACTTGAAATTTGGTACGGTTATAGAAATTTCATTGCAACCTAAGATAAAATTATGAAATTACTAAAAATCTCATTTTAAGGGCAAACTAAGATAAAATTGTAAAATTTCAAAAATTCCTATTTTTAATGTGTGGTTTTGCCCTTTTTTGGCCCCATACGAATGTGATAATTATAAGGCACTTCTTAATGAGATACAAACTTGAAATTTGGCAGAATTATGGGTTTTTAATTACAACAGATGGAAAAAATCTGAGACTGTAATAATTCTTAATGTTAGGGGGTGTTTTGCTCCATTATTGCTCCATACGAGGATTGAAATTATAAGGCACTTCTAAATGAGCAACAAACTCCAAATTTGACATGGTTATATGATTATGTACAACATCGCTTGGGAGTATTTGAATTTGTAAAAATGCTAAAATTTGAAAATGCTAGCAGAATGCAAGCACATAACAACTAGTATAATATATATATCATGTGTAAGAAGCGTCTATATATATAGATATATGAGGATACAAAATTATAAGGCACTTCCAGATGTGCCAGAAACTTGAAATTTGGTAGGATTGTAGGTTTTTGGTCACAACCTAAGGAAAAAATCTGAAACTGTCGAAATTACTATTTTGATGGGCTATTTTGGTCCCTTTTTTCCCCATTTTTTGCCCATAAGAAAACATGTAAATTGGTGTAGAGGTTTTTATATTTGCATTTTAAAATTACCTCCCGTCAAGATACAAACGCGAGACTTAAACTGTCGGATACGATATAAATTGTAGTCTCTTATTTTTGAAGACGGAATGCAAATCCGAGTAGAATTAACGTAAATTTATAGTTTTTATCTCAAAAAAGTAGTAATTTTTCAGGGTCTAACAATAGGTTTCCTTGGTAACAAGCTCTATCCTTTCATATGGGTAAGCTTTTAATGGGAATCAGAGGGTTATATTTTAACGCTGTTAATGTTAACCTATACCTAATGAAGGAAATCCGATATTGATATAATCCTCATTTTTGGGGCTGTTTTGCCCCATTATTGCCCCATTCGAGAACAAAAAAGGCGATGCAACTGCATAGGACCCAGAGACTTGAAATTTGGCACGGTTATAGAAATTTCATTGCAACCTAAGATGAAATTATAAAATTACAAAAATTCTCATTTTTAAAGGGCGGTTTTGCCCCTTTTCGGACCCATGTGAGACCAAAAAATGCGAGGCAGCTGCATAGGACCTAGAGACTTGATATTTGGCACGATTATAGGATTTTCATGGCAAACTAAGATAAAATTGAAAAATTGCAAAAATTCCAATTTTTAATGTGTGGTTTTGCTCTTTTTCGGCATCATACGAGTGTGATAATTATAAGGCACTTCTTAATGTGATATAAACTTTAAATTTGGCAGAATTATGGGTTTTTAGTTACAACAGATGGAAAAAATCTGACAGTGTAATAATTCTTAATGTTAGGGGCTGTTTTGCTCCATTATTGCTCCATACGAGGATTAAAATTATAAGGCACTTCTAAATGAGCAACAAACTCCAAATTTGACATGGTTATATGATTATGTACAACATCGCTTGGGAGTAATTTGAATTTGTAAAAAGGTTAAAATTTGAAAATGCTTTCAGAATGCAAGCACATATTGACTAGTATATATATATACTAGTTAATGTGTGTTTGCATTCTGCAAGCATTAGTATCGGAAAAATAATTTTTTTACGCAAAAGTTTGAACCTCTTCACTGCTTTACGTGTTTTCCTTATTGAAAAAATTTGGGATAAAAACAAACCTAAATTAATAATTATAAAATATTCATAGGTTTTTTCATTTGTTACGAATACCACACATTTATGCCAAATTTCATCGATGTAGCATCTCTAGGGGTGCATTTATATAAATTTCATTTTTTTAAATTTTTGAACTTTTAACGGCCACAATACTGAACTTTAACAAAATTTTCAATGTTAATTGGCACTGGAACATTATTCCCTAACTTTCTTAAAATTTTCAGCTTTCTTCGCTCTTCAGAATGTACATAAACTTTATTTAACATTTAAGAGATTATTACGGTCGAACAAATAAAAATTTACAAATTTCTATAATCCCGTTTCCATTATATGGCAAATTCTATCCAATGGAAAAAATTTCAGCTTTATACCTCATTTAGAAATACCTAAACCATGAAAAGTTAGTATATAGTTTATAATTTTTAACGGCCAAGAAAATACATATTGTTGCAATTTTTCCTCTGATTATTTTTTTTGATTCACCTATGTATTAAATTGCAGCTCAAACTATTGTAGTTTGCATTGGAAATTTGTATGCCCTCTATATTCTAAGTAAGGTCCATCAATATATAATGAAGAAGCATTTTTAAATTGTAGGATTTTTACAATTTCGAATTATTCTGTCTACTTTTAAAAAAATCATGTAAGCGTGTCAAATTTCAAGTTTGTAGGTCATTTAGAAGTGCCTTATAATTTTATTCCTCGTATGGGGCAATAATGGGGCAAAACAGCCATAACGTTACGAATTTTTACAATATCGGATTTATTCCTTCTGTGGTAACTAAAAACCCATAATTCTGACAAATTTCAAGTTTGTATCTCATTACGAAGTGCCTTATAATGTTCACATTCGTATTGGGTAGAAATGGGGCAAAACCGCACCTAAAAATTTGAATTTCTGCTATTTTTTTATTTTATCTTCGGTTAGAATGAACTTTCTATAAAGGTGCCATATTTCAAGTCTATAATTCATATGGAGATGCCTCTTCATTTTTGTTCTCATATGGAGCAATACTGGGGCAAAAGAGCTCAAAAAATGAGGATAATTGCAATATAGGATTTCCTTCATTAAGCATAGTTCAGCAATAAAGGCTTTAAAATATAAGCCTCTGATTCCCATGAAAAGCTTACCCATATGAAAGGATAGAGCTTGTTACAAAGGAAGCCTATTGTTAGACCCAGAAAAATTACCACTTTTTTGCGATAAAAACTATAAATTTACGCTAATTCTACTCTTATTTGAATTCTGTCTTCAAAAATAAGAAACTACAATATATATCCTATCCGACAGCTTAAGTCTCGCGTTCGTATCTTGACGGGAAGTAATTTTAAAATGCAAATATAAAAACCTCTGCACCAATTTACATGCTTTCTTATGGGAAAAAAATGGGGCAAACGGGGCCAAAATGGCCCCTCAAAATAGTAATTTCAACAGTTTCGGATTTTTTCCTTTGGTTGTGACTAAAAACCTATAATCCTACCAAATTTCAAGTTTCCAGCACATCTGGAAGTGCCTCATAATTTTATATCCTCCTATATATATATATATGATATATATATAATGTGTAAGAAGCATCTATATATTATAGATATCATATATATAGGAGGAAACAAAATTATGAGGCACTTCCAGATGTGCCAGAAACATGAAATTTGGTAGGATTATAGGTTTTTAGTCACAACCAAAGGAAAAAATCCGAAACTGGCGAAATTCCTATTTTGAGGGGCTATTTTGGCCCCTGTTTGCCCCATTTTTTGCCCATAAGAAAGCATGTAAATTGGTGCAGAGGTTTTTATATTTACATTTTAAAATTACTTCCCGTCAAGATACAAACTCGAGACTTAAACTGTCGGATAGGATATAAGTTGTAGTTTCTTATTTTTGAAGACGGAATGCAAATCCGAGTAGAATTAGCTTAATTTTATAGTTTTTATCGCAAAAAATTGCTAATTTTTCTGGGTCTTACAATAGGTTTCCTTGGTAACAAGCTCTATCCTTTCATATGGGTAAGCTTTTAATGGGAATCAGAGGCTTATATTTTAATACTGTTAATGTTAAACTACACCTAATGAATGAAATCCAATATTGATATAAGCCTCATTTTTTAGGGCTGTTTTGCCCCATTATTGCCCAATTCGAGAACAAAAAAGACGATGCAGCTGCATAGGACCCAGAGACTTGAAATTTGGCACGGTTATAGAAATTTCATTGCAACCTAAGATAAAATTATAAAATTACAAATATTTTAATTTTTAAGTGGAGGTTTTACCCCTTTTCGGCCCCATACGAGAGTGATAATTATAAGGCACTCCTTAATGAGATACAAACTTGAAATTTGGCAGAATTATGGGTTTTTTGTTAGAACAGATGGAAAAAATCTGAGACTGTAATAATTCTTAATGTTAGGGGCTGTTTTGCTCCATTATTGCTCCATACGAGGATTAAAATTATAAGGCACTTCTAAATGAGCAACAAACTCCAAACTTGACATGGTTATATCATTATGTACAACATCGCTTGGGAATAATTTAAATTTGTAAAAATGCTAAAATTTGAAAATGCTTGCAGAATGCAAGCACATAACAACTAGTCTATAATATATAGATGCTTCTTACACATGATATATCATATATATAGGAGGATACAAAATTATGAGGCATTTCCAGATGTGCTAGAAAATTGAAATTTGGTAGGATTATAGGTTTTTTGTCACAACCGAAGGAAAAAATCCGAAACTGTCGCAATTACTATTTTTGCCCATAAGAAAGCATGTAAATTGGTGCTGAGGTTTTTATATTTGCATTTTAAAATTACTTCCCATCAAGATACGAACTCGAGGCTTTAACTATCGGATAGGATATAAATTGTAGTTTCTTATTTTTGAAGACAGAATTCAAATCCGAGTAGAATTAGTGTAAATTTATAGTTTTTATCGAAAAAAAGGGGTAATTTTTCTGGGTCTAACAATAGGCTTCCTTGGTAACAAGCTCTATCCTTTCATATGGGTAAGCTTTTAATGGGAATCAGAGGCATATATTTTAATGCCTTTAATGTTAAACTATGCCTAATGGAGGAAATCCTATATTGTAATGATCCTCATTTTTGGAGCTCTTTTGCCCCAGTATTGCTCCATGTGACTACAGAAATGATGAGGCAGCTCCATATAACCCAGAGACTTGAAATTTGGCCTGGTTATAAAACCTTTATTGCAACCACAAGATAAAATAAAACTGCGAAAATTCCAAATTTTAAGGGCGGTTTTGCCCTATTTATGACCCATACCAGTGTGAAAATAATACGACAATTCTTAATGAGATGCAAACATGAAATTTTGCAAAATTATGGATTTTTAGTTACAACAGAAAGAAGAAATCCAATATCCTGAAAATTCGAAATCTTAGCAACTGTATTGCCACATAATTGTCCTATGCAACGAGTAAAATTATAATGCACTTCTAAATGAGCTACAAAGTTGAAATTTGATACGGATATATGATTTTGCACAAAATTGATTGGGAATAATTTGAAATTGTAAAAAGGCTAAACATCAAAAATGCTTGCAGAATGCAAGCACAGATTAACTAGTATATATATATATATATATCATGTGTAAGAAGCATCTATATATTATAGATATAGGAGGATACAAAATTATGAGGCACTTCCAGATGTGCCAGAAACTTGAAATTTGGTAGGATTATAGGTTTTTGGTCACAACCAAAGGAAAAAATCCGAAACTGGCAAAATTCCTATTTTGAGGGGCTATTTTGGCCCCTTTTTGGCCCATTTTTTGCCCATAAGAAAGCATGCAAATTGGTGCAGAGGTTTTTATATTTGCATTTTAAAATTACTTCCCATCAAGATACGAACTCGAGACTTAAACTGTGGGACAGGATATAAATTGTAGTTTCTTACTTTTGAAGACTGAATTCAAATCCGAGTGGGATTAGCGTAAATTTATAGTTTTCATCGCAAAAAAGTGATAATTTTTCTTGGTCTAACAATAGGCTTCCTAGCAACAGGCTTAATCCTTTCATATGGGTAAGCTTTTAATGGGAATCAGAGGCTAATATTTTAATGCCATTAATGTTAAACTACGACTAATGAAGGAATTCCGATATTGTAATAAATCCTTTTTTTCGAGCTGTTTTGCCCCAGTATTGCTCAACACGAGAACAAAAATGGTGAGGCAGCTCCATATGACCTAGAGGCTTGAAATTCAGGACGATTATAGAAATGTTGATGCAACTGAAGATAAAATAAAAAAATAGCGAAAATTCCAAAATTTTTGAGTTCGGTTTTGCCCCATTTCTACCCAATAAAAGTGTTTATATTATAAGGCACTTCTTAATGAGATACAAACTGGAAATTTCACACGGTTATATGGTTTTTGACTTAATCGATTAGGCATAATTCTAAATTGTAAAAAAGCTAATATTTAAAAATACTTGCATAATGCAATCACATACTACAAATATATAAACAACCGTTTCATGGTTTAGTTACTTATAAATGTGCAACAATGCTGAAATTTTTTCTAACGGTTGATCATAACAAGTAACGAAAACGGGATAATAGAAATTTGAAAATGTTTATTTATTATGCCGTAAAAAATTCATAAAAGTTAAAGAAATATACTAATGTTTCTGCACTTTTATTGGAGCTAGGGAGCTGAATATTTTGAAAAATTAGGGAATGCTACTCCAGCGGTAAATAATATTGAAAAATATAATAAAGTTTATTATTGTGGCTGTTAGAAATTCATCATTTTTAAACAATTAATTTTATATTGCTACAGATTTAGAAGTGCTACATTGATGAAATTTTGCAGAAATGTGAGGTATTCATATCAAATAATGAAAAACGATAGAAGTTTTATAATTATAAATTTTAGGGGTTGTTTTTAATCCAAAATTGTCCGTAATGTACAACATTAATCAGCGCAGAGGTGTAAACTTATGCATTTAAAAAGTATCTATCTACTATACTCTTTATATTAAGATGAGACAAAGCGCTTGCAGAATGCCAGCACACATTAACTAGTATATATATATACTAGTTAATATGTGCTGGCATTCTGCAAGCATTTTTGATATTTAGACTTTTTACAATTTCAAATTATTCCCAATCCATTTTGTGCAAAATCATATAACTGTATCAAATTTCAACTTTGTAGCTTATTTAGAAGTGCATTATAATTTTACTCGTTGCATAGGACAATTATGTGGCAATACAGTTGCTAAGATTTCGAATTTTTACGATATCGAATTTCTTCTTTCTGTTGTAACTAAAAATCCATAATTCTGCAAAATTTCATATTTGCATCTCATTAAGATTTGCCGTATTATTTTAACACTGGTATGGGTCATAAATAGGGCAAAACCGCCCTTAAAATTTGGAATTTTCGCAGTTTTATTTTATCTTGTGGTTGCAATAAAGGTTTTATAACCAGGCCAAATTTCAAGTCTCTGGGTTATATGGAGCTGCCTCATCATTTCTGTAGTCACATGGAGCAATACTGGGGCAAAAGAGCTCCAAAAATGAGGATCATTACAATATAGGATTTCCTCCATTAGGCATAGTTTAACATTAAAGGCATTAAAATATAACCCTCCGATTCCCATTGAAAGTTTACCCATATGAAAGCATTAAGACTGTTGCCTAGGAAGCCTATTGTTAGACAAAGAAAAATTACCACTTTTTTGCGATAAAAACTATAAATTTACACTAATTCTACTCGGATTTGAATTCTGTCTTCAAAATTAAGAAACTACAATTTATATCCTATCCGATAGTTAAAGCCTCGAGTTCGTATCTTGATGGGAAGTAATTTTAAAATGCAAATATAAACACCTCTGCACCAATTTACATGCTTTCGAAGGACAAAAAATGGGTCAAAAAGGGGCCAAAATAGCCCCTCAAAATAGGAATTTTGCCAGTTTCGGATTTTTTCCTTCGGTTGTGACCAAAAACCTATAATCCTACCAAATTTCAAGTTTCTGGCACATCTGGAAGTGCCTCATAATTTTGTATGCTCCTATATCTATAATAAATAGATGCTTCTTACACATGATATATATATATATATCATATATATATATATATATATATATATATATATATATATATATATATATATATATATATATATATATATATATATATATATATATATATATATATATATATATATATATATATATATATATATATATATATATATATATATATATATATATATATATATATATATATATATATATATATATATATATATATATATATATATATATATATATATATACATATATACATATATATATATATATATATATATATATATATATATATATATATATATATATATATATATATATATATACTAGTTAATATGTGCTTGCATTCTGCAAGCATTTTCAAATTTTAGCCTTTTTGCAAATTCAAATGATTCCCAATCGATGTTGTACATAATCATATAACCATGTCAAATTTGGAGTTAGTTGCTCATTTGGAAGTGCCTTACAATTATAATCCTCGTATGGAGCAATAATGGAGAAAAACAGCCCCTAACATTAAGAATTATTACAGTCGCAGATTTTTTCCATCTGTTATAACTAAAAAACCCATAATTCTGACAAATTTCAAGTTTGTATCTCATTAAGAAGTGCCTTATAATTATCACACTCGTATGGGGCCGAAAAAGGGCAAAACCAAACATTAAAAATAGGAATTTTTGCAGTTTTACAATTTTATCTTAGTTTGCCATGAAAATTCTATAATCGTGCCAAATTTCAAATCTCTAGGTCCTATGCAGATGCCTCGCATTTTTTGTTCTCGCATGGGGCCGAAAAGGGTCAAAACGGCCCCTTAAAAATGAGAATTTCTGTAATTTTATAATTTTATCTTAGGTTGCAATGAAATTTCTATAACCGTGCAAAATTTCAAGTCTCTGGGTCCTATGCAGTTTCATCGCCTTTTTTGTTCTCGAATGGGGCAATAATGGGGCAAAACAGCCCCAAAAATGAGAATTATATCAATATCGGATTTCCTTCATTAGGTGTAGTTTATCATTAACAGCATTAAAATATAAGCCTCTGATTCCCATTAAAAGCTTACTCATATGAAAGGATAGAGCTTGTTACCAAGGAAACCTATTGTTAGACCCAGAAAAATTAGCAATTTTTTTCGATAAAAACTATAAATTCTACTCGGATTTGCATTCCGTCTTCAAAAATTAGAAACTACAATTTATATCCTATCCGACAGTTTAAGTCTCGAGTTCGTATCTTGACGGGAAGTAATTTTAAAATGTAAATATAAAAACCTCTGCACCAATTTACATGCTTTCTTATGGGCAAAAAATGGGGCAAACAGGGGCCAAAATAGCCGCTCAAAATAGGAATTTTGCCAGTTTCAGATTTTTTCCTTATTATAGATATCATGTGTAAGAAGCGTCTATATATTTATCATCGGTTCGACTCCAGGCAGCCTCAAATTTGAGATTATTTCCTATAAGAAAAGCATTGAAATTGGTGCAGGGCACTTTTGAGTTTAAAATTTATTTGTCGGCTCTTACTCTTTATAATAAAATTAGATAAATGCTTGCAGAATGCAAGCACACATGCACTAGTAGGATATATATACAATATATATATAGGAGGATACTAATGTCTGGCCCAAACTACAATAGCTGGAGAGCTGAAATGTAATACATAGGTGAACCGAAAGAAGTAATCAGAGGAATAATTTCAAAATTGCATAAATGTTTATTTTCTTGGACGGTATAAATTATAAACACTTTTAGTAACATTTCATGGTTTAGGTACTTCTAAATGGGCTATGGAGCTGAAATGTTTTGCAGAGGTAGAATTTGCCAAATAATGAAAATGGGATTATAGAAATTTGAAAATTGTTAATCGTACGGCCGTAATAATTTATCAAATTTTAAACAATTTGACTAATGCTTATGTACTTCCTGAAGATCGAGGAAGCTGAAAATTTTAACCAAGTTAGGAAATAATGTTGCGGTGATAAATAATATTGAGAATTTTAGAAATAATGATTGTTGTGGCTGTTAAAAATTCATAAATTTTAAACAATTAAATTCATATAAATGCACTTCTAGAGGTGCTATATTGATGAAATTTTGCATAACTGTGAGGTATTCGTAACAAATGCTAAAAACCTAGAAATGTTTTATAATTATAAATTTTAGTGGTTGTTTATACCCCAATATTTTCAAAACAGAAAAACACATCATTTGGAGCCGAGATTCAACTTATGCATTGAAAATTATTTTTCGGCTTTTATTTTTACTTTAAGGTGACAGAAAATATTTGCAGAATGCAAGCATAATAAACTAGTATCCTATATCCTCTGTAAGAAGAGTCGATATAGAATGACTACTAATATGTGCTTGCATTCTGCAAGCATTTTCTCTAACCTTAAAGTAAAAATAAAAGCAGAAAAGTAATTTCCAAATGCATGTTTGCATCTCTGCGCCGAATTACCTGTTTTTCTGATTTGAAATTATTGGGGTAAAAACAACACCTAAAATGTATAATTTTAGTTTTTTTTTTTAGGTTTTCCTCATTCGTGTCGAGTACCTCACATTTATGCATAATATCATCAATGTAGCACCTTTAGAAGTGCATTTATAGAAATTTAATTGTACAGGTAGGCCCCGATTTACGCCGGGGTTACGTTCCACCACCTCAGGGTCGTTAGCTGAAGCGGCGTAAATCGAGGAATAATTATAATGTATTTAAATGAGATAGGTTCCTTCACTAAGAAAATTGAACCATAAGAATTAATATAAATGCTTTTTATTTAAATATTTGTTTTTATTTTGTAATTGTGAGATATAAATAATAATTTTAGATAAAATCTAAGTAATAAAATAAAAATTTAACTTACTACATCGGTCCTGTAGAGCCATCTTTGGAGTATGTAGTAACGCCACTGTCTGCCCCCTTTGTTATGTTCTTTGACAGTGGTGGTGGATTAATGGGATGGGCCTGGTGGAGGGTTGTCTGGGTCGAGTGGTTCTGCAGGTCCTTTGTCCTTAGAAAAGAACTACAGTAATGACGTCTGCTGAGTATTTCTCTTTCTCTCTTCTAACATATTATAGTAGGCTTCAATATGTTAGTAACAGCTCTTTGGATGGAAGAGCTGCGTTCCCAGTCTGGGTCATTATCACATAGAGTTTCACAGCCTGTTTGTATTTGTGCCAAAGCTGATTGAAGTGTCTTTGTGGTGAGGTTTCTAATTGGTACAATCTCCTGCTCTTCCCCTTCCTCCTTAGAGTTCTGTTTAGCCTGTTGTGCAGCCAGCTCCTCTAAGTCCTCCTTTGAAAGAGGCTCACCATGGCTTTGTAGCAACTCACTGACATCATCTATGTCAACCTTGTCAAGGCCAACATCCCCAGCCATCCGAGTGACATCTTCAACCACAGCTGAAATTGGCTCAAACTCAAGAAAGTAAGACACCGCATCAGGCCACAGTTTCCTCCAAATGCCATTCATGCATAATAGTGACACTTCTTTCCACGCTGTAGCAATGTTACTAATGGCCTTAAGGATGCTGTAGGACCTCCAGTAGTCCCTCACAGTCACTGAGTCAGATGCCTGCACTGCCTCAACAATCCCTTTGAAGGTCGTACGTAAATAGTACGCCTTGAAGGTCGCAATAACGCCCTGATCCATTGGCTGCAACAGTGAGGTGGTGTTGGGTGGCAAATAAATGACCTTCAGATTCAGAATGTCGTTAGGAATATCTTCAAGGTTGGCTGGATGACCTGGAGCATTGTCGAGGACTAAAACAACGTTGTTGGGCAAGTTGTTTGCTGCACAAAATTGGGCCACCTCTGGACAAAAGTACTAAGTGTACCATTCACTAAAAAGGGTTTGGGTCTCCCACGCCTTCTTATTAGAGCGCCAGAAAACAGGAAGTCGAGTCTTCACAATGCCCTTCATAACACGTGGATTCTCGGAATGGTACACTAACATCGGCTTTAACTTAAACGTGCCTGATGCATTACCACCCAGAAGTAATGTAAGTCGATCTTTTGCAGCCTTAAAACCAGGGGCAGACCTCACTCAGCGGTAGTAGGTATGCAGAAATCCAAAGTAATTTTCTCAAATATGTAGTGTAGGCAGGCATTCGCAATCGTCGTACGTAATTTTGAAATATTTTATCCACGGCGTGCAAATTCTCGGAATTTATGCAGTTGAACCCGGGATGCCGAGGTGAGAACTCGTAACGGTTTTAAGTTGATTTCTACATTGTTCACTTACCCAAAACATTTCAGTTCCCTATTCCTTACGGTATAGACGGTAGGAAGCTTTAAGTATCGAACCAAGAGCACCTAAGTAAGCTTTCTCTACGATTCAAGGTAGAGGTACGTCATATCTACTACCCTACCAAACGTTGTTTCCTTAGCTAGAATTTCGATGACTTTGAACATCGGGCCAGCTAACACTGAAACATGATAGGTGGAGGAGGGAAGGCAGGGAAGGGCAAATTCTTCGATTCACGAGTAAAATGAAACATTGTGTTAGCTCCTTATGCATACGAGCGCTATCGCTGCATTCTTTATGACTTTGACGCACCACGTATTATTTACATAATTTATTTCTTCGTAGGTGTTCAGTCAATTTGATTCTGTTTTGTTTACTCGTAAAGCATTTGCCTTTCCAACCCCCCTCCCCTGCTCTCCCTCCTTCACCTATCATGTTTCAGTGTGTCAATAGTGCTTTTCAAATATCTTTGAGGCTGAGGGAGAAGGGAAAGACAAAGAGTTCCAAAACGTGACCAATAGGAATGAAGGAGGCGGAGCGTCACTGGGCTCCACTTCATTCTCTCTCAGGTTCTCTAGATACTGATACCGTGAATCGTAAAGAAAGCTTACTTAGGTGCTCTCGGTTCAAACCCAGATGGTCCGAAATGTTTGCCATAAGACCGCATGGGAAAATACTTAAAGCTTCCTACCGTCTATACCGTAGGGAATAAGGAGCTGAAATGTTTTGGGTAAGTGAACAATGTAAAAATCAACTTAAAACCGTTACGAGTTCTCACCACGGCGTCCCGGGTTTGACCGCAAAGATTCCGAGAATTTGCGCGCTGCGGATAAATTATTTCAAAATTGCATACAACGATTGCGAATGCCTGCCTACAAAATCGTCGATGATAAATTTCCAGCATATCATCCATGTTCTTTAATTTTCTTCTTTATATATATATAAATTCAAAATATGAGTGAATTCAAATGAGACTGAGTATTCTACAATAAGAATAAGAATCCTCATTCATTTTGGCATGTTTTAGCACAAATTTCGTAGTAGTAGTAGTAATTAGGTTTTTAGGTGTGTCAACAGCTAAGGTTATTTCGTGTCGAGGATTTAATTTTAAGATATTTTAAAGAGTAAAAGAATTAAAGCCTTCAAACCACAAAGGTGACTTTTATGAGTTATCTTATGCGAAACAACATTCATCCTCCAGAGTCAAACCCGTGACCTATTTCGAAATATTTTTAGTCATGACATAAAGATACTTTAACACTGAAATCCTGAGAAATTTCAGGCTTCTAAGTTTATTTCTAATCGAGTTATTCACAAAATTAGAGCGTTACACATGACCATGATGATGACCATTACGATTATATAATATAGATGCAGCGATTCTCCCCGCACCTCCGCACTTAATGAAGCACTTTTCGAATAAACACGACGAAAAACGCAGAAAATCGCCGCCTTTCGTTATCGGTGTCTTTCGTAATCGGTGAAGAGAAAACCGACAAAACCTCCATGACAATGGCGTGTCTCCACAGCAACGCGCTTTATATAGGGCGAATATTACCCCTATTTCCCATTCCCTCCTTTTCTCATGGTTATATAATGTAATCAGGAAATTAACCAATACGAAGTCGGGGAGTCGCCCGTTTAAGCTACCCGCCAAACCTCCCCTGAACGGCGACATCACATGACCGTGGCCGTCGAGAGAACGAGGGCAGAGGCATCCTGAGACACCGGCAGCCGAGGGTCGCCGCCGGCGAGAGTTAGAGATTCCGAGTGACGGAGTGCAAAGCGAGAAGAGCTTCCTCGCAAGGGCCGTGTGCTAAAGTTTCCGGAGGACAGAGTGTAACTATAAGTTGACATTTTCTGAAGTGTTTAAGTTGCGAGACTGTTGTTATGTCTCAAGAGCATTTGTTTTGCTGTTACTTTATTTCTTGTACAATATAGCATTTAGTTAGAAGATTATGTGGCTTTGTTTTTTTTGCTCGCCACATAAGTGGAGGCACCAGAGAGATATTCTCTAAATCTAACTATAAGGTTGCTATATGTACGGTTTATTTTGGATTAACAATTTGTGGGGATAGTTCTAGTTTGTTTAATAGTATTTCTAGTTTGGTGGTATAGTTCCCCTGGTATTTGATTGTATTGTGAATCATTCCGCTTTGTCATCTCATTAATTCCATCTCCTTTCGAGACTGCCATTCGTTTAATATCCTGTTATTTCGTTATTAAATATGTCTAAAGAACGCGGTAAAAGGGGCGTTGGATTGCTTCCTGAACCTGCGGAAGAGACCCAGTCGAACGGGGGTGAAATGAAGCCTCATTTCGCGGATTGTGTAAAAGTCGCCAATCAGCTTTTGCTTGAAATTTCCCCTTCCAAGAACTCACTTCGGAGAATTGGTTTAACTTCATATCAGCGGTATTCAATGTATTGTCTTTGATTCCGGAACATTATCTGCTTAATCTGTTGCTGTCTAAACTTCTGGCTAATTGTCGCCAATTCTGGCTCGAGGTTGTTAACCAGAGACTTCCATGGGATCATATAATAACTAAAGTATGGGATACTTTCGTCTCAAAAAGGGAATATGAACGACTTCTAACAACCAAAGTCAAACGATTTCAGATGCCGCACGAGTCCCCTCGCGATTTTTATTATTCCGTTCAAGTTGCCGCGAAAGCGCTCGGAAAATCGTATTCTGACGACGAATTCATAGAATTGGTATTGGAAGGGCTAAATCCTATTTCGCAGTCCACGTTGACCTTCGCTTCCCGCCCCCAGACGCTTGTCCAGCTGGAGGGATTGATGACTCATGCAGCGAAGGGTCTCATGAATCGCCTCGAAAATTCCGCGGCCCAGGTGCCGTTAAACTTAGGGAATTCACTTTCTTCTCCCAATTCACAGTCGGTTGCACTCCCCCCTGTAACAATTTGTTCCTTTTGCAATAATCGCGGACATTCTTTCCGCGACTGTCGGCGTAGAGCTAGAGAAAATCGCTCCGCGAGATCCGCGAGAAACCGCCCAGCCATTTCGTTCTCGAATCTCAATGACCAACTTGACATGCCTTTTGTAAATTGCGATGTCCATTCCGCAAAAATTCCAGCTTTACTAGATACTGGCTCCTCCTTGTCGATGCTTGATATTAATACTTGGCGTAAAATTCCCCGCCCGGGACGAACCCAACAGTGTAAAATTACGTGTCGGAATATCATTGCAGCTCGGATTATTCTGACACGATACGTTACATTGAGGGTCCGCACTCAAAACTTATCGTGGAGACATACATTCTATTTGTCCGATTTGCCTGTCCCAATGATATTGGGTCAGGATTTCATCAAAAGAACGCGAATCGTACTTTACCACGATGCGTTTTCCTTTGAAAACTGTCCGGATAAGAAATTCTTTTTCCACTCCGATTTCGAAACCCCGTCAGCTTCGTCCGATTCGCCCCCGGCATCAATTGGTCATATGCAATGCCAGAACCCATTCCACCTCGGAAAATGTTTCCTCTGGAAGCGAAGTCAACCTTAGCCGTCCAACAAAGGAAATAAAATGTCTCGTCGATGGCTATTCCGACGTAATCTCATCACAGCTAGGCCAAACCAACTTGATGTGTTATGAGACTGAATTGCTCGATTCAACTCCAGTCAGATCCCTTCCATATCAATGCTCACCGCCGAAATTGGCCATGATGAGGGCTCATGTCGATAAGTTACTCGCCGACGGTATTATCCAGCCTTCGTTATCTAACTGGAGTTCACCTGCCTTTCTCATCCCCAAGAGAGATGGCTCCGAGAGACTTGTGGTCGACTATCGTAAACTCAATAAGCAGGTCAAGGCCGATAATTTTCCTACGCCTTCGATAGAACACACCCTACAATATTTAGGTTCGGCCAAATATTTCACCATTCTTGATTAAAATTCTGCCTTCCATCAAATTCCTTCAAAGGAGTACACCGCCTTCGTCACACCGTTTGGGCTGTATCAATATAATCGTCTTCCATTTGGTTTAACCACATCTCCTCAAGTCTTTTCGAGGTTGATTGACAAGGGGCTAGGTGATTTAAAATATTCTTGTGTGTATCCATATATTCATGACTTACGCATTTATTCCAAGAGACTGCCAGAACATCTTCGTCATGTCAAACTGGTGTTGGAGAAGCTAAGGGCAGCTGGTCTCACGGTCCATCCAGAGAAGATGAAATTGGCCCACGACTCCATTACCTTCCTTGGACAACGAATCTCCCATGGCGAACTTACCACTGACCCAGAGAGAACACGAACACTTTCTGCATTCCCTGTTCCTAAGTCAGTTAAGGAGGTTTCATGCTTTCTCGGTATGTGCGGTTTTTATTCCAAATTTATTCCAAATTATGCGTAGATTGCAGCCCCTCTGAATACACTCCGCAAGAAAAATGTCATTTTCAAATGGAGCAATTTGCAGCAAGATTCCTTTGCCACATTGAAACAATGTCTGTCTTCTCCTCCTGTACTTCAACTTCCTAATTTTGAGGAAGAATTTCATTTGTTCATGGATGCCAGTCAGGTGGTGCAGGGAGGGGTTCTTCACCAAATGTTCAATGGGAAGCTAAAGCCTGTAGCTTATGCTAGTAGAACCTTGAATAATTTTGAACAAAAGCAGCCATCTTACGAATTGGAGTGTCTTGCTTGTTGTTGGGCGGTCGAAAAATTCAGGACTTATCTTCAGCCAAAACCATTCCATTTATATACAGACAATGGGGCAATAACCTGGTTGTTTAAACATCCCAAGCAACTGGGGAAAATTGGACGAATGGTTTTAAAATTGTCATCTTTTCGCTTTGTAATCCATCATGTCCCATGTTCTAAAAATAGGGTAGCAGACTGTCTATCTAGAGTGGTTGACCAACCAATTGAGGATCCAATTCATTGTTCTATGCTGTTACATCAAATACCTCTGTCCTTCACAAACATTCGTGATCACCAGAATTCAGATCCGCACCTAAAACAGCTGATAGAGCGAATCAGACGGAAGTCCATCCCCCAATTATTTCATAAAGAATGATTTATTATATCATGGAACAAGTAGACTAAAAAGGGGTAGAGTAGTCGTTCCAGAGGCCCTCAAGGCCATGTTATTTTCCTATTTCCATTCCTTACCAACTGCTGGACATATGGGTGTTAGTAAGACTTCTGAGCGAATCTGTAAGGAGTTTTGGTGGAATAACATGAAGTCAGAAATAGCCCAGATGGTTAGAACGTCATGACTGCCAAACCTGTAAACCTAGGAACACCCTTCCCCCTGGAAAGATGAGTTCTACTACTCCTAAGTACCCCTGGGAGAGAGTTTATATAGATTTTGTTGGTCCATTACCCAGAAGTCTAAGTGGGAATACCTGTGCACTTACAGTCATTGATGGTTTCACCAAATTTACCTTCATTGAACCATTACGCTCTCAGTTAGCCCCCCAAGTTGTTTCCACGTTATTTCATAAAATCTTTCCTAAATTTGGCTATCCTAAATTCTTGGTTTCTGATAATGGAACCCAATTCAGATTCGTGCTTCTGTCAGATAAGTGTTTTAAATATGGCATAAAGCAAATTTTCACAGCCCCTTATTATCCTCAACCTAACCAAGCTGAACGAGTCCACCGCAACTTGAAATATGCCTTAACCATCTTATCCCAAAATGACCATAGGAAGTGGGATGACAGGATATACTCCTGCGAGGGTGTTTATGGGAAGAGACCTTCCTCACCCTCTAAGTAATTTCTGGAGAATTCCTCCACAAGCTCTGTCGGAGACTTTAACGCAATCTGAAAGGCAGTCCCTATGGCAAGATGTCTTAAGAAATCTTAAAAGGACAAGGCTTAGGCAAGCAGTGGCATTTAATAGAAGTCATTCAGGAAATCCCTTTAAAACTGGTGATATGGTGTTGTATAAAAGATTTCCTACTAGTTCAAAGGCACTCCACCAAACTGCCAAACTCACACCACAATGGGTCGGTCCATTTTCAATGAAATATTTTTTATCTCCTGTGACAGCTGTTCTGGAACTGTCACCCACTAAGGAGAGAATTGCCAATATATCACATTTAAAATTGTATTATCAGTAATTTTGTTATTATAGCTTGTATGTGCCGGCGTAGGGAATTAGCGATCCCATCGCCCAATGATACTGCATCATTGCAATCAGCCCCCAGATGAGAATCTGGTAAAACATATCCATTTTCGGCTTATGCTATGCCTTTGTGTATACAAAGATGATGTTCGAGGCAGCATAAAGGATAATTAGACCTTTATGTTTGTCTCCATGTGTCTAAATTTTTATTATTTAAAGTAACCTAGCCATGCATTTCTTATGTTTACTGGTAATAATGCCACTATTACCACAATAGTTTTTGTGCACTCTCCCCAATTGGGATAGTGTACCTTAAAATGGTTATAACACTGTATACTATTGTCAAGACAGCTGTGCATCTCAAACAGGGGAAATATACTAATTTAAAATTGTTTCACTAATAATAATTATCTGGACTATTCTAAATATTAATCAATGTTATAATAATTATCTGTACCACTGTGGAAATTAATTAATGTTATAACAATTATCTGTACCACTTACTAAGTTCAAAATGGTTAATGTCATACTGATTTCATGCCTTGTCTTAGAAAATAACTGCTGGTAAGTGCCCAGCATAGAATACTGTTTACTTTACTTAATACTTTAAATTCAAAATAATCTTTTGTTAAATTTCGGTACTTCCCACTTGGAACTACCATGAACTCCTTTTTTTTCTTATAATATCCATTGTCTTTTAATGTGCCCTTATTGTAAGCCTAAGGCAAGGAGTAGGCAATAAGTTTTTGTATCTCAATTCACTGGTGCTATTCTGAAACCACACACCAGAACCCTTCATGATAATTAATATCCGTTATGGTAAAGACATAAGTGGGGCGTTTGAATTTCCATCCGAGAAGACATCTCACTGCAGTGCTTAGTGAACACTTTCCAAGCCTGCCTTCAAGGAGTGTACTAAACCCGAACAGTGTTAATCAGTGGTGAATGTTTTTCCATTTCCCCTAAGAACTTCCAATAGAACAGGGGCGCAGACTCGGATTTTCAGAACAAAATAACATTTCCAGTGAATTATTCCCAATATGTTTGAATTATTCCAATGACATTAAATAAATTATATTAACAATAATAAAGAGAATTCGTGTGTGTGATCTAACATAAAGAGCGATTAAGGAAGTGCTACAGATAAAGGGTGTGGACAATTGGGGGAAGAGATGGTCCAGGGAATCTCCCCTCACCTTTCAAAACTTTATTTTTTTCATTTTCTGAGGGAGGATGCAGCGATTTTCCCCGCACCTCCGCACTTAACGAAGCACTTGTCGAATAAACGCAACGAAAAACGCAGAAAATCACCGAATATCGCCGCCTTTCGTTATCGGTGTCTTTCGTAATCGGTGAAGAGAAAACCGACAAAACCTCCACGACAATGGCGTGTCTCCACAGCAACGCGCTTTATATAGGGCGAATATTACCCCTATTTCACATTCCCTCCTTTTCTCATGGTTATATAATGTAATCAGGAAATTAACCAATACGAAGTCGGGGAGTCGCCCGTTTAAGCTACCCGCCAAACCTCCCCTGAACGGCGACATCACATGACCGTGGCCGTCGAGAGAACGAGGGCAGAGGCATCCTGAGACACCGGCAGCCGAGGGTCGCCGCCGGCGAGAGTTAGAGATTTCGAGTGATGGAGTGCAAAGCGAGAAGAGCTTCCTCGCAAGGGCCGTGTGCTAAAGTTTCCGGAGGACAGAGTGTAACTATAAGTTGACATTTTCTGAAGTGTTTAAGTTGCGAGACTGTTGTTACGTCTCAAGAGCATTTGTTTTGTTGTTACTTTATTTCTTGTACAATATAGCATTTAGTTAGAGGATTATGTGGCTTTGTTTTTTTTGCTCGCCACATAGAGATAGGGCAAAACGCAATAAAATATTTAAATAATTGCACAAATAAACACTGCTTCCGAAACTGTTGGCTGGCAGGCAGCACCACCACATGGTAACTCAAAATGTTCATTCGTCATTTCGCTGATGTACGAATGTCCGAATTCGGCATACGAAAGGTGGTTCAGGGGTGTCGACGTATAATGTACGAAAGTGCGAGTTGCACGAAAGTCGAACGTATGAAAGTTGTATATTATAAAAATAACAAAACAATACAAAAACTTCAAAAATACATCTCACGCCATCCTCATTCCAATTGTTAGATTTCTGACATCATCATAAGTATAAGTCGTATTTTATATTAATGTTATAAAATATAGGTCTCTGTCACCCATTAAAACCTTACGCATATAAAAGCACTGAGCTGGTTTTCATGGAAGTCCAATGTTGAAACCCAGAAAAATTCCAACTTTTTTCTGATAAAGGCCAAATATTTCCACTACATCTACACGGTTTTGAATTTTTCTAAAAAAACATGAAATTACAATCTCTCAGCTTTTCAATAGTCTGTCCTGAGTTTGAATCTTTATCTACTATAATATATTTTGAAGCGTGTGTTTATGTGAAAATGAATGAAATCTCGTACTTACGCATTTTATCATACTGAGCAGAGTATACATAGAAATGGTTGACATTGCTCAATAATTAATAGTAGTTTATTCTATGCATTTTTAACAATAATGCGATTTTATCAAAAAACGGCTCCAACGATTTTGATCAAATTTCGTACAGTCACTTCAGTTTACGTCTTCAATAATACTGTATAGTTCATATTTCTCAAAAAATGAATATAAGGCGTTTATTCTAGGAAACTTAATAATTCCATTTTCTCGAAAACGGCTCTAACGATTTTGATTAAATTTCATAAAGGTACTTGAGTTTACGTCTTCAATAATCTACTATAATATATTTTGAAGCGTGTGTTTGTTCATGGAACTCCTCCTAAACAATAAAAGCTAGAATAACCAAATTTGGTACGATTCTTCCTTACATCCTAACTTAGTGAATGGTCAAGGTTTGGTCAACCAGGATTAATCAGTGCTGACAATATAGGGGATTAACATTTTTCCATAAGATAACAAGTATGAATCCATTTCTTGACTTGCAAGGTATTCTTCCTTCAAGCATCAAAATACGTAAATATGGACCGATTTTTTTTGTTTTTGCTTTATTTGATGAATAAAACTTATACTATCTTATTCCTGTGATGTTTACATGTTACACAGTCAAAGTTTTCAGAAATACACTATTTGTTTTGAAATTTTGTGGATTTTTCGTACTCTTTCCGGGCGTAACCAAGGCGGCCGTCATTGTTACCTCCGATTCAGTTAGCTTCAGTCAAGCTTACAAATAGACGAAAGTTTAGCGTTATTTGCTTCGTACTTTTGTTTAAGCAACGAAACAAACGATGTTTCCCTATAGCGACGTAAATAGATACTGATTATTATTCAGGAAGAGTTTATCGATGAAAGTAATTGAACCTTCTTTCGTCTATTGAATACTGGAATCTTACATTTTTTGTAAGTAATGTTTATTAACATAAATAGGCACACGTATTTGGTGTACATTTGCCAGTCAGTGTTCAATCATGAACAACTGTACGTTGCTTTTTCATGGGTTTCTTGCTTACAAGACATAAATGTAATCATTTCATAGGCATAATTACACAAGAAATGAAACTGGATTTGGCAAAAGTGATATGATAGGAAATAAAATTATCGTTATATTTGAATGCAACAGGCTCGGAAATGGATTGTTACAAGCAAATATGATTAATTGTTAAGAAAAGCTAATTGTAATTTAAAAAGTATCTACTATATATTTAAAGAGTTTGTATGTTGTGCTGTAGTAGCTTCACTAAATCCGTTGAAATTCAATGGGAAATTCTGCTAGTGAAAAATAATTTAAATAGCAAATATATAACCCTCTGCACCAGTTTACTTGCTTTTCTTAGGGGGTAGAAACAACTTCTAAATATTGGAATTTCAGATTTATTCCAATGTCTGTGACCAAAAACATAGAGTCACGCCAAATTTCAAGTTTCTAGCTCATCTGAAAGTGCCTTGTCATGTTTGACTAAAACGATTAAAAATACATCATGCAAAGGAACAGCAACATATAAAAACAGCAGGAATGAATTAAAGAAACATATAATACTGAGAATGTACCCTTTACCTGTGGGACCATGTCACTTCGGCTAATCCCAGCAGAAGCTATGCCAATGGCTGATCCATTGTCACCAGCTGTTTCCCATCTTGGGTGTGAGTGGTGGAAGTGAGGTGGTGGACGCGGAGGTGGTGGAACAACCACTTGTGGATGATGCAAGTGAGGAGATGGAGCAGGAGGTAGCCCAACAGACTCATCATTCAGGTCTACATGGAAGAGGTAGAAGATGAGCCCAAACATGGCAGGGCCTAAACCATTACAAAGCCCTCGCATGCCAGTCACCATGCCCTGCACCAGACCTGCACCAGAGTAGATAGATCATTTCATTTATTCCATTCACATTTCTGTTTCACAATAAACAAAATTAGAAAAACAATACAGCTGTTTCAAGATATTTTTAAGAAACCTAAGCTTGAAAATACAAAAACATACTTTCCACTAATGACTGGCATAGCTACATGATACTAATGCAGGTTGCCCAATAAAAACACTAAATTTACTAATTTTTATAATTAATTTAAGACACAAATATTTTTGGAATAATACCGTATTTAGTCGTGTAAACCGCACCCCCGTGTATCCCGCGCACCCCAGTTTTTGGGCCGGCTATAGGGGAAAAAAGGTTTTTTAAATCACCAATTCCTATTTCTCAAAAATGCTATGCTCAAGTTAAGCATCTTCACACTCCTATGTGATGAATTTATTGGGTGATCTCTTTATATAGGTACTAGCAGAAATCTCCTTGATAGCCCTCTTTTGTTAAACACTTAACTGTTTTTGTCGTCATATTGGTCACGTTCGGCAGAAATCGCTCCGGGAGCGATCACCGATCATTCTGCTGTACGTAATTTTCCAGCCATATGGTCACTGATCGCTACCGTAGCAGTCGTCATTTTTTTGGCGAACTAAAATTATGATCGGTGATCATTCAGTGATCACCACAACAGCCATGACTTTCATAGACATATCAGTGAATAAAGGAAGCATGCCGTATCTGAACATGGTAGGCGTCATCTGCCGTGAGCACTAAACCCCCGCCAACTCAAACTGGTTGCGCATGCGCCGTGACCTACGTGATGATTGCAGCAGAAGACTTCGTCGAGTTTGGGGAGCACCCGTTAATAAACTTAAAACTCATTTAAAATTTTTATACAATGAATGAAAATGACTAAATACACCTAAATTTGGAAATAGAATAATAGATGCGGCATGGGTGTTAGCTTAACATATATTTGTTTACCAACACAACATTTTAGGAAAAAAGGTGTGCGGCAAATAAAAGAATTTGTGTAAGACGCGTACCCCCTTTTTGTCACTGGCGTTTTGGGAAAAAAGGTGCGCGGCTTACACGAGTAAATACGGTAATATTAAATCCCAGGATCATACATCCTGATATAGGACAAGTCAAGAACATAGCATTATATATGAATTTTAAAAAATCTAATGTAGAAAGAGAAGTGTCTGTCTGTTTGGCTCTTGTGGTTTCTGAATGCAAAGAGCCAATGAAAACAAGTTTTGCATAGAATTTACTTTCATCCATGGTAAGGTCAAGGGTTGTGTTTGCTTCCCAAATTTGACTCTAGGATCTTTTATATTTTCCATTAGAATGGCATTGGAATGAGAACAGCATAGTTTTTATTTTTATCTTAAAATTACTTACAATCATTGTAGAAACTTGGGAGTTGAATCAAAAAATGCCTAAAAGAATAATTTCATATTCATACTGTCAATTTTCAAGGAGCATAAAATCAGCATGCAAATTTACAGTAGCAAATGTAGAAATTAGTAAGACAGTGGTTTTAAACTCATTACTTGATTTCAAAAAAGTTAATCATAAAGAACGCCCATAGAGGCTGGAAATTTTTAAAGTGAAAGATACAGACATACGAGGCATGAATCAATTGTTATTTCTTCTTTGTTCGCCAATTTCATGGAAACAGCCATCCCCTGCATCCACAATGCATACATGGGATACCTTTATTCAGAAAACATTAACATACACATGGTTCTAGTGGTAAAAATGTAATTGCACATTAAAAATAACTAATTTTTGATCAGTTTTTAATAAAGAAGAAGTTTTATTATGAAACAAAAACATAAGAGTAAAAGAAAAAAACTTTGGCTCATGAGGGGGGATTTACCCATAATCCTCCTAGATACACTATCCCAAATTCATTTAGAACATAAAAATGGATCAGTGCTGGTAAGTCTGAAGTGGCATCAGTGTCTGGTCTACTTATAGGTGTTTGGGAGCAACTTTGAAAAGCATCCTTAGTTGCCAAAATAAAATTGAAAATGTCACTAAATCTATCCTAAAAGTAGCCAAAAAGTTGCTAAACTCAAAGAAAATGTTGCTAAAAAGTCGTAAAAAAAATAAAATAGTGCATAAATACTTCAAATAATTCTTATTAATCAAATTAGTATACTTATTATCTATTTTATAAATGAATATCAATTAAGACAATATTTAATTATTAGTATTACGTAATGGAGAATTTTTGCAAGCCTTTTATTAATAAAAAATAGAATAGATATTAACATTAATAGGTGAAGCTTATTTTATAAGTAGAAAAATAAAATACCGTAAATACCTGTATATAAGATGCAGAGAGGTTTTACGCCTCATATTCAATGATTTTTTTATATACCCATGCCCCAGGTGAAATAGTATTCTAGTTTCCCCCCTCCGTAAATGTTTGTTAAGATAATTATGACGTAAATGTTAATTTATTCATCGCTCTGTAAATATTATAGATAGGTAAAGAAAAAAGAATGAATGTCATAAAGATTGCAGTCTGTTCGGTAATATAAATCGGTATCCAATATTTATTCACTTGCAAGTAATGCATAGGTAGATGATCGGAATAGTGCCTCTAAGATTTTGCCGCCTGGTTTGCCAATACCTTGGGCTGGCCCTGCCCACGCATGACAAGCCTTCGTTCCTGGAATTTGGTATCAGTCACTTATTTATCATTGAACGGCAGAAATGTTGCATTGCCTTGTAAATATCATTGCGATATGATAAATCAATCTATAAAAACTTACATACGTCCTCATTTTTAATAAGGGGCATAAAACTTTTGGATTTTCGGAACAAAGAAAGCTTCATTTAAGAGTCGGATGTCCAATAATCATAAAAATCCCCATCAACTTAGTATTTAAGGTTTTAATAAAAATCTGTCTAATTTCTATATTGAGAATACCTTCTTTAATTTTTAATAGAAATCATTTTTTCTGTAATTTCACTTTGTTTTATGATGTATTTGTAAATATAAAATATAATGAGATCTTTCAATATTAGTTTAAAATGTCTTTTAAATATCATAACTGGGGAAGTAATTGTAGAAATATTTTAAGGTTTATTAAAACTTGTATAGGTTTTAATAAAGCTACCATAAAAATAATATTTTTGGTTTATGTTGTATATTGCATGTATTTCTGCTTACATAAAGCAATATTTAAATTTGTGGCTAGATTAGTAGAAAATCGGAAAGTTAATGACATGTTGCTCAACACTAAAAAATGTTGTTCAAGGAAGTAAAAAGTCACTAAATTAGCAATTATGAAAGCATCAGCGATGCCTCAGGGCAGTGTTGCAGGCAATTGCCAATTCCAGTGTCACTTTGCAGTCACCAGCCTTAACATTTTGGGTCATCGCATTATCAGCACAAAGGAGTTAGGCCAGACCTAACAAAGGTGCAGGAGAAACGGAGTTTCTTAACTCCTACAAAAGTTTGCAGCCTCTGAGAATTCCTAGGCATGGTGAACTATATTACAGGTAGTTCATCCTTATGTTTGCAGCTAATGTAAAGCCTCTTCATGTGCTGCTGAAGAAGGGACGGAACGTGACATGGAGGCCACTGGAGGTACAGGCCTTTATAGTGCTTAAGGAAAAGCTCACTAATGTTCCTGCTCTTCAGCATTTCCAGGAGGACCTACCATGTGAGATACACACAAATGACAGTGTCAAAGGGTTAGAGGTAGGGATTCTGGTTCCCAGCACTTTTTGTTTCCCAGGATCCGAGAGACTAATTCGAAGAATTCCCAGGACCCGAGAATTTTACTGACTTTTCAAATTTAATCAATCAAGAAACCTAGTTTGTCACATATCTATCGCTATCGCAAACTCAAAATAGCTATCGATTGATCAAATGCATTGTCGTTAATCGCGATCTTCTTTTCGTCCGCTAATGTCTTATAGACTACCTCAACTGTCATTTTGTCAATTTTGGTAAAAAATAGCGATCAATTGATATTTGCTTGGAGACTCAGCCTCCTGACAGCATTTCTAATAATTTTATTAAAATAAAACTACTGCATAGGTACATAAAATTTTTTATTTTTGTATATTATTTTCTTTACCAACAACAACTGGTTGGCTGGAAGAAATTACCTTTAGGTAATAAGCCCGCCAGTTGTACAAATACCAACTTAGTAAAGAAAAGTGTTGGGAAAAAACAACAATCTACTGGGATCGCCCCACTTCACTAGGCATTGCCTATGACAGAGTGGTGACTAATTATAATATTTTGTTTAGTAAAAAACTAACTTGCTGTCATCTAACAAAGTAGTATCGATTTAAAGTAGTTGGATAAAATAAAGAAAATATCAAAAAGAATTTAATAAAATGAAATTGACACAGATCTAAAGCATTCAATATGTTATGTATTCTTAATAAAATATTTCAATATCTGCCATTTTTTTTAATGAAGATTTATTTTTCTCTTGCAAACACGCTTTTTAAAAACACCAGAGCATTGATTGAAGAATACGAGGGCCTGTTTCTGATTTCTGTTACAAAATTTACTGCTGTAGAGAAAACATGTTCGCTCTCTGTTGATGTCGGTTTCATTGTTAGCAATGCTTTGTACAGTAGACCGGGTCGAATTTCCACTTTTTCAAGATACGGCTATGGGCTAGGTCTCAAAAGTTGTGGTCTTACATCTGTATAAACAGAGAAAAATCCCAAGATCCTGCCATCATATCTTCAGTCTGCGGATTTGATTCAAAATTTTGACATTTTCAGTAAAAACTTGCAAATATGTAATTTTTCGCAGGGTTATTTTCCAACACATATGAAACATTTTAACTTTATCAGACATAAAATGATGCGTGAAAGGTCATTTCGTTATTTTCTAATTGTTCTAGGGTCACAGAAGGCCAGCGGAAGATGGGGAAAACACCCAACTTCGAGTAATTCTTACGATTTTTTGCAGTTTTGCAGCTCTTAGTTGGTCATTTACAAAACCATCCAACATTCACCACGTGGAGGTGGCTGCAAGTTGAGTGCCTCCCATACCCACTCCATCCACCCTACCACATGTGGGCATGGTTTTCAGTTTGCTTTAAATTCTTTTTTGCTTTCAAAGCTTTACATGATTTTTCTGCCAAGCAGCCTTGCTCTTACAAAGCCATCTCGCGCGTATGGTTCGCAAACTGTGGTCGAAACTTCTGTCACCTCCTTTACGCACCGTTAACACCAGCAATTAAAGAAGTGATTGAAACTGTTATGAAAAAAGGCTTTCATCCTGTTTTAAAATGCATGCCATTAAGTGCAAATACAGTGCAACGATGCATTGATGAGATGGCCGATGATGTGGAGAAAACCTTGGCATCTGAGCTTCAAAATTGCAAGTTCTCAATCCAACTTGATGAGTCAACTTTCAGCAGTTCAAATATTCTCATGGCCTATGTGAGGTATTGTAGCCAAAGCCAAAAATGTATTGTTGACGAGTTTTTTTGCTAAGTATATGAAAGTTAATGAAAAGGTGAGACAATTTTTCGATGTTTGGAAGAGTATTTGAAGAAACACAATGTTCCCCTCGGCAATATAACTGCAGTGGCTACCGATGGCGCACCAGTAATGGATGGCCGTTACAGAGGATTTGCCGCCTTTCTCAAGGAAAAGGTTCCCGATGTGCGTACTATTCATTGTGTTTTTCACAGACACCATCTTGTAGCCAAGAAACTCAGTGGCAAATTGCATGATACCCTAAAAGTGTGTATCAGATCAATTAACAAAATTAAAGCACATCCACTTAATTCGCAACTGTTTGCCATGTTATGTGAAAAAAAATGATGAAACGTTCAACCAATTACTTTTGCACACTGAGGTAAGGTGGCTGTCAAGAGGTGATAGCTTGCAAAGACTTGTCGACTTGTATGACTCAATTGTGGAGTATCTTACGGATGTGGATCCATCACTATGTGATGAGTTGATAAAGTGTAAGAACCATCTGTTCTATTTGGCAGACTTGTATTCAAAATTTAATGAAGTGCAGAACTATCTGCAAGGTAAAGATGTTACCATCATTCAAGCCCGTACAATCCTATTAGGCTTCCAAGTCAAGATAGGCCTGCTTAAATCTGCATTGGCACGCAGAGATTTTCAGTATTTTTCAAACTTAAAGCAACTGGAAGAAGGAGAAGATCAAAATCTTTCTGATGGTGACCTGGAGATATACATAAAACACCTTGAAAAATTAAGGGAAGACTTTAAAGTACGTTTCGAGGACCTGGAGAAAATGCATGTACCTGACTGGATTGTTACGCCGTTTGATTTAGAAATAGAAAATGCAATCATTGAATCTCACTTACAAGATGAACTCATTAATATGTGTGTGGATCTCGAAGCTAAATCCTTGTTCAAGAGTAAAAGCCTCAGTGATTATTGGAGCAATGTAAATACTGCTATAAAATACCCCAAGCTTTGTGCAGCGGTTGAGCCATTTTTACTTTCATTCCCAAGTAAGTACAGGGTTGAAGCTGGTTTTAGCCACATAAATGCAGTTTTAACAAAGCAAAGGAACAGACTGAACCTGGAAAAGCGTGGTGAGTTACGACTAAAATTCACCAATCTCCAACCAAATATCAATGCCCTTGTTAATGCTCATCAACCACATCCCATTAATGATGTCAACAAATTCAATAAAGAGTATGTTAACTTATTTTTAATATGTTTAATATTTTCTATATTATTTATGAAGTTTTTCTCTCATATATTATTTTTTATTTAGTTATTTTTTACTAAATGCTTAGGGGTCGATGAAGGATAAAGGATTTTATGGAGGGGTCGTGACTCTCAAAAAGTTTGGGGATCCCTGTGTTAGATGAAGAGTAATGACTTTGTAATATTTCGCTGTCTTTAACAGTCACATGCCGATCAGTTTCAACATACAAAATCATTACAAATGTATCATAAGAGATCAATTAAGATCCGCAAAACATCGTAAGAATTACTCAATGTTAGGTTTCTTTCCCCACCTTTCTGGCTTTCTGTGGCCCTAGAACGATTAGAAAATAATTAAATGACCTTTCACGGAGCATTTTATGTCTGATAAAGTCAAAATGTTTCGCATATATGTTGGAAAATAACCCTGCAAAAAATTCGATATTCGCAAGTTTTTATAGAAAATGTCAAAATTTTGAATCACATCCGCAGACTGAAGATATGATGGCAGGATCTTGGGATTTTCTCTGTTTATACAGATGTAACACCACAACTTTTGAGACCTAGCCCATAGCCGTATCTTGAAAAAGTGGAAATTTGACCCGGTCTATTGTACAGTTGATCCAAATTTGGCATCCGTTTTCCACTAGCTTCGAAAACTTGGAGTGTGAAGATGGGCAAGTATGAAAATATCACACATCATAATCATAATGTAACGAGTTGTGATCTCAAGGCATTAAAATTAATAATATTAGATATAAATTAACCAATTTGAAAAAAGTCTCACGTCTCGATGTCTCGAGAGAATATTTCCCGGTACTCAAGACAGGAAAAAAACAGCTTTTTCCTGGGAATTTATTCCCGGGAATTCTCGAACCAGAATCACTAGTTAGGAGCCACCCTAGTGCAATGGAGTGGGAGCAAGAAATTTGCTGTTGCTATATTAGCCAGAGACTTATGCACCATGATGAAAAGTACCACAGAAATGAGCTGGAGTGCCTCGCTATTGTGTGGGCAATAGAGAAGTTGTGTCAAAACGATTTTTGGAGACCCTTTACCACAGTGATGCATAACTCAGATATGATGTAGCTTTACCAAAAGTGGAACAATAGTGCCAAACTTAGTCGTTGGGTTAAAGTTATTCGGGAGCATGACAAAATTTGTGCACGGCAAGGTAAGCCAGTGTGGTAGCAGATGCACTGTTGCATAATCCTAACAGAGAGACAGAAAAGACTAGTGTCCCAGAGGAGTATTTCACTGGGGCCATCGTTAATAATGGGGAGAGAGTAGATGACATTGTTATACAACGTCACACTGATCCAATCCTCAGAAGGATAATGTGGTGCTTACATAGGAATGCTGGGGGCATTGAGGAACCAACAGATGCCAGGGAGTGGTAACAGCATTTCAGGTTCTGCAGTTATATTCTCTACCTGGTAAACGATGGAATCTACTCCTGGTTGTCCTGGGGGCGCTTCATTGCATGGTGCAGGATGACTGCCATGCTGGGGCCACTGGAGGCCACTTTGGCCTGAAGAAGATGCATACGTTCTTCTTTCCTAATCCTACATATATACACACACACACATATATTTATATTAATTCAGTGTGAATCGTAATCTCTTCTCCTGCCTAAGTCCAAAGCGCAGGTGTTCCACCGGCTATTTCTCATAGTATACATTTCAAAGTATCAGTTTCCTTTCATTGTCTCGGCTTTGCTAGAAAATTCCATTCTTAATTCCCAATTATATTTTTCATACGTCACATGACTGTGTTCTCCCCACCAGAGATCGCATTCTGTTAGTCGAGTTCAGCATGTCTTCAAAGGAGGAGGATAGTGATTCCTATCGCAAAGATTATAAAACTACCGCCGAAGATATGAGAAAAAAGGTGCCAGGAGTGACGTTTTTACAGAGACCGTGGAAAAGCTACCCAGTATATCTTAATTTTCAGACTCTATGAGGGTTGTTAATCAACTACTCAGAGAATTCCCGCTGTTTCTCCAGGTAACGCCTGAAAATTGGTTTAATTTCATTGTTTCTGTGTCTGATATCTTGCTATTATCTCTCGTTCCTGCCAAACATCTGTGCATTTTGCTTCTCCTGAAAATCCCGCAGTGTTCCCGCCAATTCTGGCTGTCTGTAATAGCTTTAGAATGGAAGGATATTATCAGTAAAATCTGGGATACATATGCCTCGACACGAGCATTTGAAAGCCTTAATACTCAGAAAGTAAAACAATTCCAATATAGGGATGACTCATCCCGTGACTTCTTTTGTTCAATACGGAATGCAGCTAATGCTCTCGGAATTCGATATTCCAAAGACAAATTCATTTCTCTTATTCTAGGGGGAGTAAACTCCATGACCAAATCAACTTTTTTTCATACTGTTAAACCCACTACTATTCCCCAATTACAACTGTTAAATACATCGTCAAAGGACTTAATAAATCAGGCAGATTTCACATTATCCAATCCCACTCAGCCGAGGACGAATAATCCCTCCAATTCCAATTCCCAATTCGAACTAATGTCTTGTGTAACTATTCCGGAAACAGGGATCATAGGTTCAGCGAATGTCGCCATCGAATGACGAGACCTAATAGATTGCCGGCTCTAACACTAACGAATGTCTATAGTGATCAGGATCTCCCGCTTGTTAATGCTTCAATTAATTCTAATCAATGTAAACTCTTCTAGATACGGGATCCTCTCACTCCCTTCTCGATGAGAAAACTTGCCCAAAACACATCAAAACAGCAAAACTCATCCCATGTTGAGTCGAATGTCACCATGTCAGAGTCACCCCATTTGTTTTAAACAAATGCAATAAATTGCGTATCCGACTTGGCAGCCTTGTGTGGTCGCATTCCTTCTATATAGCTCCCCTACATGTTCCAGTAATACTCAGCCGGGATTATATTAAGAAAACTCGCATGATTTTCATGATTCGATCACTTTTGAAAGCACTCCTCATGTCAATATTCCATTTATTTCTTCAACTTCCACATCAGCTCAATCCTCGGAGAACACCTTGCGTAGATCAAGGATTTTTCACGAACCAGACAGTTGGACATCTGCTCTTACTCTCCCCACTTATTCCATGATGTCACGGGCGACGCCTTATTCTTATGCTGCCCCGAGTCATGAGGAACGAACTAAATCGATAATTTCAAATTTTTCTGATAGAATTACTCCTGAACTGGGAGTGACTTCCCTAATTAAGTACGAAATTGAACTAACAGATCCAACTCCTGTAAGAAGCCACCCATATAATTATTCTCCTCCAAAAATTGAGGCAATGAAATGCCATGTCCAATGGCTTTTAGACGATGATACCATTGAACCATCAAATTCAAACTGGTGTTCTCCAGCTTTCATAATTCCTAAGAGGGACGGATCCGAATGACTAGTCATAGATTATCATAAACTAAATGTCAAGGTGAAGGCCGACAATTTTCCTATCCCTTCCGTCGACCTGCTTTACTCTATCTGGGATCGGCAAAGTATTTCACTATTCTCGATTTGAATTCGGCTTTCCATCAAATACCGCTTACAGAATCTTTGAAGAAATATAGTAGTTACCAGTATAAACGTCTTCCTTTCAGTCTCACGACATCCCCTCAAATTTTCTGTCGATTAATGGACAAGGTATTGGGAGATTTAAAATTTTCTTGAGTATAACCATATATTAATGATCTTTGTATCTATTCAAAATCCTTCAAGAGGCAACTGCAGCACATCCGAGGTTGTTCTCGAGCACTTAAGGCAGGATGGCTTAACTGCTCATCCTGAGAAACTGAAATAAGCCCCGAGAGCCATTCTTTTCCTGGACCATTGTATCCAAAATGGGCAACTTTCTACTGATCCTGAAAGAACTCGCACTTTGTCTGACTTCCCTTGTCTCACCTTTGTCATGGACGTTTCCAGATTTCTCGGTATATGTGGATTCTATGCTAAATTCATCCCCAATTATGCGCAAATCGCCAAAACTTTAAATCGCCAAAGGCGAAACAATGTCAAATTTCAATGGACCTCCTCTCAAGAGCAATCATTTGTTCAATTAAAGCTGTGTCTTGTAAATTCCCCTGTTCTTCTCCTTCCTAATTTTAATGAGGAATTTCACTTGTTTGTTGATGTCAGCCAAGTGGCACTTGGTGCAGTGTTAAATCAGAAATGTGAAGGCAAATTTAAGCCAGTGACTTATGCCAGTCGAACCCTTAATGACCATGAGAGGAAGTTGCCTTCTTATGAATTAGAATGTCTAGCCTGCACATGGGCAGTTGAAAAATTGAGAAGTTTCCTGCAAATCAGACCCTTTAATTTGTATACAGACAATGGAGCCATTACATGGCTATTTAGACACACTAAACAGTTAGGGAAAATTGGGAGAATGGTTCTTAAATTGTCTGCATTCCGCTTTGTAATTCATCATGTTCCTAGGCCCCAAAATAAGGTGGCAGATTGTTTGTCTAGAACAGGCCTGTGCAACCAGCAGCCCGCATGCACCCCATTCGGAGTTTTTTTGTGGCCCACAAACTTCTTATGGTTTTCCACACAAAAGTGGCCCATCTCTTACAAATCATCTATTTTCGATTGACGTGGATGCAAGATAATTGATTTGCAATGCAATACTGAATTAAAATTCATTTTTGAAAAGAAGAATGATATAGTTCAATTTTACAACAAATACGTTGATGAATCAAAATTCCCAAACTTGAGAAATCATGCTGCAAAAATAGTTGGTGATTTTGAGAGTACTTCACTTTATGAGTCCCTTTTTTATAAAATGAAGTTCGCAAAGAATAAATCTCGCGGCTCCTTGGAAGATATTAAGTTAGAAAATCAGTTAAGAATTTCTACCACAAAAATTGTAGTAAACTCTGATAAATTAAGTCAGTGCAAAGAAAAACAAGTTTCTCATCAAATAAATTTTATGTAAAATCAAGTTTTTTAAAATTTTTCTCCTGCCCAAAATATTTGTTCTCAAAATTGGCCCATTGAGTGATATGGGTTGCTCAGGCCTGGTCTAGACCACCACTCTCTTCTCCCGCTCAGCATAATCATGCATCATTGTTACTTCATAACGCCCCGCTTTCTTTAATCAATATTTGTGAGCACCATAAATCAGATAAGTGTTTAACTTCTCTTTTTGCCCAAATTAAGAGGGGTCAATCTGTTAATTATTATTCTGTTCATGATAATATTCTATATTACAAACCCAATAATAGCCATACACCTAAAATTGCTGTTCCTGACTTGATTAAACCAATGTTGTTTGAATACTTCCATTCCCTTCCCTCTGCTGGACACATGGGAATAGCCAAGACTATTGAGAGGATTTCTAGAGAATACTGTGGAAAACTCTTAGAGCAGATGTTACCAAGATGACCAAAAATTGTATTTTGTGCCAAACCTGCAAACCAAGGAACACTCTCCCTCCAGGCACTATGTCTTCTACAGTTAATAATTATCCTTGGGAGCGAATATATATAGATTCTGTTGGTCCTTTACCACGTAGTCGTACTGGAAATTCCTATGCTCTTACTATTGTAGATGGTTTCAGTAAATTCACCCGCAATGTAAATGCTAATTTCATTGGAAGTAGACTTGGATGAAAAATTATCTTGGCGAGATCGCTATTACCGTCATGCTTCGTTTAGCGCAAAGGATACGTTCCGAACGGTCTTTGCGCTAACCAAATTTGCACTAAACAAACCGATTATAACATGTACTTAGTAGTGATCAGTTCGTGAAATTGCAAGGTTCGCTAATGTTATTTTTATTTATTTAACATTAATTATCATTAAAAATCAATATTAATACAATTTTAAATCTTTCGCAATGGTGCTTGCATTTATGCATAGATTGCTAGGTTCTGCGAGTTAACATTTTCGTCACTGCAGCACTCAAATCTACGCGTAAATTACTTATTGTATGTATGTGTGGGGGTATTCGCCATTTTCAATAAATTCATCAGGAAACTTTATAGCTGCATCTTTATCAGCGCTTGCTGATTAACCTGTAAAACTCACGCTATGTATATTTGCACGGCGGTTAAAATTTCGAAACCAACCAGAACTGGCATGAAATGTTTCTGAAGAATCTCCACCCTCTTCTTACTTTACACAATCAAACAGGGAAAGTTCCTTACTGCAAATGATTGCTTGACTAAGGGGCATGTGCTCATTAGAACGCTTAGAATCAATCCACAACACTAGCAGTTTCTCCATTATTTCAAGCATATTACTAACAATAAGTGATCGTGTGAATTTCTTTGCAGTTACTGCACTGGCTGCTTCAATGGAACTTTTTATTTTCTCTTTATTTAACAAAATTGTACGAATTGTAGAAGTTGTAAAGTTAAACTTACGTGCACTACTGCTCTGATGCTCACCTTGTTCAAAACACTGAATCACTTTAACTTTTCCTCAAGATTGATGCTTTTCCTTGATAATTTAAGATTATTTTCTACACTTTGACTGCCTTTACTCAATTTTCTCCTTTCTGCCATGATCGCCTTGTTTAACTGAAATTATTTCCTCCTATTTAGTGTTAAAATGTTATTTTGCCATAGATCCCGTATTTACCCCAAGCACATTTTTTCATGAAATGCCGGGGAAAAAAGGGGGTGTGCGTCTTACACAAAGAATTCTGAACAGGTTATATAAATTGTGAGTATCAATAGTAAATTCTCTGCAATATGCTTGCGTCTACATTTATATTCATAAAAGACGTCGAATTCTATGAAGTATATACGTATTTATGTGATCAAGCAAACGTGTAAGTTACGCCCGCACTGCAGGCAAAAACTCTTAAAAGTAGGCAGAAAGAATACGCCGACTAACTGATAACTATAGTTCAATGACTAATGAGGGTTTGCTGGCTTGAAAATTGATAGGCTAAAGTTTGGTCCTTTTCCCTCATCCACTTCAAGGAATTCGGAGTGGTGAAATTTTGTTGCGAATAAAAGATTTCATCGTTCAGGAAGACAGAAATCCACATCTCAAGTGTTTGGACTCGTTTGTTCCTAACCTTCCAATATTTACTTGTGAGATGATACGCGAAAATACTCCCCATCCACCTAAGGAAGTTTCCGTTCATAGATGAACAAATAGTTCGTGAAGCTTAACATCTGTTCGTAATATTACGTCAAAAGCAGAAGCGGGGACGAAGTAGCGTAATAATACAACAAAAACAGTTAAGGGGTTAACAAAAGAGGACTATCAGTGAGGAGATTTCTGCTAGTATCGTCATAAAGAGATTATCCAATAAATTGCCTCACGTAGAAGGGAGAAGATGCTTAACTAGTGTGGAACTTGTTTCAGGGAGTGGGAATCGGTGATTTAAGAAAAAACTTATTCTGAGCTGATTTCGCTCATTTTTTCTGTTAATATTTTATTTAAATTTATTTTATTTATAAATTTATCACTTGACATGGCATAGTCATTCCTGCTCTAATTGTTTGAATTTGTGCTGATTTCACTCGTTTTTTCTGTAAATCTTCTATTTAAAATATTTTATTTTATTTATTTATTTAGAAATTTATCACTTGACATGGCATCAAAAAGGAAATGTAGTAGTGATAGTGAAAGTGAATAAAATAAAAGAGTGCATAAGACTCATAGTTATGAATTGAAATTAGAAATTATGAAGTGCGTTGAGAAAGGTGAAAGCCATGCTGAAATCACACGATCGTCGGGGATGTCTCGTTCAACTATTAGCACTTAGGTGAAACAGAAGGAGAAAATTCTAGAACATGTAATAAATTCAGGTAATTCGATAACAACAATAAACAGTCCTAGGTGCGGTGTTGTGATTCCTAAAATGGAAAAACTTTTAAAACTTTGGGTAGATGATCAGTGTCAGAAACACATTCCTATTAGTGAGACCAAGATTACAGCAAAGGCTTAGGATATGTATGATGATTTGAAGGAAAGGATGGATGAAATTTCTGTTGATGAGCCTCCATTTAGTTCAAGTCATGTCTGGTTTGACAGATTTAATAGAAGAGCAGGTTTGCATAGCCTTAAATTAACTGGTGAGGCTGCAAATGCAAATACTGATGCTGCCTCAAGCTATTAATTTCGCTGCGATATATAGTTGTACATATAGATAGACGTATGCAGGGATGTGCTGCAGCCAACCCGGTCCGGCTCGCATGAGTCGTTTGTTAAAATCTTTGGAGCTCGACAAGTCGGATGTTGCACGTCACTCTTCCATTAACTTTGTTTGTAAAATACTAATACTACTCATTCCTCCAGTTAAATAACATGAGAATGGATTAGACAGATTTGATTTAATTTGGATTTTAAAATGACATAAAATAATCATACAAACAAAAATTTATTTTTTCCTTTTTAGTGCAAAAAATAAGTTATACATTTAAAATATTTTTTATTTAATTTATTCATAATTTAATATTGTTGTATTAAGACTTTAGTGGTGTTATTTTATCTTTATATAACGTGAGGGGAGACTTAATTATTTTTTCCTGAGATGAAGGAACGTATCCCCCGACTATAACATGCAAGTCTATGGAAAAACGGTGTTCTACATTCGACTGTCCGAGATTCAACCCACGCTTTCAGGAATGCATCCCGATCGAATCTCGGGAGTCGCCTGTATTTGATCAGCTGATTACCACCACAAATTTTATATTAAGATGCGTTTAAATTTTGTTACTTACAAGGAGAGGCTACGGTGTGTAACTCAGATTTGATTCATCTTCTACCAGTGGAAAGTTTCCAATAATAACTGATAAGATGGGTTATTTTATTATTATCCGCAAATATATTCTTTATCTTGAGCTCTCGCAATAATCTTCTTCACGCAGGAAAAATGATTAAAACTTACAATGATAAATTCACAGGATTTTTGAGGGTGTAAGTTGGGAATAAAATGTGCAAATAGCGGTGTATAAATATTTTATGAAAAACGGGGGAAAATAGTGGTCTGGTGATTAAAAACAATTATCCTGCGTGAAAAAAAAACTGCGGTGAATAATTATTTTCCGAAAAATTGGCGTAAAACTAGCACGAAAAATGAAATTTTACACGAGAAAAAAAGTTGAACAACGCCGGTCTCGAACCCCACGACCATTCATCGAAAGCCCTAGTCGTTATCCCCTAGGCTACGGTCGCTTAAGAACGAAAGAGCAGTTTCTTGGATTTATTCAGATTGGCCAATTTTTGTACTTTTTCATTAATTATTTCTCTTAAACTAAAAGGCATTGGCCCCTAATTCTGAAATGGTATTTTTTTTTTTGACCTAAACTTTCCACTAGTAGAAGATGAATCAAATCTGAGTGTTACACTCCGTAGCCTCTCCTTGTTAGAATTCTAACACTAGATGTTATTTTTTTAAATTTAAGAATCAATCATAAAAGATGATGCCCCACGTCAAAATTTTTATTAATTTGTATGTTTTTAGTGAACTTAATATGAAAATTGATAACTTAAAAAAGCATTTTTTATTTCATTTATTTCTAGATTTAAAGATTTACTAAATGACAATTCATTGTAAGTTTAGAGAGAGGGAGGGAGGTAAACTCTCACGTTCAATATCCCTCGCCTTCCACCTACTCTCTTTCCCACCCTTCATTTTCATTTTTTTCTGCATATTCGTAATTGTTATAAAATCCTTAGTTGATTGATACCATATGCAACTGTGTCTCCTTAGGAATTCTTATGCCCTCCCTTCCCTTCTCCTCCCTCTACCCTCCTCCATTTTCATTTGTTGCTGCTTATTCGTAATTGTTATAAAATCCTTAGTTGATTGATATCATAGTCCACTGTGTTTCCTTAGGAATTCTTACACCCCCCCCTTCCCTCACTACCTTCTCTCCCCCTCCTTTCATTTTTTCTTTATATCCATAATTGTTTCATAAATCTTAGTTAGCCCCCCTCCCCCCTTCCCTCCCTCTATCCCCTCCATTTTCATCTTTCTCTTGCATATCCCTCCCTCTCCTCCCTCCTTCAGTGAATTTACATTAAACTTTTCAAGTTTTTCCACTCTCTCTTTTGTCCACTTGCTCTTTTTTCCAATTTCCCTTATATCGCTTGCTCTTTTGTCCACTTGCACTTTTGTCCATTAGCTCTTATGTCTGCTTGCTCTTTTGTGCTCGCTCTTTTGTCGCTCACTCTTTCATCGTACACTCAGTATGGCAAATGCCACCGACAGTTTTCTCCCTATCAAGTTGGGAACCTGATCCTTGTATGGCAGAACCTTAGCTCTGTGGGGAAATGTAGTAAATTCATCCCCAAATACATAAGCCCATGCCAGGTGATGGGCACGATAGGTGATGTGACATACCAAGTTGCAGACCAGGGTTGTTAAACGAAACCGAACCCAAAGAATAGTTTCGGTTCGGAACGAAACTATATCTTTTCTCTTGCCATTTAGTTTTGGTTCGTAATGAAACTGTATGTTCCGTGATGGGTTTAGTTCCATTCCGGAACGAAATTGTTTAGTCGGAACGAAATATTTCGTTCCGGAACGGTTCCTTTTCTTGAATGGGTTCGGGTTCAAATTGAGAGTTATTGGGAGATACGTTCAGTAGTTTCGTTCCAAGCAAACTGCACCATTATTCTGGTCGTGGGGCAGAGAAGAGAGTGAGGTACTCGCATAGAGTGGAAGCCTGCAAATCATACGTGGCCTTAGGGGCTTAATTAGGCTTAATTTTATTCTTCTAATGTAAGCCGTCTTAACACATTCAATATCTTCTTGGTTTTTTAGATCCATCCCCAATGGCCAACCGAAATTTCACTACTTTTTTAAATATCGTTTTTCTGGAAAAATTCGCACTAAATACAAACTAACCGATGAGCAAACTGACAAAAACTTAACTGAGGAGCCGGCTTCCTACGAGGAGGCAATGTGCGAAGCCGTCGCTTACCGATACGGTTAGGGGCCGTCCATATATTACGTAAGACGTTTGGGGGGAGGGGGGGTGCTGATGAGTCTTACGTTGTCTTACAAGGGGGGAGGAAGGGTCTACGATTGGTCTTTAGCGAAAACGCAGTTTGCATCCCAGAACAGTACTCTGAATGAAACGCATTTAACACCGCTAATGCGGCGCTCCAGCGATAGCCGGACTCACTGTCAGTCGAAGCGGGCGCCGATGCTCTGCCACATGAGGGCGCTGCACTTTTATTGCTGAGCTTTCTTGTACCCCCACCCCGCTCCCTGAGTCCCACTCTGCATGACGCACGTGCTGCAAGTTCCAACCTGACGCGAGCCGCTACCGGCAGACAGGAGTGCTGCACGAGGGTACCGCGGGTTTAAATGACTTACTTTCGCTCGAATGATGGGGTCTAGAGCAGATCTCTATAAAAGGCTCTTTGAAGCTTTCAAGAATTGCTACCCAAGCAAAACTCCACAACAAGCCCAGGAGGAGGCAAATGTCATCTGGCGAAGAGCTAAAACTGAATTTGGGAAGGATGGTATGGCATTTGAAAAACACATTGACAGTAAAATTCAGCAACTGAATCAAGAAGCTACGAAGAGAAAAGCTACTCTCAAGAGCTTTTTTGTGAAGGTAAGCATTGCGGATGACACATTTCAGACATGTTTTGCAATTACAACCTGTCTCTGCATGCATGAATGTCTCGTAGAATGCCCCTCCGCATGTCTGACCCATGTTTATTAGTTTTATTCGATGTCTAGGAGGCTCACCACAACAGGGGTGCCAATACGTCGACATGTCTTTATTTTTGTTTCGATGCTCCAAAATCAATGGAAGGTTTTTATTACCTATTTTTTTATGTTGTGAAAAAAGTTTACCTTTATGTGACTATTAGCCAAGTACGGCTTCTCACTGAAATAATAAACATTTCTTTATAAATAATGGGGGAATTATTTACTAGACCAGCTGACTACCACCCCTGAAAATTATCTAATACTCATTCGAAGTGAAACATCAGTAGTGGTGAGCTCGCGAGTGAAAAACACCTCAGATTTCTTACGTAAGATTTAGGAGGGGGGGGGGGGTCCCATTGTTTCTTATGTTTTCTTACATGGGGGAGAGGGGGGGTCAAAAAGTGGCCTAAAACGTCTTACGTAATATATGGACGGTCCCTTATTATGGAGTGGGAGATGCGTCGACTACGAGTCGACGCCGGTCGTCTGAGTGCGGTAGCAACCGTCGACGGTGGCATTGAATGTGTTAATGATATGGAGATTTTTCCGCGAACACCCATTTTCCGTCAGCGAGAAAAACAACTCCGTACGAGGTCAGCGTTCACTACTCACTGCGCACTCTACATCTTCCCGGTGGTGATATTAGGAACTAAGATCCCCCTCCTATCCCCGACCTCCCCTCTCGCATTCCACCCTCGCGTTCTCCTCTCGCCGTTAGACGCGAGTAAAAACAATTGAAAACTGGCTGGAACCAAAGTAGAAGGAGCCGGAACGAAACTATTTCATGTGCGAACCCGATCCGGAACGGTTCAGTTTCGTTCCATCAACATTTCGTTCTGAAGATTTCGTTCCAGTTTCGTTCCGGTTCCATTTTCGTTCCACGACTTTGGTTCCTTTTTCGGTTTGGTTCCTGTAAACCATTCCTTGAACCAAAACCTATCTGGAACCGTTCCTTTTCAGTGGGTTCGGTTTCGTTTAACAAACCTGTTGCAGACCCACCAGGATGTCAGACAAGCTGCAGGTGGAGAGCTTTCCCTGTGCACATTTCATAGATGAAAGCCTATCAGGAGGGCTCTTACAGTGGGGATAACAATGAAAGAGATTTACTAAATATCACTGAGGATGAGGACTTCAATTGGGGGCAGCCACTCCCTCCTAAGGAGGAAGGGACAGAATTGAAAGTTGGGATGGAAGGGAAAGAGGCAGCAGTGTTGAGGGAGATGGACAATGCAGGCAACCCCACCACAAGATTCATGCCCCGTGTAGTTGAGATGAATATATTTGAAGCTACGTGCCACTTGGGTGGAGTATCATGTCAGGACAGGCCGAGTATCATGGTCATTAGGTGGCAAGTTTGTTTGGCCACCAGGTGGAGCATTACAAAGTGGTAAGACAAAGGAATGTGAGCAAGCACACAGACAATGGAGAGTAACACGTTCTGGATAGAGAAACCGAGAGCATGTGTGAAAGGGTTCGCAGAGAATTCATTGTGCTACAATAATTATTTAGCTATTAAAAATATAATCAAAAAATTTGTCAATATTCTCTCATAGAATGCTTTTTATTTGAATGTCTTATCATCAATATTTCCAGAGATATGATAATTTCCACAAACATAAACAATATTTAAACATCCCAACTAAATCAGCTGTGAGGCAGAAAAGTGGGAATTTAAATGCCGATTGATAAGGTTTAAGACACATTTTGATTATCTGTCTGAATTTATCTAATTCTTTGGTGCCGGTGGAGATTTAAATCCCATTGATCCCTACAGTTGGAGGAAATTCAAATGAAAATAATTTCCCTCATCTTCCTTATCTCTCTCTCATATTAAAAGCATTCAAGGCACTTGATACTCATAAGGATTGAAATAACAGTATAATATCATGGTCTAACAACAGAATTGGTAAGCAAGGCAACATCCTATTAAAATGGCAAGATTTCCTCAAACTGTGTGAATAAAACATTTAAATTGAGTGATTTCGAACTCTAAGTGGAAAAAGATGAACAGAATAAGAAACTTTATAATGTTATCTTGAAAATGGTTCATATCCGAAGATTGTAGGTCAATTCTTTCTAATTTTAATCCCAAAAGGAATTAAAGCCTGCATGTTGAAAAGTCGATTTTTGTGTTATTTTATGGGAAATGGACTTTTTAGAGATTTTTTGTCATCACCTTAATATATATGAGCATTCCTGCAACATTTATAGTTTCTATCTCTATTCTTTCTCAAGTTACTGGCATTTTTACTGTGAGCAAGTGTTGATGTGTGACAAATAAATAAATAAATACGAAGGGAAGTTAAGTAAAAGTGTATAAAAATAAGAAACTTCGTACATTTTTTTAAATATAGCACAGGTCTAAAAAGTGTGTCTTTGTAGGCACTATTCGCTCCCAGCGTGAGCACCTATTAGTGTTGGTCTGTCTGCCTGTTGTCCGTCTGTTTGTTCATCCATCCGCATGTTCATTTTTGGCTTCTACCTAATGGATTTTCATGAAATTTAAGGATTTACAGTCAAAGATAATAAAAAAACATAAATGAATCAGGCAAAATTACTAGTGAAAAAAAATTAACTCTCCATCACAGTGTTTAATTTCCTTATGTGTGCAAGCAATATTTTTAAATAGGAAGAAAATGGATTATTTATGATGAAGGAAACTTTAAAACGCTATTTCCCTTCCGTACAGGTATATCATTTCTTTCAAATACTACGTTGCATGAAACATGCCCATTTGTGATACGCTGTACACCTTCCTAACATGTTTTCTAATTTAATTTAGCAAAAGATAATATATTAATGAACGAGTACAATATAAGCTCATCTACAATATATGGTATTAAAGCATGAAAACGGCAACTTCTAAAAAAAATTTCTGGATCGGAGACAAAAATATCCAAAAACGTAAAAATTAAAGAAGCCAAAGCTAGAACAATTGGATGCAATATTATACGAGTGGATTAAAGTGAAACGTTCTGTAGGTTTCCCAATCACAGATCCACTATTAATTGAAAAGGCAAAATACTTTTACCAGCTATGTATTTTTTCTGATGGGTGGCTATCTCATTTTAAACATCGTCACGGGATACGAAAACCGGATGTCTTGGTTGAACTTGATAGTGAGGCTGCACATTCGTGAATATACGAACTGTTGATTTTTACTTTCAATGGAAAAAACAAAATAATCTGTTAATTGTGAATAATAAATGATAGTTGTAGTAATAATGTTATTTTCGATGGGCCCTTTTGGTTCCCAGAATAAGCATTACAAAAATTAATAAATTTACTAGGGCAGTCCTGGATCTCCGATCCTCAACGCAATTTAAATAAACTGAAGGTTTAGTGAAATAATTTTTATTGAATACTTAATGAAATAAATGAAATGCAAATAATCTAAATAGTTCGGCCCTAGGTTACGCTCGGTAACCGGTAAATTCGTCTAAAGACAATTCGTCTAACGGAAAATTCGTCTAACGGAAAATTCGTCTAACCAACAACTCGTCTAACGGGAAATTCATCTAAAATCGTTTTTGCACAGGAAAAGTCATCTAACAAAATATTCATCTAAAATCTATTTTGCACATTACTAAAGATAATTTCTATTAATTCTGTAATTAATTAAAATTATACCTTAATATTTGTAAACATTTAATTATTAAAATTATGATAAAAGCAATAAGCATCCATGATACCAATATATTTTTTTGAATGTTGTAAACCTTAACACTTTACTACCCTACCATATGCCTTGAGTGAGTAATTTGTTTATTTATTGTTTACTAGCAGAATTTCCCGTTGAATTTCAAAGGATTTAGTGAAGCTACTACAGCACAATATACAAACTCTTTAAAATACCTATATAGTAGATACTTTTTAAATTACAATTAGCTTTTCTTAACAATTAATCATATCTGCTTGTAACAATCCGTTTCCGAACGTATTGCATTCAAATATAAAGATAATTTTCGCCAAATCCAGCTTCATTTCTTGTGTAATTATGCCTCGCTGAAATATTTACTTTTTGTCTTGTAAGCAAGAAACCCGTGAAAAGGCAACGTACAGTTGTCCATGATTGAACATTGACTGGTAAATGTACACCAGATACGTGAGCTTATTTACGTTAATAAACATTATAATGTAGACTATAATGATTTTACTTACAAAAAATGTAAGATTCCAGTATTCAATAGACGGAAGAAGGTTCAATTACTTTCATCAATAAACGCTTCCTGAATAATAATCAGTATCTATTTACGTTGCTATCCATAAACATCGATCGTTTCGTAGCTTAAACAAAAGTGTGAATCGAATAACGCTAAACTTTCGTCTATTTGGAAGTTCTTTGAAGCTAATTGAATCGGAAGTAACAATAACGGCCGCCTTGGCAACCCCCGGGAGGGGTACGAAAAATCCACAAAATTTCGAAAAAAATAGCGTATTTCTGAAAACTTCGAACGTGTAACATGTAAACTTCGCAGGAATAAGTTGGTATAGTTTTATTCGTCGAATAAAGCAAAAACGAAAAAATCTGATTTGTCCAACACGACTTTCTCCATATTTGGGGTATAGTTATTTAAATTATTATGAATAGCATTATAAGGCAAAATTATTATTTCCTATCGTAAGAGAATACAGTCGTCCTTATTGCCGTAAATTAGGTATAGTTTGAATATTTTTACATAATTCACCGCTAAATGGTGGTGGCGCTGTTTACTATAAAAAGCAAAATACCTCCGAAATGGATGGTTCTACGAAAAATTGTTTCTAACAAAACTCTACAACTTTGGTTCTTACGAATATGACCAATTACGACGTTTTTAAGGAGATATTTGACGAAAACCGAAAAAACCGATTATTTCTATAAATAATTTCCAAACAACTGCTATGGAAAATTGTTTCAAATGAAAACTGTAGGAAATTACATTCTCTATAACTTTTGTATAGAATTGTATATACAATAATGATGTTTTAACGAAGAAATATCGCAAAAACCGAATCGGGTTTCGAATAAACCTCGACCTCCGGTTATCCGTTATTGTCCAAAAACTAATCAGTTCTTTGTGCTCATGTTAAAGTGTTATATATGAAGTTTGGTAACGATATGGCATGTACTTTTTGAGTTAGAGCGCCCAAAATAACATACACACAGACATAATTCCAAAAATAGTCTAAACGTGTTCTAGGGATCTCAAAACGTGTATTTCTGTGAAAACTGGAAGTCGATTTTTTTCATTATCACAATACTTTCCCATTACTACGTACGGATAAAGTAAAAAATCGGTCCATATTTACTTATTTTGATGCTTGAAGGAAGAAAACCTTGCAAGTCAAGAAATGGATTCATACGTGTTATCTAATGGAATAATGTTAATCCCCTATATTGGCAGCATTGATTAATCCCGGTTGACCAAACCTTGACAATTCACTAAGTTAGGATGTAAAGAAGAATCATACAAAATTTGGTTATTCTAGCTTTTATCGTTTAGGAGGAGAAACACGCAAACACACAAACAAACCCTTCAAAATATATTATAGTAGATTTATTAATTTATTTAATTTTAATTATTTATTATTTTTAATTATTTACTTCAATTTAAAAAACTGTGTTCGAAGAATTTTTATTCATTTTAAAATTTACGTTTTCGAGTTGTGCTACTTTCGAAGCAAAGGTGCGATATGTACTAGAAATGCGACAGAAATTCTTTAGATGAATTTTCCGTTAGACGAATTGTTGGTTAGATGAATTTTCCTTAGACGAATTTTCCGTTAGACGAATTGTGTTTAGATGAATTTGGTTTAGACGAATTTTCCGTTAGACGAATTGTCTTTAGACGAATTTTCCTAAACCCCCACTCCTCATCTTCATGGGAAATCCTATGAGCTTCCGCATCTCTCTCTCTCTCTTTCCTACAATACTCTTCCTTTGATCTCTGGCTCCTCTTCCTTTCTCTGGCAGCTGTAGCTGGACTAATACCTCTCCTTTTCACTTGTCTACCCCTTGGCATTTTTTAAATTTCTGCGATTTTACAGCAATATATTAGAGCAATTACGTGATGACAATGTCACCGAGTTACTCAATGCTAGTTTAATTTTGCGGTATATTCAAAGGGGAAATTTTTTTTATTTTACCTAGCCTTAGTTCCGATGATTATCGTTGCAACCTTATAGACGAACCCATAAACAGTTGCTTTCCTTCAATTGCTAACTTCTTACAGGACCTACTATAAAGGCGACGTCAATGCGTTTATTTAGATTATCAATGAAGAGAAGATAACCATATAATGCATTTACAAAATAGCGTGCATCCCTTTTCTCATCTAATTTTTAATTTATGCGTGAGCCTATTTGCGTTAATTAGGATTACAGATTTGTAATATGATGGTTCTACTTATAAAAAAGTAAGATTCCAGCATTCAAACAATGAAATGAAGATTCAATTGCTTTGACTAAATCGTCAGAAACGCTTCCCATATGCAGCAATACACAGTCAACAGAATAATTGTCCTTAAATATTTACGTTGCTATGATTCATTAATTTTGATGCTCAAATAACAGGTCGATGCAAATAACACTTTTCTTTTGTCTATTTGGAGGTTTAATTGGCATTAAATGAATCGGAGGCAACAATGAGTCTCCTTGGCAACACCCGGAATGAGTACGAAAAATCTGCAAAATTTCGAAAAAGAATGCGTATTTCTGAAAACGTCGACCGTGTAACATATAAACATCGCAAGAATAAAATAGTGTAGTTTTAGCCAACGAATAATGCCAAAACGAAGAAAATCGGTCCATATTTATGTATTTTGGTGAATGAAGGAAAAAAACCTTGCACTCTGAAAAATCGAAAATCCCATGTAAACGTGTGGGAAAATATAATTTTCTCCTGTCTTCAGTCTTAATATCCAGATTAATTGAATATAACACCGCCTCCACCAGTAAAAGGTAACTTATGCAGGTAATTTCACCAAATTTGAAGTAACAAGTATAATAAATGTTAAAATGTAAAAGTTATTTATAAAAAATTATTTTTATAGTATTATAAATTATTTTATACCCTTGTTGTATTCTGAATATTCTAATTGCGTAAGGGGAAGAACCCCAAAAAAGAATACTGTACAAGGTATTAGAGTAAAATTCACCAAAGTATAATAAGTGAAGAACTTCATTAGAGACAGTAGATCTAATTGACCTAATGATATAGGCTACAGAGTTTAGCTGCCAGCATACCAATATGGGATTCCTATGACATGTGTGAGTCAATTAAAACACCTAAAAGTTTAACAAATTCAGCTTGAGGAATAGCTTTATTATTGATATGTACTGAAAGCCTTTTAGGAGGTTTATTTATATTTGTAAAATAGATTAGTTGAGGCTTGCTAACATTCAGATTTACATGATTGTTGCAGCACCAATCACTAAGATGTTGTGATATGAGATTTCTCGTTTCTAATAAACTGTCAAATTTTGGAGAAGAAATAACGAAATTTATGTCATCGGCATACAGAATTGGAGTGATACTCCAGAAGTAATACTTCCAGAAGGAACAAAATTTGGTAGGTCATTAATAAATATTTAAAATAGTATTGGACCTAACACAAAGCCCTGGGGAACACCTCTGGTTAATAACTTAGCTGGAGAAAGAAACTTATTACCATGATAAGAGATCACAACATGTTGAAGTCTATTATGTAGGTATGATTCGATCCATTTGTTAGAGACTCCCTGGATCCCAAATAGATTGAGCTTATGCTAAAGCAGTTGGTGATAGACACTATCGAAGGCTTTTGAAAAATCAAAAAGCATAGCAGAGACTTCCTGTTAGTTATCAAGTGCAGTAAGAATATGATCAATAGATTTATAAACTGCAGTAGTAGTGGATCTGTTCTGTCAAAATCCATGCTGAGAGTTAGACCGCAAGTTTGATTCTACATGAGAAAGTAACCTTATATTAAAAATTTTCTAAAAGATTTTAACAAACTGATTAATAATTGAAATGGGACGATATGAGTTGAGGTCCAAAGGACAACCTTTATTTTTATATAAGGGTATAACTTTAGACAACTTGAGAGGTTCTGGGAAGATTCCCTGGGTCAGTGAAATGTTAATAAGGTACAAAAGGGGAGACTTTTATTTATTTATTTATTTTTCAATAGCTCTTAAGCAGCACATATACGGCCTTTTACAATGAGCTTTTAACAGTAACAAAGACAAACATACAGAAAAACAACATCACAACACCCATGTCCGAAGCGGGATTCGAACCCGCGACCTTTGGGTTAGAAGGCAGGCGCTCTGCCTACCAGTCATCAATACCAGCACTGAATCTGTTGCCTAAATTTTTTAATAAGTTATTAAGTTCAGTTTATGAGCAGGAAAATAAAGAGAGGGATTTGACTGAGGTTGTTGTAATACATGGAAGGGTAATATCAAAATTTATGTCAATAGGCAGAGAATTGATGAAGTACTCATTAAACTTGGTAGTTAATAAAGAATAATTAGTAATAACATCACCTGATTCATCCTTGAGTTTTAAAACAGGAACAGACAGTGCTTTTTTGGATTGGTTTATAATTTTCCAAGTTTCCCTGATTTTGTTGTAAGCATTCATTATTCTATGATTATTATATGTGCGTTTGGCTTTGAGAATGTGATTCCTATATTGATGTTTCAGATTATTATATTGAGTTTGAACAACTGTGTCATTAGTCAGCCTACAATAATGAGCAAAATCTTTAAGGTAGAGTGAAAACTGCCTAATTTCATTGGTAATCTAGTTATTTTTTGGGGTATTACCGAAACTTTTTTTACAATAGGAGTAGAATAAAAATTTCTGGTAAAAATTATTAAAGGAATCATTAAACTCAACTGAACTATAAACATCATTCCAGTTTTCAAAAACAAGTAGGTTTAAAAATCTTGTTATATTCATTTCTGAGCAACGTCTTTGAATAATAACACGAGAGTCAAAATAAAAATCAGTGTAGCTTCAACCAGAAAGTGATCACATATGTTGATATCAAAAATGTCAGAACATGTTTTTCTGTGATCATAGTTTGACACAATATAATCCAGAAGAGTCGCAGAAGAAGCTGTAACACGAGTTGGTTTATTAATTAAGCATCGCATTCCATAAGAAGTGAATAAGTTTGATAATTCGGCTTTTTGTGGAGAATTTACTAGGAAATCACAATTGAAATCACCAGTTATAATTAAGATCGGGTTATTTCTACATAGTAGGTGAAGAAGTACATCCAAATTGCAAATAAAGACACTCGAGTTAGCTGAGGGAGAGCGATACAAAGAAACCCCCAAGATAACACCAAATTGGGTAACACAAGAACACACTGTGCACTCAAAAACTTTTTCTTCGGCCATTGGCACATCGAGCGAACTAATGTGGGTATAAATAGCTACACCACCATTTTTATAGGTTGTATGACTGAAATGAGACAAGTCTAAAATTATGAATAGGGATAACATTTATTTCGTCTTCTCGCAACCAATGTTCACTAATGCATAAAATGTCAGGTTCTTTTTCGAGTAATGCAAGTTGAAGTAAACATGTCTTGTTTCGCAAGCACTGAACATTAATATGAGATAGTTTAAATAAGTTACGAGAACTGTTTGAAGGACTTAACCTTGTGGTAATTCACAACCGAAATCGTATTTTAAAATTGACTGATTTTCATCGATATTTTGAGAGCAAATACCACAACTAGTTAAGGAAGCTGCCATAATTCCACAACCAAAAAAGCATGAGGTGCCAGAGGCTTTGAATAAATAAAATGAATTTAAGAAAAAGGTGACAATGATTGAAATAACCAACTTTTTCCCTACTAAGCGATAGGTAAATCACGTGTATTTTTTGTTCAATTAATGTTTTATAATTACAATAAGAATGTGTTAAATCTATTGCATGTGTGTGTGTGTGTGGGTGTGTGTGTGTGTGTGTGTGTGCGCGCGTGCGCGTGTGTATACATATATATATCATCATCATCATCAGCCTTTTTCAGTCCACTGACGGACGAAGGCCTCCCCCAGACTCTTCCAGTTTTCCCTGTCAACTGCCTCCCTCCTCCAAGTTTGCCCCAAGAACTTAACAAGCTCTCTGTCCCACCTGTCTTTCGGTCTTCTTTTTGGTCTCTTGATGTTTCTTGGGATCCATTCGATGACATTGGACGTCCAATGCTGGTCATTTCTTCTATATATATATATATATATATATATATATATATATATATATATATATATATATATATATATATATATATATATATATATATATATATATATATATATATATATATATATATATATATATATATATATATATATATATATATATATATATATATATATATATATATATATATATATATATATATATATATATATATATATATATATATATATATATATATATATATATATATATATATATATATATATATATATATATATATATATATATATATATATATATATATATATATATATATATATATATATATATATATATATATATATATATATATATATATATATATATATATATATATATATATATATATATATATATATATATATATATATATATATATATATATATATATATATATATATATATATATATATATATATATATATATATATATCAGCACGATATATATATATATATATATCGTGCTGATGAAGGGATCATCCCGAAAGCTCTAACCTCTACAAATGTGTCTCTCCAACACCCCAGCGGCTCTACTTCCGGTAAGTGTTCACTGGGTTTCCTTCAACACCTAGTTGCCCAAAATATATATACATATACATATACATATACATATACATATACATATACATATACATATACATATACATATACATATACATATACATATACATATACATATACATATACATATACATATACATATACATATACATATACATATACATATACATAAATATATATATATATAGACATTTTGCCGCCTGAGGTGAGATATAATATGGCGACCCCTTAATTTTTTTACTAAGTAATTTTATTATATGTTAGTCGAAAACGATAGGAAATAAAAATCTATTTATTCAAATACATAACTTTATTTCAGATCGACCTAAACTTTTGTTTAAATTTATTATCAAGTATACTTCAAGAAGATGATTAATTTATTTGTGTGGAACTAAACACATTTAATTGAAAATGTGAAATCATATGATACGCTTAGACAGGGCTGACTCAAGACATTCCTGCGCCCCAAGCCGATTTCAATTATCGTGCCCATAGAGTCATACAAGGAATAGTTTATTAGTTTAATAGGATACAATTATTTTGATTTTGTGTGTAATTTTATGCTTGATGAAATGAACCACATTTTCACTTCTTACGAATTATCTCAATGCTAGATCTTCTTTGAGGAATTTATGTAAAGACCCGGATTGATTTTTCAGTTCTAATTGAGTCTTACAAGGAGAGGCTATGGAGAGTAACCCCCAGATTTGATTCATCTTCTACCAGTGGAAAGTTTAGCTCAAAAAAAATAATACCATTTCGGAATTAGGGGCCAACGCCTTTTAGTTTAAGAGAAATAATTAATTAAAAAATACAAAAATGGGCCAATCTTAATAAATCCTAGTAACTTCGCTCTTACGTTAAATAGCGACCATAGCCTAGGGGATAACGAGTAGGACTTTCGATGCATGGTCTCAGGGTTCGAGACCAGCGTTGTTCAACATTTTTCTCGTGTAAAATTTCATTTTTCGTGCTAGTTTTTCTCCAATTTTTCGGAAAATTTTTGTTTCTTCACGCAGGATAATTGTTTTTAATCACTAGACCAATATTTTCCCCCACTTTTCAGAAAATATTTATACACTGCTATTTGCGTATTTTATTCCCAACGTACTCCCTCAAAAATCCCGTGAATTTATTATCGTAAGTTTTAATCATTTTTCCTGCGTGAAGATTATTGTGAGAGCTAAAGATAAAGAGTATATTTGCGGATAATAATAAAGTAACCCATCTTATTAGTTATTATTGGTACAGGCATATAGCATCGGAAGGTATGATCGCGAAGAATAATTTCTGCGAGCTCCTCGCTCTGGATCTGCCCGTCGCTGGGTTGACACCCTTCACCTTTCAAAATTAGTATGAATTTCCAGCGCATTCCTTTGGATGATAATCGTCGTAGAAACACGGAAAACATAAATATTCATGGCACCAGGAGCATCATATAAATGAACGCTTGCCACAGTTGCAGCGATTTATTTTAATTTCGTCTGTGAACAAAACTTCATTTACAGTAAGAAATAATTCGCACCGCTTGCAGCTATTTATATGCTGCCCCTACTGCCACGAATATTTATATTATCGTTTTTTTCGACGATTACCATCCAAAAGAATGCGCGGGAAACGCAAACTAGATGTAATGCGTGGAAGTGCAATTATGGCAGAATATCACAGCTTAAAGAATACGCCAGTGTCTACAGAGAGTGTCAATGTAGTGATGGACAGATGCAGCTAATTTTCTTGAGGGAGTAGTTTGGGAATAAAATACGCAAATAGCGGTGTACAAATATTTTCTGAAAAATGGGGGAAAATATTGGTCTAGTGATGAAAAACAATTAACCTGTGCGAAAATATAAAAATTGCGGTGAATAAGTATTTTCCGAAAAATTGAAGAAAAACTAGCACGAAAAATGAAATTTTACACGAGAAAAAAGTTGAACAACGCCGGTCTTGAACCCCAAGACCATGCATCGAAAGTCCTACCCGTTATCCCCTAGGCTACGGTCGCTATTGAAGTGAAGTTACTAGGATTTATTAAGATTGGCCCATTTTTGTACTTTTTAATTATTTCTCTTAAACTAAAAGACGTTGGCCTCTAATTCCGAAATGGTATTTTTTTTTGAGCTAAACTTTCCACTGGTAGAAGATAAATCAAATCTGAGAGTTACACTCCGTAGCCTCTACTTGTTAGCCTTTCTTTTGCGATATTCAGCACCAGATAATTTTTTATGGCCAACCATTGTCCACTTTAAAAACTGTAAAATAGTAAGGTATGGCCTCTTAATTTTTTATAAGAGTAATATCGAAAATATACTAACACTAATAATTATTTATAGTATTAATTGATATTTGTACAACAAAATACTTTTAATCCATATTTTTGTGAGCTGCCTTAATTAAAAAAGGAAGCAATAATTTTGAAGCTATAAATCAGAGTATCTACAACTAGTATATTTCTCATTCTACTATTTTCAACGATAAAATAACATAAAATATTAACACGTCGCACTATAAAGGCTTCCAATTAGCCCATAATCAAGAAAACCAAAACTCTAAAAGAATCTATTTAATTGAAATGCAATTTAGATCATAAAATAACGCAAGTTGACAGGACTCAGATCTTCTGTTCAATTTATAAACATAAAAAACATTAGGTTAATCAGTTGCGCATTAAAAATAACTCTTTGCACCACCACCTATCAAGCAAAATTGTTTTATTTTTTAGTTTTGTCATGATTTTACCGAAAATAAAATTAATAAATATGGATTTAAAGTATACATGATTTTACTGGAAAGATAAATGAAAATGGTTTTCTTACGTCTCTCAATAAATGTTTATGATAATATGAAATACTGATTTACCTTTATAAACCCTGTTCCTTTCAGTAAAATGTATTTCATTGATCTGCTAGTAGAAAACGTAGAACTTATCACTTTCCTTCCTTCTTGAAATCGCACAAAATATTTATATCTAACTAATTTAAGACACAGGCCAACAGAGTGTCACCTAGCTCTTTTGCATTACTAAGTGAGAATGGTGAGAATGCAGCATAGGGCATGCTTCATAGCAGATTGATATCAACACACAGCTTTTTGCATTTTTGGGGTATAGATATTTAAATTATTATGAATAGCATTATAAGGCAAAATTATTCTTTCGTATCATAAAAGAATACAGTCGTCCTTATTGCCATAAATTATATTTTGAATATGTTTACAGAATTCACCGTTACATGGTGGTGGTGCTGTATACTGGAAATTTACGAATAAGTTAAATATCTCCGAAATGGATGGTTCTACGAAAATTTGTTTCAAACAAAACTTGAAAGAAATATTATTCTCTACAACTTTGGTCCTCACGAAGATTACCAATAACGACATTTTTAAGGAGATATTTGACGGAAACCGAAAACACCGATTATTTATAAATAATTCCTAAACAATAACAGCTATGGAAAATTGTTTGATATAAAACATGTAGGAAATTATATTTTCTACATGTTTTGTAATGGTCAATGTATACAATAACGACGTATTATCGGAGAAATATCGCAAAAAACGCATCGGATTTCGAATAAACCTCGACTTCCGGTTAATCGGTATTGTCCAAAAACTAATCAGTTCTTTGTGCTCATGCTAAAGTGTTATATATGAAATTTGGTATTAACATGACAAGTACTTTTCGAGTTAGAGCACCCACAATCACATAAATACATCCATTCATCCATCCACACATGCACGCACGCACACACGCGTGCACACACACACATTCCAAAAATAATCTAAACGTGTTCTAGGGACCTAAAAATGTTTATTTCGGTTGAAATCTCGAAGTCGATTATTTTCGTGATCACAATACTTCCCCATACTATGTAAGGAGAAAGTAAAAATCTGATGTGGCCACCACATGACTTTCTCTAAATTTGGGGTATAGATATTTAAATCATTATATGTAGCATTATAAGGCAAAACTATTATTTCGTATCGTAAAAGAATACAGTCGTCCTTATCGCCGTAAATTATATTTTGAATATGTTTAGTCTAAAGGTGTTCTAGGGACCTCAAAACGTGTATTTCCGTTGAAATCTCGAAGTCGATTGTTTTCGTGATCACAATACTTTCCCCGTACTATGTATGGAGAAAGTAATAACATTCATCTGAAGTTAAAACACCTTTCAAATGATCAAAATGTCTCCTTTTTGACTATCTGGAATGCATTCCCTCATTATAACACTGTTCCTATGGGAAAATCAGTTTCAGTTTACACGACAGTTTTCAGGAACACATGGGTCGCGTAAACCATGGGAGTGGTGTATTCTGTTCTATAATGGAAAAAAAATCTGATGTGTGCATGGAAATAACTTTCTTCATACAGAACAATGAATATGATTGCTCGATGACTGACATCAGCATTCTCAAGAATAATTATCAGCAGTTACACTTGTGATAATTTTTCAACACTTTCAATAATTTTCTCAGTGAAAAATACTTTTAACCCTAGAACGCTGGTGTACGTCATCTTTACGTATATGGTTCAAAAAGGTGTAACTCACTTCCCATCTTCGGCCAAATGACTTCTAGCAGAGCCTTCCTCAGTTATTTGCCTGTCAACCCCTGACGTGGACACGCTTCTCTCAAACTTCAGTAACCCACTGCAACCTTTTTTGTTTTATGCTAGTAAGGCATAATGGCAGAGACGTACTCAGACCCAGACAAAATACTATGAATAATGAGAGAAATGGACGATAAATAAGAAACAGATGAAGATAATGATTTAGAAATAGAAGAAGAAGACTCTGACGATTAAATTAAATTAATCAAATTAGAAAAAAAGTGTTTATCCTTCTTTATCTCTCATATATGTCAATCTTACGTATCTCTAGTAATAACGTGTGTAAGAGAGACACTAGCGTTCTAGGGTTAATCACTTGTCACATTGAAAAAAACAATATGTAAACAAATCTGTTAGCTGTTGCTATGGATAGCAAAATATTGATGCCCAATTAAAATTACCCTTGGCAACATATGCAATGTTATCAACAAATAGAAAATTTTTTCATAACAATGGAAACTAAGATATCACTCACAATCAGTGATGTACTTAATGTAAATTCAGATGAATAATCAAAATATCTCAAACTGTTTTATTAGAAAATTTCAAACAAAAGTTGTAAAAAAAATACATTTTCTACAACTATGGTAAACAAATATTTACATAAATTAAGTCCTACAGGATATCTGGAAAAAGTATACCTCCACTTCTGGTTCACCAGTTTCAGCCGAAACATTTTCAGTTCTTAAATTACTAACAAAAATCTTAAGTATAAAGTTTTGTGCTGATCAGATTATTAGTTTTTGAGTTAAGAGCACCCAAAAAATTCTTATCACACGCCCATCATCGAGAAAGTAGTGAAAATATACTCAGGGGACCTCAAAACGTTTATTCCCATTGCAATCCTGAATTTGATTTTCTCACGAAATGAATACTTTCTGCTATACAATGCATGGAGAAAGTAATAAAACAAATTTTAACAATTGTAATGTTATCACATTTAAATTCAATCACAAAGAAAAATATATACTACTAGCAAATGGTTTCCAGAATGCACTAACCTTGCTTATCAACGTCTGAATGCATAGAAACAAAAGCGCTGATTGCTGGGTATGTGATGCTAGACACAGATGCTAGCACTCCTGCAGCCCACATCATCCTTAAGACAGAAAAAATTATTTTTTTTCAATAAACATGATTTTAAATGTCAGAATGTTCTAACTTGACTAATAAAAAAAGAATTTAATTAACAGTAGCATAAATTATTTTTGAAAACTGAAAATTTTCAGATTAAATATAAACATAGGTCTAAATAATTTTCCCTGATTTTCAAGCATTTGGACATAATGAAAAAGTAAGGTACACAAAAGATGACTATTCCATAGAAACATAATAATTTACTTGTTAATTTTAAAGTTACAAATAATACAAATACCAAATTTCACATCAATATGGGAAAATACATCCATATGCATTATAGTAAACACCTAGGAAATGGAAAATTGTTTCTATACCCAGTCAAGAAACAAATAATGTCAACCCTCTTTCTCTCCATAATATTTATATAACCTTTAAATGCCGGATTTAAATGCCCACAGGTGGGTACCAGGTGCTGGATTTATTTTCAGGTATTAAAATTATTTATGTACGAACTCTGAAATAATTGTGTATCTATTGGTAATAAAATTTTCCAAGAAAAGTATTTTATAGTAAAAATATTTAAGAATTACATGATTTTGTTCTCTATAGAGCAGAAACACTTCGAAAGAATGAATTGGAAAACAAAATTAAATTGACAAAATAAAAATGCAAGAACAACAATATTTATTCGTTTGTGGCAGCATGACTCCTACTCTCTTCCAAAGCTGACCCTATCTAGTTGTCAAGTCTTACTTGCTCCCTATCATCACTTTCACTCTCCTTTTAAGCATCCGAATTGGAATCAATATAAACAATAATATACCAAAAAAGAGAAGATGATTTCATCATCATAGGTAGTCTGTCTGTTGACAGGTCCGTGATTATTCATGGTTAAACTTGGTTCTCCATATACTCCTATTTTCCCCAGTTTTGTTCATCTCTTGATAGCTCTCTTTCCATTTCAAGTCGTCTACTAGCTGAAACCTTTTCCTATCTCTTTCTCTTTTTCCATCCAGTTTTCCTTCTAGCACTTCTTTAATCATGCACTCTCTCCTCAGGTAATGCCCAATCCAGTTCGCCTTCCTCTCTCTAAAAGTCTGTATAATCGTTCGCTTCTCTCCTATTCTTCATAGTACTTCCTCATTTTTCACCCTATCTGTCCATTTTATCTTCAGCATTCTTCTCCATGTCCACATTTCGAAGCTTTCCAAGTATTTTATATCATTTTTCCTTAGCATCCATGTTTCTGCCCCTTACAAAGCTATACTACATACATAGCATTTTATCAACCTCTTGCGGATTTCCTGTTTATATTTCCCGTCAATGGTGCAAAATAACCTTAGCTGTTGATGCACCTCAAAAACCTAATTACTACTACTACTATTTCCCGTTAGTAGGAGTATCTTTCCTCTGAAAGCGGCTTGTGCTTTCGCTATTCTACTCCTGATTTCATCAGTACATTTTGCTTCTCTCGTTATGATGCTTCCAAGGTATTTATAATCTGAAACTTCTTCTAATGGCTTTCCTCCAATACTTATGTTCAAATTTTCTTCTTCTTTACTTGATATTCGCATAGCCTTGGATTTTTCTGTATTAATTTCCATACCGTATTTTCTACCTGTTATCACTAGTCTATTTATCATTTTCTGGAGTTCCTTTTCATTTGTTGCTAGAAGTACTTGATCATCCGCGTATTTCACTGTTCTTATAATCCTTCCTCCGATTTTGAAATCTCCCTTGCCTTCTAACGCTTCCTGCTTTAGCCTCTCTCCATATATAGTGAATAGAATCGGCGATAGACAACAGCCCTGTCTTACTCCTCTACCGGTATGTACTCCGTTGGTGTCCGGATTCTCCAACCTGACCTTTACAACTTCATTCACATATAGATTCCTGATCAGTCTCCTGTCTTTCCAGTCTACACCTATATCCTTTAATATCCTCATCAGCAGTACCCAATTTACTCTATCAAAGGCCTTCTGCCAGTCGACGAAACATACGCAACAATCTTGACTGTACTCTATTGCCCTTTCTGATATGATTCTCATTACACCGATAGCATCTCTGGTTCCTCGTCCTTTTCTGAAGCCGAATTGATCTTCCACTAGCATTTCCTCGGCCTTTTTCTCTAGTCTTTTATTAAGAATCCTGGTGATGATCTTCGAAGTGTATGACAGTAGGCTTATCGTTCTGTAGCCTTTGGCTTCTTCTTTAGCGAGATCATTGTTACATCTAAGAAATCCTGAGGCCACTCTCCAGAGTCGTAAATCTTGTTAATTAGTTTCATAATCACCTTTAGTCCTTCCGATCCCATGACTTTAAGTACCTCTGCCGGTATTCCATCGCTGCCTGTAGCTTTTCCTTTCTTTAGTTCCTGTATCGCCTTTTCTACTTCGCTTTTCACAATACTTGGTCCCAAGTTGTCTTCTTCAATGCAATTCTTTTCTTCCAGTTCCATTTGTACAGATCCTGCCTGCTTTTTGTATAGTTCCTTAATGTATTCTTCCCATACCTGTGCTACATCCTTTGGTTCTGCGACTATTTTTCCATCTGTATTAATAATTCCTGTACCATGAATCCCATTAGGCTTCTTATCTTCTAACTCCAGTGCCCTAGCGTACATCATATCATACTGTCCTAACTTCTCCATCTGTTGTATTTCCTCACATTTTTCTTTTATCCAAATTTCCCTAGCTTTATCTGTTACCCTTCTCAACTCATTGTTTATGCATCTATAATTGGCTCTACCTTCTTCACTGTTAACATTTTTTCATTTTCTTCTCTCATCCACTTTCTCCAGCATTTCCTTAGTGATCCATGGTTTTCCGATTTTCTTCTCTTGTTTCCCAATCTCTTTATTCAAGGTATCTTTGATGCTGGTTTTCACTTCCTCCCATTCTGAATCCACGGTCTTCGGTTTGTTTTCCAAATTTCTAAGGCAATCTTCCAACTTCGTGCTGAATGCATCTTTCTTTTCTTTCAGTTTTCCTTGGTCCCAAGTCTGTTTATCGCTTTTTGTTTTCCTTATTTGTTTCAGCTTTGTAGTTACATCGACTATTAGAAGGATGTGATCTGAATCACTGTCTGCTCTTGGTAATATATTAGCATTTTTTATGCTGTTCCTGAATCTTTGTTTTACTAGGATGTAATGTATTTGGCATTCCATTCTATCTCCTGGGCTTTTCCATGTGTACAGCCTTCGTTTATGGTTTCTGAACCATGTATTAGTCACTACTAGGTCGTTATTAACACAGAATTCTACCAGTTTTTCTCCTCCTCGGTTTCTTTTCCCAAGTCCGTATTGACCGACAACATTTTCTTCTTGTCCTTCACCAACTATGCTGTTCCAATCTCCCATTATTATGCAGTTTACCTTTCCTCTCCCGTCTTCTTCGTAAATCTTGTTAATTTCTTCATACATCTCAATTTCTTCTTCCGCATGAGTGGACGTTGGCATATATACCTGGATTATCAACATGTCCACTGGGAATGCTTTTAGCTTTATTGCCATCATCCTATCGTTCGTTGCTGTTATTTTTGTCACGCTCTTCATCATATCTTTCCTAAGTACCAGAGCTACTCCCCTTGCTCCACTATTTCCTCCAGAGTAAACTACCGTGAATTCTTCCGAGTCGAACTGTCCTTCTCCTTCCCATCTAGCTTCGCTCAGCCCTATGATATCAATCCTATTTCTTCTCATTTCTTCTTTCAGGTTCTCTAGCTTTCCTGCCTTCCTCATGGTTTTTACATTCCAAGTACCTATGCGTAAGTTACCTTCGACAAATGCTTAATAATAATAATAATAATAGCCTACTTCTGTATTTGTATACTTTAGCATCTAATGCTATACAAATAACTCAATCGAGGATTGAGGTATAAGATCAAAATTATGCAGCAATCCTTAATTCACATAATTTAAGATGAGGAGGAAAAAAATCTTAAATAAAGTACCAGATTTCATTACAAGGAAGACATTTCCACTTCCCATAAGGTAAACGTTAAAATCGATTTTTCAATGAGCAGTCTTTAATTCTTTTGAAAATAAAAAATGGAAAAATTTGCATATGATCTTCGGATTTTACAGAAAAAATTATAGTTTCTTATTGTATTCATCTTTTTTTGCCTGCAGTTTAAAATTGCTCATTTTAATCGTTTAAATTGCATATTTTGGGGAAAGCTTGCCATGCGGACAATAACTGCTTTGATGACTAATTGTAAGCCATTGTCAAAAATCGAGTTCCTATTGATGTGTCAAGACCATGTGCGTCCAACTCTCCATATATTCCCGTTTTAAGTTTTGCCATTCAACACCACTAGAAGTCACTAGAAGCACTTTGAAGTAAAAGTGGGGGAGATGGTTTTCCCTGCTTTTAAGAGGGATGCCTCCGTACCCTCCAAAACATGTGTGAACATCCTGGCGATCTTATTGAAATGTCCAGGAGATAACATTCTTTTCGTATTTATTTTTAAATAACTATGTCGATTTTTCTAGCCTTTTTGCACTTAATATTAATCTCTCGAACTGTGAGAAACTATCTTTAATTTAATACAAACTTTCACAGCATATGATATGGGAGAATATAGCGGGCAGCTAATATGTATATTGACTTTATTGAGTTTTGCAACACATCCTTATGTGAGATAAAAAGAAAATGTGATATATGTTTTAATGCATTAATTTAACTCCAAATATGATAGCAGTTCCTATAATGCATTTATTCCTGCTAATTATCATAATGTGTTTAATTTTCATTTATAATTTTCACTGTGAAATATTTTGTATTTTTATACCTCGACCTTTTGATAAATTAATAACAGAAAATGTCCATGATTACCTTATATCACCTAGTGCACCTTTGCAATTATGTTAAGAATAACTAACTTAGTGTGGGGGTATAATGCCACTATTTGTTCGATGGTACAATTTCCAACGCTTCTTAAATGAGATGGTTTTCCAATTCTTTAACCCTCTTAGTGCCACACAAATTTTGGAGGGTAGAGCCAGAAGTGCCAAGGGCAATTTCTGAAGTTTGTGCCACCTTAGGAAAATTATCATTGTGAAATTATTTCTTAAGAAAAATTATTAATATTTCAGTAATTGTAAAAAAAACACTAATCTTCAAAAAAATATAACTTTTATTTCTTTTAATGATAAATTTATCAAATAAAAACTAATGTTATTGCATATCATGTTGCAACAAAAAAAGAAAAAAAAGTTTATCACCAAAAATTTCCATTTGAATTTTATTATACAGCATTAAACCTTATAAATTATGAAACCTACATTAGTAAAGAATATAATTAGCAAAAATCAGCAATGAATACAAAAAATTATATTAAATACAGATATTTTCCTGGACGTTTGCATCTGGAGCAAATAACCGACTGGACTTGAAATTTGTGTTAATAAATATAAATATAAATAAATATGTGCCCCCTGATTGAAAGTAATCTAAAATAAGCCCCCGGGTTGAATGTATATATATACATACATACATATACAGTAGAACCTCATAAATCCGGCACCCTCGGAACCTAGCGCGAGCAGGATTTTAGAAAATTCCGGTTTTTTGAAAATGTTGCACATTGCCTAAGTATCCAGGGGCAAATCGGCCTATTGCGGGATAAAACAAAAGAAAGTTTTTTGTAATCTATATAATGTATTTCAAAATTTAATCAGAAATCACGCCAGAATATTTTAAAATATGAAATACATACACAAAATGTATGTAAATAAATGTAAAATATTAAATAAATCATAATAGACGCCTTGCCCTCTAGTCACACTTGGCTACGCCACTGCACCTTCATACCATATCACGGCCTATACGTACAAAAAATAAAATACATAACATTAAAATCCAAAATTTACGCCAAAACTTATAAAAGAAAGAATCATTAACAAGTGGACGAATTTGGAATGTCATAGCAAATTTAATGCCAATTTAATACCAATTTACACGTCTCGTTTCTACTCTCGATGGCTAGACGATAAGGTCGAGACAGCGTCTTTAGTTGCGGGAATGCAAGTTTCATTTCATTTCAGTGTTGGAAGCTTTTTGAAGGTTTTTCTGCGAAATTGTCTTGAACATATCACACAGATTGCTTCATACATAGTGATCTTTCCTTAATAAGTTTATCTTTAATTAGGTACAAATTCATCATATCCTGTAATTCGA